>LR812526.1:33751881-34351881 GCA_903798195.1 Danio kyathit | reverse complement strand
ACATATTATGTAGTATGTGGATGAATGATGGCTTGGTATTGTGTATAAAGGGTTAAACACTGTAGTTTAGTGTGTAATACTACTTTGAATTGCCTGTGTGTGGACTGGCCTAACTGAACTGTTTCCTTAATATAGAATGATATTAAAAGATTAAATGGTCTGTGAATAAGGGAGAGAGAGATACAGATAAAGACTGGAAGATTAATAGGGACAGACATGTTCATTCTGTAAGTGTGTTTCTGCTGAAATATTTACCCCGGTGCAACTCTGACGTTCCCGTGTTGCTCATGGGATGATGTTCTTTGGTTCAGACAAAGAGCAAAAGACTGTTATCATCACTTCAGCATCAACATTTCATGATTCTTATATTTTCATCCCTCAAACCGTCACAGATTAAAGATGTAAAATAAAAAGATGTGAGTATGCATTCACAAACAAACACAAAAGTTTAGTTTTTTTTTGTGCGTTTCCAAAAATAAAATTTTTTTAAAGGGGTGCTTCATAGTTTAGGATGTTTATATCTAACAGATATAAATTCACCTTTGTTCCTGAGGCAATATGGCTTTACAACCTTACATTTTAGCAAGTTTAACATTTTTAATATATATCTACATATTTCCTATGTTTGTTTTAGTACTATATATGAAGTTATGAAGGATTGTGTTTTTTATTATTGTTTGTAAGTGATTTGTTTCTTTATGTGTTTGTTGTATCATGAAAGGCTACTGCCTTAATTTAATTGCCCCTGGTGGGCTTAATAAAGTTGTTAAACTAATATAATATCATTCATTCATTCATTTATTAATCTGGGGTCGCCACAGTGAAATGAACCACCAACTTATCCAGCATATGTTTTATGCAGCGGATGCCCTGCCACCTGCAACCCATTACTGGGAAACACCCATACACTCTGACATGCACACGTATACACTACAGCCAATTTAGCTTCTTCAATTCATCAATACCACATGTCTTTGGACTGTGGGGGAAACCAGAGCACCCGGAGGAAACTCATGCCAACACAGGGAGAACATGCAAACTCCACACAGAAATGCCAACTGATCGAACTGGGGCTCGAATTAGCGACCTTCTTGCTGTGAGGCCATCGTGCTACCCACTGCGCCACCGCGTCGCCATAGAAATATCATATAAAATACAATTTTTGGACCCCACAGAACCTTTAGTTGGAAAGTTCTTAAAACAAGTGGAAAGAATGGTTTAATAATCGAAAGAACCCTTTTCCACTGTAAAGTAACTTTTGCCAACTGGACATTTTTCATGGATGTTGAAAGTTCTTCGTAGAACCATCAGTGCCTGTAAAGGACCTTTATTTTCAAGAATGAATAAAAACTGCTATCTATTTTTACATAAACATCTGTCTGTCTGTAATAATTTATTAATTTTTTAGTCATTTCTAAATCAAAATCAACACCATTTCTTGTGTATTGTTAATACAAATCTTATTTTAAAAATAGTTTATTTAATAAATATATATTAGTAAAATAGTATTATAGATTTAATAAATAATTAAATTCATATAAGAAAACGTTTTACAACACTAATGCATTTGTTTTATTTATGAATCAATCAGTTTTTCAACTGACAACTTCCTGGACGATCCAAAAAAAAAGTTGTTTTCCCAGATTTTGCCCTCAAACTATAGTAAAGAATGTGTACACTCAAAAACACATAATCCATACCATGCACTACCCAAAACAGTAATTAGGCTCACAAACACTTTCATAGCTCCCCTCTCTCACACACACACACACACACACACTTTACGCATGCATTCACACAGAAACACCATGTGCTGTGTTTTTGGTCAGCTGTGTTTTTAGTGAGGGGGAAAAATGTGTTGTTTTAGTGGCGACTCTAGTGAGAGAATGTATGTGTGCTCGAAAAAATGACACACAGACACGCAAGCGACTGGTCCCAGACTCTCCTTTAATGTGCATCACCAAGTGACTTTCTTTATTTCTCTCTGGCTCCTTGATTCCTGCTCTCAGGATTAGGGGGTGGGTAGCGAGACAGAGCGAGAGTAAGTAAGAGAGATTGAGAGTGAGATGGCTTTTAGCCCGGTGCCTCAGCCGGTGTGGATCGTTAATTGAGCTTCTCCCATAGGGGGGTATCAGACCCCAGATTAATTTGGCTCCCCCTCCTCATACACACACACACACATGTGATTTCACCCTCACACAAACTCACACTCTCTTTTTAGGGGCCTTTATTTCCATCTATTTGACCACAGTTGTCAGATGTCCTGCCGCTGCTGGAGTTTCTATCGTGATAGGAGATTGCGGGTGGATTTGGGCGAGAGTCTCTATAGTGGAGTTATTGATTGCTTTGTGGAGTGTAGCACTATTTAACTGTTGGGACCCATAGGCCTGGACTCATTAGGTTGTCTTCATCTGTGCATTGCTGTCTTGAATTTTTATAGGTTTCTAAGTAATGGAAAGACATGGCAAAATACTGTGTTCTCCAGGCCTGAAAGAGTCATCCATACAATATAAAAAAGAAATAATGGAAAAGCATTTATATAGGCTTCATATGTCATCAAATAGATATTGATTTTTTTTTTTGTAAACAATTTGGCTGACATGGAGTGCATCAGTTTATCGGCCACCATATAATCAGTGATTTTTGGTCAAATGCGTTATAAATCAATTTTTTTACATTTTCTTAATTAGCTGCAAAAGATGCAAATTGTATGTTGCATAACACAACATTTTCTGTACTTTTCTAAGCAAAATAGTCCAATTATCAACTCAAACTTCTCTTTGATCAGTAAAATGACATCAGATAGGAAAATAGGAAAATAATATCTTTGAAGTCTAAAAGGCTTGAATGTAACTAAACTTCTCATTAAATAAACACAAAACTATGAATGTGCTAATTTGCAGTCAGTCACGTCAGCTCTACCTGCTCTACTTTCACTGAGTCAATGGAAGTAATTGCTGTTGTTACAGTTTTTCCCACTTGTTTACACACATTTTCTGAAAGCATGTCTCATATTGTCAGAACTCTACACACAAATCACAAAACACACACACATTGGGAAAAACCTTTCAATTCTCGTGCAAAATGAAACTTTACATTCAAAACAATGTACTTTCTTCTCAAAATGGTGTTTTGTTTTCAAATGACACACACAAACCATCACATGAATAAACATTTATAAGAACCATTTGAACACTGATGTGCTTAATGTAAAACACTCTGACCACTACTTCTCCATTTATCATAATGACTTACTGTGAGCCTTTTTTTGTTCAGTGTTACACTTACTGCAGACAGTACAAAGGCCTACATAAGTGCATTGTAAAATATTTCTGAATATTATTTTTATATAAAACACACAAATACAAGGTACCAAATATATTTTACTGTATTTTTCCCACAAAAACAGTGTACACAGTGTTCATCCAACCAACACAAAATTGCACATAACGTGGTCTACATATGCCATCAACAGAAGTATTTACAGAATACAGTTACAGTAAAAAATAAATAAATAAATTTAAAAAAAAGTGTGGATTTCAGTCACACACTTTCCATCCCCAGGCAGAAAAAAATTCCTCAATAGGATTGAGAAATATAGAATATGAGATGAGCTCTGATTTCTAAATTGCAATTATGTGTGACCGGTGTTTACCTATGTGATGAGTTAGTATGCAAAGTAGGACAACTGACTTTACAATTTTGAATGACAGTGTGTTCCTTGTGAAAACAAGAGATTTTCTGCATGAAAATTGTGCCAAATGCAAATAATTGTGTGTAGTGTTTTGTAAAAAAAGTGTGTTTTAAATCTGCAATTTGAATGTAAAGCAGGAATTGTGCTTGTAGTTTAGCATAATTGGTTCAGGGGGTTGGTGCATCAGTTACATGTTGTAGTCATTGTGTCTGAAGTACAAGTAATTGTGTGTAAACAATTGGGAAAAACTGTAATGCTGCATTATAGCAAGTGGAAATCTTGGATTAAGAGTTATCACTTTGACAATCACTACAGTTTCAAGAGTGAATCTGTGAATGTGCTGTATTTATTTTGATTTTGAATTTATTCTAGCCTAGATAAACTGTGAAAGTGTGCTTCTCTTAGGCCCCGTTTACACTAATGCGTTTTCGTTTTAAAACGGCTTTTTTTATCAAAAACGATCCGCGTCCACACTAGCGTTTCATCTAGCGTTTCTAAACATATCTCCGTCCACATTACTCCACCAAAAACGTATATCACGTGACCATTCGCGCACTCTGGGCATGCGCGTTCAAGTATAAACAGGAAGCATGTGTCTCGCTCGGCATTTGGTTATTGTTAGTCAACAAACGCTGGTTGAACGATGAACGCGAGCGATTAGCGAGTGCTCGAACAATAGCTTGCCTCTTGCGAATATGTGCAGCAGCTGTAGTAAAAAAGGCAGAGTTTAACTGCACAATGGCGCCTGAAATGGACAATAGTGCAAACAACGATCCCATTTCTGTGTCCATGTTGTTGTTTACAGTGAAGGCTGGTCTGCCGTCTTCCGGTAGCGTTATAGTCATGTGATAGGGGCTTGACAAATAAGGGAAGGATACGCAATGACCCAAAAGCCCCAATCAGGTAGCGAATCTCAGCAGCCACGCCTCCGTTTTCAGATGTCTCTGTTTTTCCCCATCCACACTGAGACGGAGCAGCAGCGTATCAGAATTAAAACGCGCTCTTCAGCGTTTCCAAAACGCTCCGTTTTCGGGGCTCGAAAACTCCGGCGTAGTGTGGACGGATGGCGTAACCGTAGCAAAACTTGTGCGTTTTAAAACGAAAACGCATTAGTGTAAACGGGGCCTTAATCGCTGAAAACTGTCACTCATCTGTTCAGTGCAATCTAAAAGTTTGCACAATTAATCTTTTATTTGGATTGTTCATGCAGTGTCTTTAATGGAGGATTAATAATGCACTAATCAGCATTTTGAGGAGTGGATTCTGACTACATCATCACCTCTGATTGGTCATTGCGTTAAAGGAATTACAGATAAGTCTGTGATTGGCAGCAGTGCTCAACGTTGCAGAAACACTTTGTTGACAGACGCAGACAAGTGCAGATAATGACATGAAAGTTCTGCCTTGTAAGATGACAGGATTGGGAAACTTGCTTTTTTGAGACCTAGTAATGGTGTTGAGTGATGAATTTGCACACTTTAAAAACACCAGATAGACATGTGAACAACAATATTGAAAACTTAAAGTTTACTGCAGGTCTTTAAAATCAGTGTTGAGTAAAATGCATTCCTGTTTATGAGCAAGTTATTTTCTTTTTTTAGTCAGTTTTTTAATAAACCGTTGACCCAGTTTACTAGTTGATTCCTTGATTTTTAATAAATAAATAAATAAAAACAGGCTCATTGGAAATATGTGCCCAGGGATAAATTTTTGAGAACCAAGGAATATGTACCCTGGACTACATTTTCTTGCAATTTTTGCCACTATAGGCCGATGTGTATACTTTTGACAATCTCAAATCGGTTACTGGGGAATGTTTTCTCATATGTGCCATTATAAAGCGGTGAGTGGTGGTGAGTGGTAACACCCTGTAGCATTCGTTTTCCACAGAAATTGCAACCATTCTGTAACCAGAGGCACATATTTTTTCTGTTCTCAGAAATGTGTCCCTGGGCACATTTTACCTATGAGCCTGTGTTGAAAGAAAAAAAACCTTTTTGTGTTATCACATGCCTCAAAAAAGATGTGGAATTGTTTTTGATGTTGGAAACACAAAAATTTCTCTTAAGCCCCCATAGTCCAAAGATATGCGCTATAGGTGAATTGAATAAACTAAATTGGTTTTAGTGTGTAGTGTGTGTGTGTGTGAGAATGAGAGAGTGTATGGCTGTTTAAAATAATTGTGCTGGGTTGCATAAAATACATGTCTGAGTAATTAGTGGTTCATTCTGCTGTGGTGACCCATGATAATCAGGGGCTAAGCTGAAGGATAGTGAGTGAGTGAGAAAATTATTTTAAACTTTGTTTAAAAACTATTGTTACACAATCTTTTCTCCACTGTTGTACTACGATGGAACAGACAGCTAAAGGCGTATTAAATATTTTGGAAGTTAAGTAAAGATGGGAAGATTGATTAGGTCTTAAATTTCTATCTCACATGTTCAGATACTGTATAGGGAAGTTATTGGAAGTGTTTTTCCCCCGCATATTGGTTATTTACAGCTTATAATTAACAGCCAGAACTGTAATATTTTCTAGAGATGCTCCAAATCAAGTTTGTTTGTGCCTCGATCTTGAGTGATTTAATATTGAAGATCTGTTGATACAAATTGACACTCTGACTATGACTTAATTAAATCAATTCAATATATTTGCTAACAGTTATAGTTCTGTAATACATTAAGGAAAAACAGTTCTTTACTATTGTTTTATTCACGTTCTACAAACTAAATATATTTTCTCTTATTATACTTACAGATTAGTTTTTAGAGAAGTATTATAGTGAAACTAGTGTTGAGATTTGGGCAATATTGCGATTTAAACTGTACCTCACTCAAACACAATACTTCTATTAAACTTCAGGATTAAGTTCATAATCAATCGTAAATTCACAAATCACAATCGTATTAAAATGCGTGACTTATGTTGATTATAAACACGCGTACAAGCACCTTAAAGGCATTATTACTGCTCTAAGCAAAGTTCACATGTGCTCAGGCACTGTTTTACACACAACTTTATGAATGAACTCGTTATTCTGAGGGTTTTCTTCTGCTTTGAATTGCTAAATACACATTTTTACACAAACACTTTCAATTTGTTTGTGTAAAACTTTAACAAGGGCAAGACTGTTACGTGCACCTCTTGCTATGTTTTATTCATTATAACCACTGTTTTTTTTGATGACACATCATAAGCAGTTTTATAATCCTTTACAGTCTTTTGAAGTCTGAACTTATCTTTGCTTGTAGCTTGAGCCAAACCGAACCACTTGTTTGGGATATAGCTTGCAGAAGTTAATAATTGAACAATAACAGAGCTATCAAAACTGCTTATCTTTTCCTGTTTTGATTATTCAGATACTGAGTTTGTTTATGTGGCATCTCTGTGACTTTCTTGAGTATGTCCACTGAGAATTGTAGAGGATATGAAAACACGTGAAGAACAGGACAGAGTCAACAAGTGCAAAAACATTGACCAGGTCAATTTACTGAAGGTAGGACGACAAACATGGAGGGAGAGGAGAAATCAACAGATAAGGGCACAATGACAGATCAGGAAGCAGTAAAGGAGAGTTTTGATTTTTTTTGGTAAGGATACTGTAGCAAATGCACATCATGTATGTTTATGTACTACCGGTATTGTGCGTGTGTGTGGTTTTGTAAGTTTATGACGTAAGTGTGTGTGTGAATGTGCTGATTAAGGTCATTGTGATGGTCTTTTGTGCTGCTGTTGCCACATTTCACTTCTCACATACACAAACTCTCACAAATACACACTATATGCAGTTTCGCTATATATTTTGGAGTCAGTACGATTGTTAAGGCTACAGTTTTTGAAGTTTCTAGCTCATCAATTCTGTATTTCTTTGATTAATATAATTCCAAATAACACTTTTCTCTTTCAATATATTTAATATTTTTATTATTTATTGCTTTGGCATGTAGTATTTTTACTCCAGCCTTCGATGTCACATGAAATTCCTGCCTGATCTCAAGAGGAAACGTAAGTATTTTACGTTTTGTCAGTTTAGTGGCTAATTCGTACGAATTACGAGTTCAGTCGTACAAAAATGTACGATTTTTAAAAAGGAGGCGTGGCACCCAACCCCACCCCTAACCCCAACCGTCATTGGGTGATGAGCAAATCGTACTAATTTGTACGAATTAGATCGTACGAAGTCATACATATTAGCCACTAAATCAAAAAGTTACGAATTGCCGTGAGATTGCGTTGTGAAATTAATCATTTCTACATCTCGATATAGTACTCAGAAACATTTCTTCTTCATATGTACAACTCAATATTTTTTATTTTCACATTTTAAATACATTTTTTAGGATTGTTAGGGTTGTAAAGAGCAGGATTTATTTAAATGGACATTTTTGCAACATTATGAAAATGTTTCTGTCACATTTAGTTAATCTAATGCATACTTGCTGAAAAAAATATTCATATCTTTCAAAGAATCTTTTGAATAGAGGTATGTCTCAGATTTTTGTGTTCGTGATGGCATTTGCTAAACCTCAGATGGCTAGATAGGGGATAAAGGTAATTTATGAGCATTTCAAAAAATGAGTAGCATTTCAGATACCCTCAAACTCAGTTTCGACATGTTTTATTACATTTTGCTAGGACATTTCTGAATATTTGACCCACACAAGAATAGTTAAACCTGTTCACACATTCATATACACTCATTCCTCAGGAGATAACAAAGATAATGCACAACTTTGGCCTTGATAAATTTAGCTTTTGGCTTAAGAATTTTTCCATCACTATGTTTATTTTCTTAGCCTATAGTGGCATGATGTCATTAAACAGTGCCCGCAGAAGTGTGTGTGTGTGTTTGAGTCTTCATATGGGTCTGGAAAGATGACAAAACACTGTAGCTTGATTAAAAAGAGGGAGGCATTCCTGAACACATACTTTTTAAATCAGCGAGTGTGTTTGTTTGTGTAGTATGTGTGAGTGTGTATGTCTGTTGTTATAAGGACATGATTAAAGAGGCAACAGATAAACCATTATGAACTGTAGGTACCAGTTTGGGCTGGAAATATTTGTCAGTGTAAAAAAGAATGAATTAAATTTACGAGACCACATTGTTTCATTCAATTTAATTCAATTCAAGTTTATTTTTATAATGCTTTTTACAATAATTATTGTTTCATTATTACATTACAATCAAATTAAGTTAAAGCTACAATCAAATACAAGTTATTATATATAAACATAGTTAACCTGCAGTTTTAATGCATATAGGTGATGTCTATGTGTATTTGTATTTAAGTGTGTGTGTGTGTGTGTGTCCTTGAGGTCTTTGAGGATTGGCATCATCTCTTCACAGGTCTTGGATCCCATCAATGGTGCTGCACAATTTCTAGAGGCCTCAGGATAGGCATCCTCAGGTGAAAATAGAGAACAAAGAAAATAATTAGGGTAGCTGCTGTTCATAATGTATTTGAATAGGAGATATTAAATGTCAATGCGAAAATGAAGTGCTATAAATGAAGATAGGAGTTACATAAACAAAGATACAAACAAACATTTAAAGCATAGAAGTATTTCAAACAAAATGCTTGGTGCATAAAAAAAAGGTGGAGTGTGTCCTACAGGTGGTTTGCTAAGCCCACTCACCTGCATGGAGCACACTCACTGTTATATGATGCATTGTGTGTACGAATTACTAAAAAGATAGATCTGTAATCTAGTCTTGAACTGAGAGAGTGTGCCTGAGCCTCTGACATTATCAGGAAGGCTATTCCAGAGTTTAGGAGCCATGAATGAAAAGGCTCGAATTCCTTTAGTATACTGTGCTATTCTAGGTACTACCAGAAGCCCTGAGTTTTGAGATCTTAAAGAGCGGGTTGGATTGTAGCGAGACAGAAAGTTGGTTAGATAAACAGGAGCTAGATTATTTAAAGCTTTATAAATGAGAAGCAATATTTTATAATCAATACGGAACTTAACAGGCAGCCAGTGTAAAGAGGATAAAATTGGGGTGATATGGGTGTTTCATCTATTACTGAAATGATCCCAGTTAGCAGAATGGTGGAATGTATCCTTAGTTCTTCCTCAGGTTGAATTGAATTGCTAATTCAGAAATTTAAAGGAATTGTTTATTCTTCTTATTATTATTATTGTTTTGATTTTCTCATTATTTAACTGATTTCATTCAAAGAGAAGGTAAGGTTTTATAGGAATACAAAAATGCAGAACAAAAACTCAAACAAGTACAACAGACATGGCTGGAAATCATAAAACATATGCCAGAGTAATTAACGGTTCATTCCGCTGTGGCAACACCTGATTAATCAGGGACTAACCCAAAGGATAGTAAGTGAATACAACAGATGACTGATTTTATTAGAGTAACTGAATAATACAGCAAAACATCTTGATAATTCTTCTTACTAATTGCAATTGTGATAACTTATATTTTCAAAAACTTCTTTCTTGTCTTCCCTTTTTCATAAACTCTACCAAAGTGATTCTAGAGACATGTGAAAGCATGAGAAAGACACCAATCTTCAAAACCCTTCATGGCCATCCGCAAGCAACTGAAGTGGATCAAACAGAGGAAATAATCCATAAATATTCAGACTATAATTAATTTTCTTATCAATATGATAATGATGACCTTAAAAATAAGCATTTATCAGCTGATATTGATATAAATACAAATATTTTGTGCTTAAAATTTCTGTTAGAATTATATTTACTACAAGTGCTTGCCTTGGTCCAGATTTGTGCTGAGTGAATTGCCTTAGTTCATGTTACTTGGTGAGAAGAATCGTCCCTTTAAGGAATTATTAAGAAGCTTCTAAACTAAATAGGTTACAGTCCTCCTCTTGCTTCTTTAACTTTCTTTTCAAACTGTTAGTCTTTCACTTTCGGCCACTCTAGAGCTGATCGTAATGGGGCACAGAATACATCGTGACACCTCTTTAAAAGGTGCGAATGACTGTGTGACGCTGATAGATTTCCCTTTTTGTAGAACAGGACCAAGTGTGACTGGACACACACAGGTTCAGATCCATCGGCTAAAGATGCCACTATATATATAGAAAGACAGAGACACAGTCAGAGAGAAAAAGAAAGAACGATACATTAAAAAAGCATTAGGGATTATGGGTAATGGAGAAGGCCCGTCAGTGTGGATTAGCTAATGCTCATCAGAGAGTAGAAATGGTTGTGTGTGTGTAGAAATGCATGAAAGGGGGGGTGAATGTGTCCCTACGTACACCCCTAAATAGTATGCTGCTCATGTCTCTGTGTGTGTGTGTGTGTGTGTGTGGTTAGGTTGCATCCTAGCTCATTACTCCATAGTGGTCGAATAAAGTGTGTGTTCAGCAGGAGCTTTTAAATAATGAAAGAAGATAGAAGATATCGGACTTGCCCAGATAGCAGTGTGTACGTGTGTGTTTGTGTGTGTGTGTGAGTGTGTGTTTGAGTCCAAGGATAAGGAGAGATGGGGGTGGTTGCAGTTTCTGATTTGATACCCACAAACCTCTAACAAGCAACCTGCTTTAGTGTGAGTGAGCCAAAGAAAATAATCCTGTCTTAGCAAACTTATTTGATTTCTTGAGTGGGATAGCACTCATCTGCAGCTGACATATTTACATACTGCAGAAGTGCTACTGGAGAAACGAATGATCAAGTGAAATATAATGACCGTGTGTGTGTGTGTGTGTGTGTGTGTGTGTGTGTAGTGTTGAAGGTTCATTGCTTTTGAGATTCTGCCCACTAGCACTCTCAGCTGTAGTAAATCAATACCTGTCAATCACATACACACACACACACACACACACACACACACACACACACACACACACACACACACACACACACACACACACACACACACACACACACCTGGCTGCTGTACACACCCTCGATGGTTATTTGCCCTAGGGCACCTCAAAGCAGATAGTGGGGCAGTTTTGTCTGTGTATGAGTGTGTGGAGATGTAAAATTTGGAATTCTTTGGTTTCTTTTTACTCTGTTGTATGTTACCGGTCAGGGGTGCGTTTCCGAAAACCATTGTTAGCTAACTAAGGTCGCAAGTTCTGTCGTTACAAACATAGTTTACTTACAAACATAGAATACAGGTTAGCTAAGTGATTTTATATGGAATATTCTCAATAATTATATGAAATATTCTTTGTAAAGGAACAATTATAGGTCCTATATGTGTCGTTTACATATATTTCAATTAATGTGAAAAACGAGTGCATGTTTTGGCCAAAACTAATATTGTATTTTATTCAATGCGTGTGCGTGTAAAACAATACCATTTGCACAAAAAATTATGGGTTTTTTCTCTAAAGAAGTTGTTACTCTGCCCCGTTTAGAGCATCATTATGGACGTTTTACATTATAACTAACGTGGTTCAAATGATGGATTTGCGACAGAGAAACTACGGTTTTGGGAAACACTCCTCACTACATCGTTCTTTCCTAAACGATGAATCGTACTATAATAGTTCAGCTGCAAGTTATGCCGCTGTTTGGGAAATGCACCCCAGGTAGTTTTTTTTGTAATTAACTCAAAGTTATTAGAACCAGCGTTTTTCACACATTCTCATTAGCATGGGCTTTTTTTGAATGTATGTTTGCTGATATTAACCTCTTATAAAGGAATAGCAAAGTGTGCTTGTTAGGGTTGGGCCGATAGACGATGTCATCGTCCATCGCCGATGGCTGATAAACTTGACGATGCTGAGCCGGCATCGTGATCCATCGCCCCGCCTCACATGTATATTGATATATGACTTATTATTTGCATGTCATCTTAATGAGCTGTGTTATATTATACTTATAGCTGCTGTTTGCACTGACAGCATCGTGAGGATTAAATACATCGTGAGGATTATACAGCACCTCTCACACTTAACATGTGTAGATTCAGTAGCAAACGCTGTTACCTGTAAACCCCGTCCCACATTGTGAATGGCTTTAGTTATTTTCATAGCGGACTTGAAGCCACTGGAAGTCTTTTATCCACTCTTGGAAAAGTGTAAAAGGTGGATTAACATTCAGCACATGATCACTAATCAGATGTGCAATTATTTAACTTTAGGTGGTTTCTAAAACTAAATCTGTCAGTGTTATTTTCATTCTCTCATCTTCAGCGCATCACATTTCCGCGGCTGTAGCTCCTGTCATGTGAAGGCAGAAGGCGTTGACTGAGTGATTGACAGCTGATATTAACCAATCCATTCGCGTTCAGTTCTAGCCCAGTGGGCCAATAGGAAGAGCACAAAGGCGGGGCAAGCATTCCGGTCTTTTTTACATCAGCAAGTTCACATGACAACTGTTTTAATCTGTTCCTGAGCGCTGCGTTTGGCGTCTTTAGGTGCAAAGATGCATCCTGCATAAACGTCTCCTAAATCTGCGCACGCGGTGAGGATTTTGCAGTGAAAACAGGTCGCACGGTAAAAATGTATGCACTAGCACAAATGCTTTCAAAAACATATTTTAGGTCGCATAAAATATCGGGCGCAAGTGTGACCGAAACGGTCGAGCCCTATAGCATCTTTACTTGTTATTTTGTCCTCATAATAATAATAAAATAAGGAAGTTATCATTAATCACAATAAATTACAGTGAACTCCAAACGAACTCTCATCTCGTCTTCGCCACCAGCTGTGGGGAAAAGCCATTATGACACATCACTCCGCCTGATCATGCCAGAGTCCCGCGGAAAAAAAGTGATTGACAGGTGGTAATTTGTGTATAACTTTATTTATTTATGGTTTGGTTATGGGTAAAGCAAAGACCACGTGGGTCAGGTAGTGAAAACGATGGGCTACAATTATTAAATTCGTTATGAATTAATTGATATTTAACAACAAAGACCCCCGCCTACGACGACGATACCATCGTCCATCGCCGATGTTCACATCAGACATCGTACGATGCCAAATTTGTCAACATCGCCCAACCCTAGTGCTTGTGTGTGTGGGCCATGAGACCACAGTAGAGACAAAGACGAGAATTCCTGCTTGCATTACTTAGAAACTTCAGGCTTAAACAGTGCAAAATGTGGTTATTTTTGATTTTATTTTCATTCATTCATTTATTTTCCTTCTGCTTAGTCCCTTTATTAATCAGGGGTCGCCACAACGGAATGAACCGCCAACTTATTCAGCATATGTTTTATGTAGCAGATGCTCTTTCAGCCGCAACCCAGCACTGGGAAACACCAATACTCTTTCGCATTCACACACATACACATTATGGCCAATTGATCACCTATAGCGCATGTCTTTGGCTGTGGGGGAAACCGGAGCATTTGGAGGAAACCCACATGAATAAAGAGAGAACATGCAAACTCTACACATAAACGCCAGCTGATCCAGCCAGGGCTCGAACCATCGACCTTCTTGCTGTGAGGCGACAGTGTTAACCCCTGAGCCACCGTGCCGCTCCTTATTTTATTTTATTTATTTTTATTTTATTTCCTTAGCTTTCATTAAAACTTGTAATCAATAATATAAATGTAACCTCGATGAGGTAATAGTGGTGGAAACTTTGAAATATGTATTTGATAAAGAGAAGCAGAAAGTAATTTGGATGGAGATGATTGGGAGGCCATAATCGTAAGGGCCGATGGAGAGAATTTGGCCAGGACACTGGGGTTATACCCCTACTCTTTTACGAGAAGTGCCATGCGTTTTTTTTTAATGACCACAGAGAGTCAGAACCTCGGTTTAACATCTCATTCAAAAGATGATATAAATAAATAAATGCATTCATTTCGATAACTCATTTATTTATAGTTATAGCAAAATTGCTGTTAATTCTCTCATTTTGAAGCCATCCAAGATGCGGAGACTTTTTGTCTACAGTAGAATGTTAAAGGAGATTTTTAGTTAAATTTAGGCTTCTTGGTGATTCAAGAAATGCTAGTCAATGACTTGTGGTGCTTTAAAGTCCCAGAAAAAGCAAACAAAAATACATACAGTAAAACAAAGTTAATATTAATGACTTGGCTCCTAACAATATATTGTGGTCTTTATGTAACAAAAACGTCAGACTGTGCAGGAACTTATTTACATTATTGCCTTTAATCCACAGCCGCACAGCTCCACAATCTGGAGCACAAGTGTTTTGTTACATAATGACATGAGCTAATGCTTAATTTACATTGGAGAGAAAAGCATGTGTTTTATCTTCAATCAAAACGCTACTTGTCATTAAGATGTTCCTTTTTGGGGCGAGCGTTCGCTTTAGGTGTCTTCAATGTCCTGGGATTAAAGCACTAGTCAATCATTTGCACAGCCTCTTATCTTAAAGAAGATATTGGAATGGGGTCTAGTCATGGTCAACATTCACTTTGATTGTATGGGGTGAAAACTGGGACATTGTGTTAGATACCTACAGGACTCCATAAAATATATATTTTTTATTGCTTTTAATTCATGCTGCATGTTTTCATGAAGGGTGAAACATTTTTTTAATGCATATTTTGGTCAATGTGTCTCATATTCAAGATAAGCCGGTTTCTGCGTGAAAATCTAATTCTGTTTATAATATTGGCGTCACGGTGGCGCAGTGAGTACCACGATCGCCTCACAGCAAGAAGGTAGCTGATTCGAGCCTCAGCTGGGTCAGTTGGCATTTCTGTGTGGAGTTTGTTCTCCCCGTGTCCTCGTGGGTTTCTTTCGGGTGCTCCAGTTTCCCCCACAAGTCCAAAGACATGCTATAGGTGAATTGGGTAAGCTAAATTGCCTGTGAGTGTGTATGGGTGTTTCCCAGTATTGTGTTGCAGTTGGCGTTTCATTCCGCTGTGGTGACCCCTGATGAATAAAGTAACTAAGCCGAAAAGAAAATGAATGAATGAATGAATGTTTATAATATTCTCATTTTGATGACTTTATGGCTGGAATAATCCACATTTTAATGTAAAAAACATGATAAGCAGCTTAAAACACTGGATATACAATAGTTGCACTTGCAACAAAAAAGCTATCACTCATGTGAGTCGCCAATAGATTGTATAAACAGTGGTCGCACCACATCTGTATGTATTTTAGCTGCTGTTTTGGGAGCACAGTGATCTCTCGTGTCCCCATATATCTTATACTTTGTACGTTATTCATGTGTTGTAGCTGCTGTATAACTTGTGTGTGGACTTGCGTCTTCCTCTGCTTGTAAACTCATAACACTTGTGATCGATTCATGAGATCAGCCACATCAAATAGTACTGATCGAGTCATTAAATGTGATTATCGGACGATATCTAGCAGCCAATAGATCGAAGAACCCCAAATAATAAGCCTCTAATGGCAGATTTGGCATTGTGGTCATTTGAGGTCATTATATTCTCACTATAACTAGTAGAAATTGCTAAATTCCTCTGTATTGTAATGTACACCTGAATTAAAAATATTGTTGAAAAAAAAGAAAGTGTATGGTGGGTTCTTTTCATCGCTTGTTGACTGGATGGCAATACATCTGACTAAAAGCATGCACTGACTACATGAAATTAGTACATTTTAAGAAGACTTAAAGATTGGAGAAGTGAGTTATTTCACCAGAAGATAAAATTACAACAATTTGATAAAAAATTTCAAGGCCAAAACAAAAATATAAATGAATAAATAAACTAATTGCATGGATAGGTTGTTCATAACAAGATAATTGAGGCATTTTAAAAATAAATCAGATGACAGATGTTTAGTTTAATTAGACAGATTGCTTGTCTTTAAGTCTGTTGCATTACTTTAATCAGTTCGAGTTACACTATCATTCTGTTGAAACAAGGTATTAGTATAGAATAACACTTTATTTACTCGCTGAAGCTGTTTCTGTCTTTCTTTCTCAGTCTGTGTTTATAGGCGGTTTGTGCTGTGTGAAATGACGTTTGTTCAGTTCTCCTGCAGCTGCGCTCATTACTGAATTAAATTAAACATTCACCAAACTAAACACAAAGTCTTGAGTGTGTGCACCCAAGGCTGATGTCTACTCCCTATGTAGATTTAGTTTCCTTGGAGTCTTAAAAACAAAACAAAAAATAAGCCTTAAAGTCTTAAATTCACAGAAGTGTTCTGGGCTTTAGATATGTTTTTGTTGCTGATTCAGTGGTGTTTCAGATGTTTCTTTTACTATTTCAGTTATAATGTGTTTTGTTATGACTACAAATGCGAGAGCAACATTGTGCTATAGGTGTTTCATTCATAATGGTCTTAAGAAGTTTTAAAATTTACTTGGATATACCTGCAGAATCCCTGTGGTTATCCAGGCTCAGGTACTTGATATTTGTTATGAGCTGTATGTTACATCGCTGTTTGTGGATACACAAAGTAAAGATGGTGGTCACATGCTTTGTGATTCTCAACACCTACAGTACATACATTTCACTGCTCAGTTCAGTTGAAATGGAAATTTCAGTGGAATTAGAACACTAAAGTTTGTAAAACATCTAGAACTTTTATTCCTTTTCTCACACATTATGATCAAGGGACAGATCAGTTAATAAAGCATCACTTAAACATGCTTCCTTGCAAAATACTCCAATATTGCCTCAAAACAATCTATTAAACCTGTTTTCAAAAGTTTGCTTTTTCAGGCCTCCCAAAATGCCACTGTTTATAAATGAACAATCATTTTCTAATGTTGTAAACTTGCTCAGCAACTCACCTGGTACAGTATTAAACTTATGATAAGAAGGTTTGACAAGAGAGCTCAGAGCAGTATTATCGTCTTTCGGATGACACATTCTCTTTCAGATGAGATGTTAAACCAAGGTTCTGACTTTCTGTGGTCATTAAAAATCCCATGGCACTTCTTGTAAAGAGTAGGTGTAACCCTGGTGTCCTGGCCAAATTCCCTTCATTGGCCCTTTACCTTTATGGCCTCCCAATCATCTCCATCCACCGAATTGTCTGTATCTCTGTCTCTCCACTTCACCTGTAGCTGGTGTGTGGTGAGTTCACTGACACCGTTGTCCTGTGGCTGTCGACGCATCATCCAAGTGGATGCTGCACACTGGTGTTGGTGTGGAGAGACCCCCTCATGATTGTGAAGCGCTTTGGGTGTATGGCCATACACAATAAATGCGATATACTGTATAACACACATTACATTACATTACAGTGTCAAGACAAGCTAATATGACATAGTTACTACAGATGTAATCTTTATTTCACTGTCTTTTTCTTAAAAACGGTCAGTTACTGATAAAGCATTAACTCTTTAGTGTCTCTCATTGGCCGTTTGATTCCCAAATTGCATGCATGAATAAGTATAATAAAACATTCCATGGTCATATTATCTGTATCTGAGAAAGGCATTGCCCTTTACTTTAAAACCTACTGGGAAATATGCAAAAACAACGTAATGTCAGTTTTTAATGTTGCCACAGGCATGTGTTTATCATCAAACTGGATTGCTTTATGAATATGTTAGATACTCTAACTTTTGCTGTGCAGTTTGCATCTGTAAATGCAATAAAGGACTTTTTTTTAGAGGGCATTTGTTATTGTTTGCAGGCCATTAAATAATTTGTTTCCCACATATCACCAATTCCAGTTTCTCAGGCTGAGAATTGTAAAAGATTTATCTCTGTCTCAGTCTCCCTGTCTGACCCATAATAGATGGGGTTTGGATTTTTTGGCTTTAGATGAGGAGAAAAGTGTCTTTTTGTCTGACTAAAAAGCAAATTTCAGAGGTCTAAATGCCTTTTAATGTTGTGTGCCTGAGATTTTCCCTTGACCTGTTAAGTACATCTTGCTCTCTTTCTTTCTGAGGGTGATTTCCCAGATGGGCGGATCCTTGGAAACCATAAATGGCCCACCTGCATGGCCCAATCATAGTTTTAACAGACACTCGAGAAACAAGGTGTGTGTGTAAAACCCATCTATCATCCTTTACTGCTGCCCTTGCCTTCCAATTACACTCTAATAGAGGGGATTTCTGGCTCTTTTGAGACAGCTCATCCAGAGGAAGTGGGTCTATGTGTGTGCGTGTGACTGAAAGATAGAGTAAAAGCCAAACTTAAAATTTAGCAAAACTGCATTAAAACCGACAAGGGATTAAATGTAAGGTATTATACAGTTTGGCGATGCCACAGTAAGTGTGTGACATTCAGATGGTCCCATTGGGTTTGTGTGGAACTGACACCCAGATACTTGTGGGTCGAACTCCAGGAGTGATCCGCCACTCTCATCCCATCACATTCCCAGCAGAATCAGTCAAGCCGCTGATAATCTCTCACCATCCCCATGAATAACGTTACCGCTGTGTGTGTGTGCGTGTATGATCATTAGTATTATACCAGAGGCCTTGACAGCTTCCTGACGGTATGCTGTGACACGCTCGCACACACACCGTCTCTTTATCCAGTCTCCAGAATCTCTTCTGACAGCTCTTACTGGGAACAGATCTTCAGCCGCTCCAGGGATTCAGAAACTGCATGTGAAGGCAGGGACAGGAACGGGAAGGAGAGAAAGGAGACTTGCCAAAGTGTTTTCCAAATCCACTTCCACTTCCATCCAAATAAGTATGACCTCCACTTCTCCTAGACAAAATTGAGAGGGAGGGGGAAAAAAGAAGTCCGGAAAAGGTTGAAGTCATATAAATCAGTGTCAGTTTGCTTATTAAGCACATGTCAATCATGTATAATCCTACCTGGGGGTGGAGCCAGGGATCGACCTCATCAGTGTGTGTGGTTTATGTTGCTTTTCCCACTGGTTTCGCTGGGTCAAAGACATTGTCCCAACGGAAGTGACCTGGGTCTAGTGCTAAATCAGTCTCATGAGAAAAACATTGTGCGTGTGTATGGCGCAAAGAGCTGGGACAAATATTTGTAGAATTTTGATGATTGCTTGATGGTATTTAGCTGGTCTTTTATAAAAGCTGGTGTGCTTAAATGAACAGAGACACATACTTACTGTAAAAATTACATTTAGTTTACTGTAAAAAAAGACAATGAAACATTTACAGTTTCAGTTTATTTTACTTTAGCTGAAGTTTACTTTTAACATATCCCAGCAGGCACACAAAATCATAAGACGTTAATATTAGGTCAGATTTAGGTCATGACGTCAGGTGACCAAAAATCAATGTCTAGCCAGCATCTAAGGACAACGTTATTTTGACGTCCATCAACAACGTCAAGTTACATTGATATTTGGTTGATTTTAGATTATGTTGTAAAGTGACCAAAATCCAACGTCTGATTGATGTCATAGTGATAACATCCACACAATGTCAAGGTGTAACATGAGTAGACGTTGATATTTTGTTGATTTTAGGTTGTGTTGAAAAGTGACCAAAATCCAACGTTTCACAGATATCATAGTGGTAACGTCCACATAACGTCAAGGTGTAACATGAGTAGATGTTGATATTTGGTTGATTTTAGATTATGTTGGAAAGTGACCAAAATCCAACGTCTGATTGATGTCATAGTGGTAACATCCGCACAATGTCATGGTGTAACATGAGTAGACTTTGATATTTGGTTGATTTTAGGTTGTGTTGCAAAGTGAACAAAATCCAACGTTTCACAAATATCATTGTGGTAACGTCCACATAACGTCAAGGTGTAACATGAGTAGATGTTGATATTTGGTTGATTTTTGGTTATGTTGGAAAGTGACGAAAATCCAATGTCTGATAGATGTCAGTGGTAACGTCCCTACAACGTCAAGGTGTAACATGAGTAGATGTTGATATTTGGTTGATTTTAGGTTGTGTTGGAAATGGACCAAAATCCAACGTTTCACAGATATCATAGTGGTAACGTCCACATAACGTCAAGGTGTAACATAAGTAGACATTGATATTTGGTTGATTTTTGGTTATGTTGGAAAGTGATGAAAATTCGACGTCTGATAGATGTCATAGTGGTAACGTCCCTACAACGTCAAGGTGTAACATGAGTAGACGTTGATATTTGGTTGATTTTAGGTTGGACATTGACGTCGGCTTGACGTTGGGTTCTGACGTCAACCTGATTTTCATTTCCGAACAAAATCCAAAGTCCCCACGATGTTGGGGTTTTGTTTTGTTCGTTGGGGTTTGTTTTATTTGTCTATTTTTTCATTGTTTCATCATGCTTGATATCACTTAAAGCGCATATGAGTGCTTAGTTTGTTGCACAAGGACAGTTGATTGAACTTAACGAGGTTAAAAGTGGACAAGCACAAAAGATTGTTTAGACTTCTTTACTGTAGTGTTGTCCACTTGGGATTAGATTGAGTCAATCTTAATGATATTTATAAACAGGGCCTGCAATTAACTTTTAAATTATGTGCAAACTAACTCTCAGAATAGTTCACACGTAGAATATTAGTAGCTTATTAGGATTAGGGTTTTCTGGAAAAAAAATAACTGGAGATAATTTACTGACACTTGCATTTTAGCAATTTAGTTTTTTCTTATTTTCCTATTTAAGTGCACAAATGTAACTCATTACTCAGTTTTTGTACCATAAATTACACGATTTATCCAGAGAATGTATTGCTTCAATCTATAAATATGTTAATAAAATCACCTTAAGTTCAATTTTCAACATTAAAGTGTTCAGACAGGAGATCAAGGTCCCATAATGCAGTTCAAAGGTGTAAATGAACACCTGTGAAGTGATTTGTTTTAAATACACATTCACCCAAATGATAAATAGTTATTTTAGAGCTACTTTAATAAGGTTTAATTACAAATAAAAAAAAGTCACAATAATAGTAAATGTGTGGATTATTATGTGTGTGAATTGTGTTACCTCGCTGGCCACTTCAAAGACACGAAGGATTATGGGTGAGAGGGTTTAACTTCATGATGGTTTGACCCTGGGGGGAGAGATAAAGGGGGAGAGAAGAAGTGAGAGAGTAAAACAGAGAGACTATAGATAATATTCACTTTGAGAAGTGTGTGGAATGTGTGCAGACCCTAATCACAGGTTCGGAGGCGAAGTTTTGTGAATGTCAGAGGAGAGTGTGAGAAGAAAACAGACCCATGAGAAACAAAAGTCTTAAACCAGGGCTGGGATGCGGAGCGTGTAATTTTCACTTTCTGAACGCTGGTGTGTCTTTAGCCTAAATTAGCACATTTAACTGTCCACTGGGTGAGTTATTATGACTTTATGCAAGTTGCAGTGGGTCTCACCTACAGGCCTATCAGATTTGGACGTTTTGGGTAGAGCTCAATGGGTGACACTGCGATGTCGCCGTGGTGATAATCACCCTCTTAGTTCTGGAATTTGTTTTATGTCATGTTGGTGTGTCGACTACGGTCATGGTGATTTGCTACGGCTCTTACAACTCAAGAAACACTGACTCAGAGTCTGACATGGCCCTAGATGGACACACACACACTATACACTATGACGTCCTACGTACATTTACTGCCCATTAATAGGGCAGCTGTCATTCTAGTGATAGTCTTTGTTCAAAAATCACATGGTTTTTGGGTGTTTTGTCAAATCAACATTAACCGGTTTTCTCCTACAATTACAATTTAACAGTGCTGACATTTTTTTTCTGTGATGTAAAATACATATATCTCAAATCTAGGAGAAACTACTGAAAGTGTAGTTTGTTTTTAATGACCTTTTAAATCTTACAAATTTTTGAAGATAATTATAATTTGCTTTTTATAAAATGTTCTTTTCATAGAATTTTAAAAATAAATTTCTCTGTTAATTAAATTATTTGACTTTTGTATGCCTTTATTATTTACACTACCTGACAAAAGTCTTGTCGCCTATCTGAGTTTTAGGAACAACAAATAATACTTTGACTTGCAGTTGATCATTTGGGATCAGAAGTGGCTTATATGAAAGGCAAAGGCCTCTAGAATACGCTTATTTTACCCAAATGATTTTTTAATTATTTATTAGGACAGTAAGATCTGTCTCTGCTTAGACAAAAGTCTTGTCACTTAACAGAAATAATGTACAGTATAGAATATAAAGTGTTGGAGCAGTGGAAACAGAATTAATGTTGTGTATGACTGCCATGAGCTTGGACGAATGCATCCATACATCTCTGCAATGACTTAAATAACTTGTTAATAAAGTCATCTGGAATGGCAAAGAAAGCGCTCTAGCAGGACTCCCAGAGTTCCTCAAGATTCTTTGGATTCATCCTAAATGCCTCCTCCTTCATCTTACCCCAGACATGCTCAATAATGTTCATGTCTGGTGACTGGGCTGGCCAATCCTGGAGCACTTCGACCTTCTTTGCTTTCAGGAACTTTAATGTGGAGGCTGAAGTATGAGAAGGAGCGCTATCCTGCTGAAGAATTTGCCCTCTCCTGTGGTTTGTAATGTAATGGGCAGCACAAATGTCTTGATACGTCAGGCTGTTAATGTTTCCATCCACTCTGCAAATCTCTCGCTAGCCCCCATACTGAATGTAACCCCAAACCATTTTTCCTTCACCAAACTTGACTGATTTCTATGAGAATCTTGGGTGTATGTGGGTTCCAATAGGTCTTCTGCAGTATTTGTGATGATTGGGATGCAGTTCAACAGATGATTCATCTGAAAAATCTACCTTCTGCCACTTTTACAAATGATCAACTAGAAGTCGTTATTATTTGTTGCTCTTACAACTGGGATCAACGACAAGACTTTTGTCAGGTAGTGTATATATTTTGTCATATTGCTCCAGAGAGGTGTTAAATCTATACTAATCTGAACAAATAGTGAACAATTTATTGTTTATTGTGCATAATGTTAATATTAAATTAAGAACAAAAAAGTACTCTCAAAGATGTTTAAATTTGAACATTTTTAAGCAACACAATGCCACTTTTTTTTAAAGAAATCAGCTTTTGGAGAAGTAGCCCTGATTTTTTATTACCACAAATGAATTGAGTGAAATGAAACCAATTGCAATTTTTTTTGTGGAAAATAGGTTCTAAATGACAATATTTTGTGTGATATTTGTAAGAAATGTTTTCATTCATTCGTTTTCCTTTGGCTTAGTCTCTATTTCAAAGGTTGCCACAGCGAAATGAACCGGTAACTATTTCAGCATATGTTTTCCGCAGCGGAGACCCACGCTAACACAGGGAGAACATACAAACTCCACACAGAAATGCCAACTGGCCTAGCCGGGAGTCGAACCAGCGACCTTCTTGCTGTGAGGTGACAGTGTTAACCACTGAGATACCGTGCGCCCAAATTGTTATCAGACCTTTGTAAAATAAAACAAATCCTAAAATTTTACTCAAAACCATGCCTAATACATTCAGTAAATCCAGAGAAATGTTTTTTATAGCTGTATGTATGTCCACAGAATTAGAATTAGACTAAAATGTAAACTAGTGAGGGTAAGAGATTTAACTTTTTTATTAAAACCACAGAGCCAAAATGGGCTGAAATGACTTCTGCATTACATAAGAGACTTGTAGAAAAGCACTTAACAGAAAGACCTCTGGTGTGCAAGAATCAGCTGTTATTGACGTCAGCTGCCCTTGTTGATGTAATGCTCATTTGTGTAAGTCGTGGGATGTTGCGGTGTGGGACAACAGTGTCTAACTTTCTGAACTGCTGTGTCCTCTATTCAAAATTTATTAGAGAAACACCCTTCATTTAGTGCCAAGTGTATTGAAATAACATCTTCTATTGTTTTATTAGGGTACTTTCTGATTTAACTGCATTTAGAACTTAACAGTCTGTTGCCTCTTTTACACAACTGGTCCTACAAACTCTATATACCAGGAACAATACTTTAACAGGACATCGCATACACAGCCTAACACACAGCTATAGTGGTCTTTGAGTACAGTATCAGAGTACCTCTTGAACTCAAGGGGTTTAAAGTGTTTAATAGACTTTAAAGATTATACAGCAGTGCACAAATCAAATACCCGGTGTTACCATGGTAATCAGAAAAACCAGACTGGGGTTAAGGAGCGTTATTATCTGGGACACAGAGAGAGAGAAAGAGAGAATACCTCTTTTTTTATCCTTTAAGTCCTCAACCCTTTGGAAGTGTTTGCACAGAGCCCTGCAACCATGGATCCATGCCAAACACACACACAATGACCCACAAGCACACACACATGTTTGTCCAGCTATCTTTGTGGAGAGCCGCCATAGACATCTATTGTTTTTATACTGACCAAACTGTTTTTCTCTTCCGAATGAACCTAACCCTAACCCTAAAAATAACTCACTCACAGAAATGTTTGCATTTAGATGAACATTTTGTATTCGTTTTTCAATTATTTAAAATGGCTGGTCCCCACAATGTCAAAATTGTCAGGTTGTTTAATCTGATGCATACACTAATGTATGTGGTTTACAAAAATACAAATGTAATGACATTTTAACACTGTATAAACTGCATAATCTATCCCTTATCCTAACCCTAACATGACTCTCGCAAGGTCTAAAAATCTTTTGGTTTATGACAAACTATGTTTACACTGTAATACCAATATCATTATGTACATTCAGGGCTTGACATTAACACCTGCCAAACGCCAAATGTGGGTATATTTCAGCTGTGGCGGGTTAGACACACACTCCCACTAGAAGCTTTGGCTGATTGAAAATAATTTTTATATTGTCATTTTCTTAAAAGCAGGGTTTGACAATAGAGATGGCCCAATATGCGTGCAAATGTGATCTTAGAATCAAGATGCAGCACGACCGACAAAAATAGTATTCGCGCAAGCAAAAGAAAGCAGGTAAATACCGAATGAGAGAATATCACTCGCGTGTACAGGTGATGCAAAACTAAACTGCTGCGTTCGATTCTCTTTAAAACAGACTGGACAAAAAGTGATGCTCGTGCACCCACAGTCCTGCTACTTTTCAAAAAAAGTTTTTTTAATAGGATGTACATCCTATTTCTAAGGCCCATCCTAATTCTACCACTTAGCCCTACCCCTTACTGTTCACATGAAGGGGTAGGGGTGTCCCAATTCTCTTTAGCTTGAAGGCGTAGAGCTAAGGGGAAGGGGTAGATACCCCTTCGAACATAGATTTTTCAGAACCATAGTCGAAACCAAGGGGTAAGAAAACGACAGCTGGATCGCTGCACCCGGAAGTAAGGAGATCCACAAATTAGTATTTTTTGTCATTATTACGAATTTTTACAACAAACAAGCACATGTTTTATTATATTCATAACTGCGTTTGTTTTACCGTCATGCTTTTTAAAAAAAAAACGCTAAAATAAAACCCGCTAAATTTCGCTATCTATAATCCCTAATAATAACTCCTGAACAGCAGTCCCACAACATTCTGACACTTGATGACACTCGAATCCCCTGTCAGAAAAGTCTAGTGGGTGAGAATGACCTTTTTACAGTGTCTGCTATAATGTTAATGTTGTTATTTGTGTGTTTACATGGATGAATATGGCCACTGTGTAAATGCACAGTACAGTTACGATCTTATTGCCACATTAGATCTTTATGATGACATAATATATGCCTTCAGTGATTTCCTGAAGAAAAATACCAAAAAAATAACACAACTGGAATAACTACAGGAGTCGCCATCGTCGATCTCATATGAAGCAAGAGATCATGATGACATATGATGACGTGTGCGGGTGTTGTAGTGGAGTCCCAATTCTTAGGGGTAAATTTTGAAGCCCTTTCTCTTCACCCTCAGTTTTAAGGGCCAAGGGGAAGGGGAAGGGGTAGGGGTACAAAAATAGAATTGGGATTGGGCCTAACTCCCCATTTATGTTTTTAACTTATGATCTAAGAGACCTTTAACCAGGACAGACTAATGTGCATAGTTTGACACATGGCAGTAATTATTTTTAAAATTTCCATTTTTAAAGAAAGGTTGTGTTGAATAAAAAGAGCATGTAGACGGCTATATTTAGCTTGTTTTGACATATTATTTAAAATTTGTAGCTAAGAAATAATTTTATTTTTGGTGTGGTCAGAGATAAACTCGATAAATCCTTAGTGTGGAGCCTTGAAAAGTCATGTGAAATAAAAACTAATTGCAATGTGACACTATGAAACCATAACTTATTTGCTCATGCACATTAAGCAAGTTCATATACAAACAAAAAAGTTAAATGAATAAGAAGGCACGTGGACATAACACAAAGTCTAAATCAAGTCATTTTAGGGTGTCAAAGTCAAATTTAGGGATATAAAATATATTTTCCCAACAACAAAATTGTGGCTAGTGAAAAAGGCGAGTGGCTAGTAACATTGGAAATCTCAAAGAAGTTAATGTCAAGCCCTCTGTGCATTGGTCACACTTTAAGATAAGTTAATGTTAAAAGCAGCATTTACTAATGCAATAAGATCCAATTAATTATTGCTCTCAATTCTATTTACTAACATTAACAAAGATGAATAAATACTGTAACAAATGTATTTGGTTATGGTTAGAGTAGGTCGTAGCCAGGGTATTGCTATGCAGTTGCTACTGTATGGTGCACTTACAGGGACTGTAAATTGACTTTAAGCTTCTGCATGGACACAATGACTTACTAGGTGGTTGCTGTAGCTTTGTGGGTGATTGCCAGGGCATTGCTGTGCAGTTGACAGTGTTAGGTGATGGTGATAGTTCCCAGCATGCATATTTTGTTTTTAAAAGATGTCTAATAGACGTCTAAACATAGTTGTCTTGGCTAAAACATGGCTAAATTTGGGCTGTCAGTGAAAATCTAAAGAAGAATGACTCAGAATCTCAGAAATGAATGACTACACATATAAAGTCTGTCTAATCTGTCTATTTGATGACTAGTCTAGTTTTGGGCTATTCTTATTCTGTCTGCTAGATTTTCACTGACAGCCCACGTTTAGCCTTGTTTTAGCCAAGCTGTCTACATTTAGATGTCTATTAGACATCTATTAAACGCAAAAATGTTTTGCTGGGTAGCTAGGGCAATTACGGATGATGGTCTGGATGTTTAGCATGACCAATGGTGAAAGTGATGCTTATCATACATACAGAGACTAAACATTCAGTCAAAGGAAGAGATTTAAGAATCTTAGACAGCTGGTGCAATAAATTCTACCCCTTCCTCATTTGAACTCTTCCTCTCGATCTCTCTTTCCTCCTTTTTTGTCTCTTTTAAAGTTCATTCTATCTATCATTCTGACAGAGTGCCTGTGTGAGAGAGCTTTGTACTTGTGTGTGTATTATTCTAAATGGACTGAGGGTTTGTGGCTGACCTGGGTGATCACGGCAGCCACACACACACACACACACATGCGCACACGCTGAAACTTGCCGTTTTGCTCCTGACAGTGCTATGAGCTGCCAAATTCATTCTCTGGACTCCATTTGAAGGGATTTGTGTCTGTCTTTGTTGTGTATACACAGATTTATCTCTGAGAGTATAGTAGTTGATCTAAAGCAAGACAGTTTTGAGAGTTTTATGTTCACATCTTTGCGCCTGAGAGAAAGAGAGAGAGAGAGAGAGAGAGAGTCATAGAGACCAGGAAGGAGAGAGTAGCTCCTGTTTGTGTGCCAGCGTGACCTTGTGGGACCTACAAAGAAAAGACCAAAACAGAAGAGAAACCAGCAAGGTGGGTTGTTTCTTTTCAGTATAAAGAGTGAAAATGATAGACATTTCACTTGTTTCTTCTTAAGTAGAACAAAGTGTAGTTTACCCCATCATTCACTCATAATTTCATTTTAAGCTGCATGTCTGTCTTTCTTTCTTTCTTTCTTTCTTTCAGGGTATCCGCGGGGTCTTAAAAAGCTTTAAAAGGTCTTAAATCGCAAAAGCTAAATTTTAGGCCTCACAAAGTCTTAAATCTACTGAAATATTGTGTTGTAGGTCTTAAATCTTTTTTTAACAGATCTTAATTTTCCTTTGTTCATGTACAGTATAGCTACCCATTCTTGTTATTAACACCCATACAATCCCCAACCATACCAATATCAATTAAACTTTAAACGTTTTATTTAAAAATAGCATTTAATTACTTTTAGTAACATTTGTTTAAAAGTTCTCCATTTATTTACTGCTGAAGATACTGACCTGACCAAGATTGTTTATTGTTAAATTGTTATTATTGTATTATTAAATGTATTAAATTATAATACATTTTTGATAGGGCAAGTGTTTCCCAGAGATGGGTTGCGGCTGGAAGGGCATCCGCTGTGTAAAAACGTGCTGGATAAGTTGGTGGTTCATTCCGCTGTGGCGACCCCGGATTAATAAAGGGACTAAGCCGAAAAGAAAATGAATAAGTAGGGCAAGTAAAAATCTTTTCCAACTGGGATATTTGAATAAAATTCTTAGCATTTAGCCTTGTATAAGTCTAAAATTTCATTCGTAATGGCCTTAATGTCTTAATAGGTCTTAAATCTTTTGGTCTTAATTTTCCTTTGTATATGTATAGCTACCCAATCTGACCATTATAACCCATACAATCACCAACAATCTCAATAAAACTTTTAACTTTTTATTTAAATATAGCATTTAATTACTTTCCTTTAAACCTGCAGAAACCCTGTTCTTTCTTTCTGTCTTTCTTTCTGTCTTTCTTTCTTTCTTTATTTATTTATTTATTTATTTCAGGGTTTCTGCTGGGTCTTAAAATGTCCTAAATCTACTGAAATATTGTGTTGTAAGTCTTACATATTTTTTAACTGGTCTTAATTTTCTTTTGTTCATGTATAGCTACCCAATCTGGCCATTAATGGCCCGTTTCCACTGAGTGGTACAATAAGGTATGGTACGGGTCACCTTTATCAGGCTTGCGTTTCAACTGCATGATATTCGACAGAGTTTCAGTCGACGTCATTCTTGCTCGAGGAAATGTCAAAGTAAAGCTATACAAGTTGTTCACATATATGAGAAGCACATCTCACAAAATAGATGCTTTATACACATAAATACTTGTGTATAAATGTTCATTACTAACCTTTCTATGAACATGATTTGATTATAACTGCAGATCAATGATGCGAAATAGCCTACTGTAAAGTCTGCAATTACATTAAATAATGCAACATATGAACTCATACAGACCCTTACAGTCTCCGATATGTTACCAATTACAGAAAAACTACACACAGCATACATTTAGTGCTTATTTGGGTTCAAAAACAACACGCAACATATAGCCTACAGTCAGTACAAACCTCTCATTTATATCTTTACTCTTCACTAGCACGTGTAACCTCTGTTAGAAAGTAATTCCATCATTCCGAGGTCATAACAGTCCAAAAGGGGATGATAATAGTTAAACATGGCAGTTTGTTCATGTTTTAGGTTGCTGAAAGTAAGGGTTTGATTTTTTGCGCTTCACTCTTGCGTTTGTCCGCTTCTGAAAGGATCGGATGTCAGAAGCACTTCAACACTCATGCGCACGTTATTACCATCAACTCAAAAAGTTTGTTATTTCATGCGAGATAGCGAAACCTCTCACACTTTAGACGGCCTTGCAAAAACTACGGGGCACAGGGTAGATTCTGCTCTTCTTCTTGGCTTTGTGGCTGTTCATCAAGATGACGACAAGGTTTCTATAAGCCCGGGTCGACCATGGCTCGTTATTATATGTATATATTATTACGGTGTAATGTCTCGGCTGTGTATTTAATAATGGCGCTTCCTTTGTTTTCATTCTCATGGCTTGTGCTAGAGCTAGTGATGTACAGTATCTCCGTAAACCAATAGCATTCAATTGCGCGTCTTGCTACACCTTTTGGTACCTTTAAGTTGTGCTAGGTACCCTTTCCAAAGGGTACCCAAAAAGTGGTACGGTGCGGTTCACTTCTGAGTACCTTTTGACGGTGGAAATGGGCATAAAAGCATACCAAACCGTATTGTACAGTACCACTCAGTGGAAACGGGCTATAACACCCAAACCCACCCCCCAAACCCACCATCACCAACAATCCCAATCTCAATAAAACTTTTTTTTTTTTTAAAGAAGCATTTAACTACTTTTCCTACAGGAACATTTGTTTAAAGTTCTCCATTTATTTACTGCTGAACATACTGACCTGACCTAGATTTTTTTTATTGTTAAATTGTTATTATTGTATTATTAAATTATAATCAATTCTTTCTTTCTTTCTTAAATCCCAAAAGAACCATTCAATACTGTGGATGCTGCAATCAATATTTGAGTTTTCAAAATACAAAAAGCAGTACATGAGTACATGTGATAATGAGAACAGACCCATTTAATCAGACATTTCCACTTTTCTCATGAACTCTCATGTGGTCGTGCCAGTTTTGAACAGCATGAGGGTGAAATACCGGTGGCAGAATTTTGACTATCCCTTTATTTCCCCCCGCATGTGAGCAAAGGCCTTTCCTCACGCGTTTCAATCTTTCTTTTCTCTTTCGCTCCCTTACTGGAGGTTCTGACAGTTGGTCGCAGTCCAGAGGAGCCGCTTAGCAGAACAATCGACTCCTTTCTCCTCTTCTCTTTCACTCTCCCTCACTCTTTCTTTCTCTCTCTTCAGGGTCTCGCTCACACCAAGCGTCATGAACCGAGAGGCTTATGACACAGTTACCTCCTTCTCTTTTCTCTCGTTTGGCTTGTTTTGTCTGGTGTTGTCACTGCGGCATTGAGGTCTTAAGGTTAATTGTTGTTTGTTTATTTTGGACTTAGCGACATTTAGTCTGGTTTTAAGCCCTGGTTCATGTGGAAGAGTCTTCCTCTGTGTGTGTGTGTATGTGTGTGTGAGTGTGTCCCGCTCCAGCCTTGGCTGTAATGATGATGTACGATTTGCTGCGTTGGCACAGCCTCTTTGCTTAAAGAGATGTGAAGGGCGCTGGGATGCACTTTTCTGCTCTACTCTTGTATAAATCTCCCAGGATGGGGGGTGTGAACCTCGCTGGATGTACTTGAATGCGTGCACACACACACACACACACACACACACACACACACACACACACATGGGCCTGCAGTAGCTCATATTAACTGTGTGTTTATAGTAAATTAGCACAGCTAATCAGTGTGACAGCGCTACAGACAGAGGGAGTGTGTGTGTGTGTGTGTGTGTGCGTGTGTGCGTGTGTGTGTGTGTGTGTGTGTGTGTGTGTGTGTGGGTTTTATTATGAGACTTCTGCTGTCTGCCAGTGTGAATAGTTCCATTATTCACAGCGATAGAAACAGAAAGAGAGAAAGAATAAAGCACTTTTATATTTAGTTTGAGATGCTGCTGTATTTGTTACTCTGTTTAAAACTAATTTAAAAAGTCCACACACTGCTGGAGGATAGTCTACATTTTTTTTTCATGCTTCTGTACATTTTAGCAGTTCAGTAGAAATGTGTGTGTGCGAGTGTGTGTGTGTGTGTGCGAGTGTGTGTGTGTGTGGGTAAAATCTATATTCAGTGGAGTCAGTAGGTCTCCTCTTATCTTGCTGGTGATTCTCACTAACACTTATTAAAATTCAGCACTGCAGCAAATGGGTATATAAATTGTGTGTGTGTGTTTCCATAGCACTTTTGGAGGCATAACCGATTTTTAAAAATAGTTTGTCCCTCTCTCTTTTATCTTCCTCTTATTACACTTATTATTCTGTTTCTCTTTATTTCAAACACAAAGACGCACACATTTTATCAAAGTGGGACAACGTCTTTAGTTTTTATACCCAATTCATATTTCGCTTCTCTAATGTAGCTCTAAATATAATCCTCACACAAAACTTTCTGCTTGTTTTTCATTTTCATGAAACATTAAATAAGATTTTTAAAACTGTATTTGTAAAAACGGTTATATGGTGTTGGACAAAAGATCACACACACTTACTTAGCTATCTAATGAATTTAGTTTTCTGTCACATCCAGTTTTGGGAAAAGTGGCCTCACATGCATCCACTGTGAAATCCACAAAATAACACCTAAAAAATAAATAAACTGGACCAAGATGTCAAAAAAAATATTAAAAAAAAAATATTCATACTTGCAAATGGTGCGTTCATGTGTCAATGATAAACCTAAAGGGCCTTATCACACCTAGTAGAGTGCAATACGTCTTTGGCACGATTTGTTGCTATTTTCAGACCAGCGCAACCCTAGTTTTTACGTTTTGCATTAAGTTGTTTAAATAGCATATCGATTTGCGCCACTTTGTGGACTCATGGGTGTTCCGGTCTAAAAAGGAGGTGTGTTAAGGCGCATTGTTGCTATTTTGAGGAACTGAAATAGGCTAATGCAGAGGCCATTAGTTATGTGCCTATGCAGGTCCAAAATGCATACACATTGCTTAAAACAAACAGGATGCACAGCAATACACAAATGTCTTTACATATGAAAAAATTTAAGCATTGAAATGTTACTAAATTATTATTTTCTACATAAATATAAAAACCACTGCCTCCATGCCTTCTTCATGTCGGGGGGGCTTTTTTTCAGTTTATTCATGACAATTTGCATTTATATAATGTTATTATTATCAGTAGTTAGGGGTGTAACGATACACCAAAGGCACGGTTCGGTTCGGTTCACGGTTTTGGAGCCACGGTTCGGTTCGGTTTCTGTTTGCTGTGGGGTTAGGGTTGATGTCATCTTAACAGTAATGCTAAGGAACAATATATTCACTTAATAACAAGAACAACTAAACTTTTTCTTTATTAATTTTGCCATCACATTTTAGTACAGTCAGGGTACCGGAGTAAACAACAAAAATTAAAAAAATACCTCCAATATAGACAAGTCAGAAAAAACAATTCTCTTTAGTGCAGCCATCTTAAGAAAGTAAACTCAAATTAAATAAATAACTGCAGTGTAGACTATAGTGAAAGATAAACAGGCTTGTCCTCTTTAAGGACATTTGGAATATTCAATTAAGTTTTAAGTTCTTCTTTAAAAACACCATAATGTCCACATTCTCAGGTGAGGGGCTTGATTTCTGTGCAGACACAGACAAAGTGATGCTCATTTTAGTTAGCATTCAAATAGGTTTCCGTTTAAATTAATGAAAAAATAATATACATATAATGTGCTTGTAAAGTGTTTTTTACATGACCTATTCACCAGTAAAATACATTGCAGTTTTGTCTGAAACTAATGTTAGGGTTGTAGCCGTATATTTTTGCCTCTCTCTCTCTCTCTCTCTCTCTCTCTCTCTCTCTCTCTCTCTCTCGCTCTCCATGCCTGTCATTTCTGTTTGTCCGCCTTCACGACAGCTGATTGGTCAGGAGACCGATCTATCATTACTGGGCGACTTGGCGCGGGAATATAAAAATGACGTCAGGAAAAGCGGAGAAGAGCGCATCTTCCTTTGATCTTGTTTTTCGTGTATTTTGCTAACATGATTATGAATTTCGTTGTTTTTGCTTAACTTTCGTTTGGGCAAAATTATTTTGCATTAGTTTTGCCACTTTGAGAAATTTTGTGATTTTTGTACACTTTTATTTCAATTGATTTGTTTGTTGCTTTTTTGTTCAGCTCTTTCCCGTCATATTGAGCTTTACCTCCTCAAGTTCACTCTTTTCTCGGAGTAAGGTGGATAGGGAAGATGTCTTACAACTTCCATTTTGCAAACACGTAGAAAATGTATTGTTAAAGACATCAGGTAAGAGGTGAACGTCATCTTTTTATATATTTTATTCTACAGTTCAGTATAGGGAAGAATAAGGCGCACAGCGCTGAAAACCTTTTTTTCTTTTCATCAGTTTCTAGTGAGGTAAGGAGTTAAATCCTTTCTGTTGGCAGTTCTGTTGTCAGTGTCTTTTGCGTACACCCTCACATTGTGAAATTTACCATATATAACATTATAGCAAACACTGTAAAAAGGTCATTCACAGCCACTAGACTTTTCTGACAGAGTATTGGAGTGTCATCGAGTGTCAGAATGTTGTGGGACTGCTGTTCAGGAGTTATTATTAGGGATTATAGATCGCAAAATTTAGGGGTTTTTATTTTAGCGGTTTTCTTTTAAAAGCATGACGGTTAAAACACAAACGCGGTTATGAATATAATAAAACATGTGCTTGTTTGTTGTAAAAATTCGTAATAATGACAAAAAAAAAACTAATTTGTGGATCTCCTTACTTCCGGGTGCAGCGATCCTGCCATTGTGGCTGGTGTATTCTGGGAAATTTTCTTACCCTTTGGTTTCGAGTGTGGTCCTGAAAAATCTTCGTTCTAAGGGGTATCTACCCCTGTCCCTTAGCCCTACGCCTTCAAGCTAAAGAGAATTGGAACACCCCTACCCCTTCACAGGAACATGCAAAACGAGGGGTAAGGAGAAGGGCTAAGGGGTAGAATTGAGATTGGGCCTAAGTCTTTCCTCTTACAAAGTCCGCCATGTAAATAGCATATGCGCCATGGCAGGACGCCGCTGACTCTTAAAGGGAATGAGAGATGAGACTCTGATTGGTTTAATGCATTTTATAGTCAAAACACATCCATAACTCATTAAGAGAATAAGCACAACCCTGTTAGATCATGCACCAGGGCACAGAGCGTATTTTTCCATCCATAAAATAGCAAAAGTGGATTCGGACATGCCCTTAATGCTTTTGCGCCATGTGCTTTAGACTTTGCACCTAGATCATTAAAATAGAGCCCAAAAGGTACATTTTCTCTTTCGCACTTTGGATAAGTTTTGCATTCAGACATAATTGTCTACAAAATGACAAAAGATGTTGTTATGCATATACATAGGTCACTTTGTGAAAAAACCAACACCTATCTGCACACATACGGTCCTGTAGTTCACCATTTTTGCTTTGCTTGTGAAGTACTGGCATATGCCTATACAATTAAACATGTAAGACACGCATGATGTCACTGCTTTTAGACAGTCATTTAGCATATTGCAGATTCTGCAAAGGTTGTAAACCTCTGACCAAATCTGTATGTAAATAAAAATATCAACATCTGTCTTTTACTAGTACCTGAGCATCATAAAGAGATTGAAGAAGAAACTGAAAGATTCCATTTTGGTGTGCATTAGACAAAAGGGGTAAAGATTTAAAGAGTCAATAGAAAAGGCAGTCCTTTTGAAGTATATAAAAAAACTGTACATATACTACCCAAAATATAAGATAAAGTGACAACGTAAAAGCAAGAAGTGTGTGATATGTCAAACTGTATTTGATTATCTGACTGTTTTGACTAAAAGCAGACAAGCTTCCTGTTTCAGCTTGAGGACCATATCAACAGTTAATCCGAATGAGATCTGAATGATATGTTTGAAAATGATACAGTATAGAGTCAGACAGCTCCTCTCCTCTAATTTATCATTTCTTTCCCCTTCACATGCAGAATGTGACCTCGCAAAGAAAGCACACACACACATACACACAAAAACGCATGGCAGCAATTAGATGTTGCTGGTCTCAAATGAGAGCTGGACGCTGTTCTGACCGAATAGATTTTGGCTTTCAGTTTAGGCATTCAATGAACCTGGACCAGAACCATCAAAAAAACCAAATGAAAGGCTCAAGAAGAATGAATGCTTCAAAATTCTCTCTCTTTGTGTGTGTGGTGTGGTGTGTGTGTGTGTGTGTGTGTGTGTGTGTGTGTGTGTGTGTGTGTGTGTGTGTGTGTGTGTGTGTGTGTGTGTGTGTGTGTGTGTGTGTGTGTGTATAAGAGAGATATGAGATCAGATTTCTCCCTCCTTATCTTAGACAGGACAGTAGCTTTAGACCATCTGCTACTGAAATAAAAAGTGTATGAGTGTGTGTGGCTGCATATCTGAAATAACATGGCTATTATCGGACTGGGTTATTGTAGGGGCGGGTGAAAAGGGGGTCTGGAAAGATGGAGCAGTGTCAATGAAAAAGAGATGAAAGGTCTTTAACAGTTTTTTTTCTTGTTGTTCTGATGTTCAGCTTTCAGAGTTGAGGAAACTCCACATCTACAGCATCACTGTAATAACAAGCAGGACAACTGAGAGCCGTCACGGCAACAGCTGCCACGACAACCAGCATCCCACTCCACCATCTGTGTGGCAGCTGTCTGCGCTTTTTAACTTAAAAGACGTTTTGGTCCTCCTCCTCCTCAGAAGATGATGATGATGATGATGATGTGCTGCACACTGGTCCTGTTTGGACTGATCGGCATCAGCGCTTCATTGAGCGGAAGCTCACAATCCTCACCCCGGATGAAACTGTCTTATAAAGGTAGTGCGATATACGTATCAAACTGCTGTTATTTTATTCTCAGGTTCAGTTTTATTTTACTTTTCTGAATTATTATTATTTTTTTACATATTCAGTTTTTTGGATTCAATATTTTTCCTTTTTTTTCTGGACATTAATTAATTGGTAAAATACATTTTAGTAATCTAAATGCATGTCCACTTTTGTCCACAATTGTCTACTATTTATGAAGATTTAATCAAAATGTACATTTTAGAAAGCCTGTTTTACATTTTCTTCAGATGTAACTACAATTTTATTTTGATGTTGATCTGAAAATGCTTACCGTTATTTTATATGATAGGACAGCACAGTGGCTTAGTGGTTTGCAAAGTTACCTCTCAGCAAGAAGGTCACTTGTTTGCAACTTGTATGAAGTTTGCATGGTCTCCCTGTGTTCGTGTGGGTTTCCTCCGGGTGTTCCGGTTTCCCTAACAGACCAAAGACAAGCAGTATACTGTAGGTTAACTGGATAAACTAAATTGGTCGTAGTCCTGGTAAAGCAGGAAAGTGAGTGAGTGTTCTATTATATGGTGATAACCTTTCTCTCAAAAAAAACATAAAAGCCAGATGAAGTGATTCTCTGATAAATAAAGTTCATGTGTTTATGTCTGGCTGGCAACATCATGAGCACTGCGCCAAACCAAAATCCATCATTCATTTTAGGCATGGGGCGTTAACCGTTTTCAAGGTTTCAAGGTACCGTGGTTTGGAAAAGTCAAGTTTTTAAAACCTCCACATTTTCTGTTATACCGTTCCTATGGTATATATAAGATTTTTTATTTACGATTTTTTTTTGTTTTTTAGGACAACAGTATCAGCAGAAAAGATATCCAAAGATACCATTTTAAATTGTAAAGAAATCTGTGTTTTTGAAACTAATGAAGACAGCAGAAGTCAATGATTCATTGGAATTATTTAGCCTGACATGTTTACTGTTCCAAAATATTTTTTTTTTTTTATAATTATTTTTTAGGGGTTTTCACCTTTATTATGATAGGACAGTATAGATTTCAGACAGGAAAGTATTGGGAGCAGAGAGAGGGGAAGGATCGGCAAGGACCTCGAGCCGGGAATCGAACTCGGGTCGCCGTGAGCACATCTGTGCTAAATGTCGGCGCACAATACCACTAGGCTATTGGTGCCGACCCAAAATATTTTAAATGTTTCTCAAAATAAAATATATTGTGTTCAAAGGGAAAAAAAGTTTTTGTTATTTACCCAGACATTTAAAAAAGATATTTTAGAGCAGTAATCACAATACCGTCAAATTATGATATTTTTATCCAAGGTTATCATAGCGTCAGAATCTCATACCAGCCACTGCCTAATTAATTTGCCCCTTTCACACATACAGACTTTTCTGGAAAATTACTGGTACGTTGCAGTGAAGAAGTCATATGTGAACTGGCCCTTTTTAAAAATTCCAAAATTCTGCTGTGTGTTAACAGTGCAGTTTTTATTTACAGGTAATGTTGTTCCAGTAATTTTATAGCAATTTTACAGTATTACTGTGTGGAAGGAATTATTCAGAAAGACATAAAGAACATGCAGATCGAATATTTAAATACACTTGTTTGGTTTGAGAATAGTCAATAGTCCATATTGTGATTTGATTAGTTGTGTACAACACAACTATTATCACTACTACTACTACTACTACTACTACTACTACTACTACTTCTAATGAATCGTTCATCTAAAATTTGCCAAATTCTCTGACATTCCACGCCATCTAATTCTTTTTTAAATGCTGGATTCTGTGATTCAATCTGTTTTTTGCTTTGTCATCATAGGGGCTTATAAAAGTGCTAAATAAAACACTTTGAAATGGCTGTTTTTTAAGGCTTTGTGTTTTTGCACATTCTGTAGATCTTCAGCAGTTTAATGGCGTTAAGCGATTTGACCTGGAGCGTTCGTGTTCTTTCGGAGCTCTGCTATTGGACGAGGAGAGGGGGCGACTGTTTGTTGGAGCTCGAAACTTTCTGCTATCTCTCAGTCTCGACAACATCAGCAAACAGGAACAGAAGGTAGAGTACACTTCTTACTCTCTCCTTCTTCATTTCCTTCATCCATAATGTAAGAGTGAAAGGAAGCATCTTCTCTTTAGTTTGTCTGTCATCGTCTAATTAAGTTTTAAACAAAGGTGTAACCCTGTCAGTCATAACTCATTCGTATACAGGATAAGCACCTGGGGACGATTCAGCAAGAAGTTCTGCCACTTTTTTTTTTTTAAGAATGGCTGACAAGCTACTAGTCATTGTAAATGTCCTTCAATATAATTGTATATGTAGCATAATGTATAAAACACTTTATATATGTACACTATTAGGATCAAAACTATTAAGATTAGTACAGTATAATATAATAAATATTGATATGTAAATTATATATTTTATATACCAAAATATTCTACAAATATTACATATTTTATACTACAAAATATTGTATATAATAATTGGTGCTGTAATGCTTATCATTTGAAAAATATTGTAAATTATATTGTACATGTAACTTTTTTGTACTTTACTACCCCTCATCGTATATTTAATCCTGAAATATACATTAATTAAACATCATGTTAATTGTTTTTTATTTATCCTAAAATTATTCCAAAAATGAAATTCAAATATAATCAAATATTTTATGCTACAAAAATACTGTATATAATATAACTGTTATAATCTTTATTATTTGAAAAATATTGTACATTATATTGTGCATGTATATTAAACATTTACTTATTTGTACTTTACTACTACTCATCTTATATACAAATATATATTCATTAAACAACGCAAAATTGTATTCGATTTATCCTAAAATTATTTTAAAAATTATAATAATGTAGTGTGTTTATTACTAATAAATACAAAAAAAATTAACATAATTTAAACAGAAAACAGTAGCTAGAATGATTTAATTTTTTACTTTTGTGTATGTGTGAATGCAACTCTTGCTTATGTAACTCCTTTAATTGCTCCAATATTATTTTATGCATAATACATTTACTGTATTTTAATAAAATGGCCCAGAGCCATAACTTACTTACCCTGGTTTAAACTATTTAGAAATTAAATGATCAGACAATTGGATGTTTTATAACCTGTTTACAGTTACATTTTGAGCTACCCACATCCCAGCAAACCATTTTGTGTTTAATAGACGTCTAATAGACATCTAAACATAGACAGCTTGGCTGAAACAAGGCTAAACTTGGGCTGTCAGTGAAAATCTTATAGACAGAATAAGAATAGCCCAAAACAAGACTAGTCATCAAATATACAGATTAGACAGACTTTATATGTGAAGTCATTCATTTCTGTTTATTTGATGACTAGTCTATTCTTAAATGTCTATTAGATTTTCACTGACAGACCAAGTTTTGTCTTGTTTTAGCCAAGACGACTATATTTAGATGTCTATTAGACATCTATTAAACATCTTTTAAAAACAAAAAATGCTTGCTGGGATGTAATTAGGTTGCATCTGTTTTTGCGAGAGAAACAGCGAGGAAGCTTCAGCATTTATCATGCGTAAACTTAATCAGCCTTTAAAGTCATGCCAGATGATTAACGGTGGTTCAGGCCAACATGCCGATGACAGAATGATGGATTTTTATTTCTTCAGGAAGGAAAGAGAAGGAATAATGAGTGAGAGTTGTCGGTCACTGTGTTCTGGCTCTAGACACACGCAGGTGTGGTTTAGGGCTGGATGTGTCCGGATGTGTGTGTGTGTGTGTGTGTGCAAGAGAGAATGTCCCTCAAGCTAGTGAACACGTCTAACCCTGCAGTGTCCAAAACTTCTGCTCACCTCTGAACTCCTCTGTCTTTCTCAGATCTACTGGCCAGCGCCTGTCGACTGGAGAGAAGAGTGCAACTGGGCCGGGAAAGACATCAATGTAAGTGTCTGCAATAATCAGATCTTGTGGTCACCAACACACCCAGTTTACACACTTATCAGGACCATCTCTTCTATGAGCTGTTTACACACAAACACACACTCGGGCAATTAGCACTGTTATCACAAGCAGCTCTCCCAATTGGCTCCATCATTTACAGATGCAAACCAGTGTTGAGCCAAACTTATCTGTCAGGAATCCAGGATGCAACGAACAGAGATAGTGAATGTTCTTTAAATAAAAAAATTCATGAATATATACGGAAATGATTGTATGTTGTTATGTAATCAAACAAAATACGGTATAAAGTTTTCATGATTATTTTAATTATTAATGTTAATATTATAAAGTGTTAATATTAAAAATGTGTATTTTTATTAGGGCTGCACAATATATTGTTTCAGCATCAATATCGCAATTTGCACATCCGCAATAGCCACATCGCAAGATTTGCAATGTTGAGTCTGAATTACAGTTGACCAGGAGCCACAGAATTGTATTTAATTACTGTATTTATATGAAATTTATATGATTTATGTAAAAAATACAAAAAAAAAACAACAAATTTTTCTCACTTAGAATTTTTGTCTTGTTTCTAGTCCAAATATCTACGTTTAGAAGCGAAAACAAGATTATTTTACTTGCGCCACTGGCAGATCATTTTGCTTGTTTTAAGAAAAAACTCTTAATTTTGATTTATTTCTTTTAAAGTTGAAAACAATACAATATTTTGCTTGATCTAAGAATTTGTAGATATTTGGGCTGGAAACAAGACAAAGCATTTTTTTGCATTGTGATACTGAATACTGTACAGAAAATCGTCAAATAGAGCTATTCAAACCATCTTGTGAAAATGTATTCATATCACAATATTTATCGCAGAAAAGCGTTGGAAGCGTAAAAGCGTAGAGCGTTGGGCTAACGACCCACCTCGTAAAAATTAGATGTTACGAAACACCAACATGGTGTATATATATATATATATATATATATATATATATATATATATATATATATATATATATATATATATATATATATATATATATATATATATATATATATATATATATATATATATATATATATATATATAATTTTTATTATTATTATTTTTTACCTGGTTGGTTCTACCACATTTTTGCATATTTTGGTAGATATTATTTTGGTATACCAGTATGCAAAATTATTACTATATTGCCATTGCCCAGCGCTCTGCGCCCCGAACCCTCCCATTTTTTTGTTAGAACGAATCATATTTGTTTTTATATGATTGGCCTTATGTGATTGGACCATTCTCACTTAGACCGTTCACTCAGCAGCAGCTCGTCAGTTAGCTGTGCTGACCTTTATTCATATAGTGAAAGCAAGTGCAAGATGAAGGAAAATTCTGTTGTATCTTTGCAAAGATATCCGTTCACAAGGCGTTTGGATGAAGAAAAAAATAATAATAATCAAGGAGCTTGGACCCGATCGACCTTCCTTGCAAAACTAATGAAAACAAATTTACCAAGTGATCGCGAGCGGGCGTATATTCGGGGCTTTTCAAGCACTTGTCATGACAAACGGAGTTGGCTGGTAAGTTGAGATGTAAGTCATGCCTTTTGCTATTTCCATGTTTGCTGTTTCAAACAGCATGACGCAAGTGAGGCTGAATGCATTGGCCATGCTGTCAATAGAGAAGAGACTGGTGACTGAGATGACTGACTTTAACCAAAAGCTCATTAAGAAATTTGCAAGCCAGAAAGAAAGAAGAGCAAAATTATTTTTTAAGTAGTGCTGCCAGTGATTAGGCAACATTTATGTGTGTGTGTGTGTTTACTGATTATCTTGATTACTTCATTACTGATAATAAACCCAAATTGAACTAAAATGAACTGATTTGTGATGCATTTATTGTATGCTTTAGTCAATTTTGTTTTTTGGTACATCACCTGAAAAATGGCTTTTAATGGCTTTTAAAATGCGCCCCCCTCACATTTTTTAACACCAGCCGCCACTGTTTAGCGGATATGTGTGGGATGTTTCTTGGACACTATGTTTTTTTTTTAAAGGGTGTGCAAGATTGTGCAACTTCAAAATTTGTGTGTGTGTGTGTGTGTTTTGGTTCATTCTGCGGTGGGTAACAGACTGAAGTCAGCTGACAATAAGATCTGTCACACACACACACACAGAGACTCAGACTTTGTTCAGTGCGCTGACCTGTGAGTTGACCCTCATTGCATGTAGGTGTGTACAGGACGGCAGGGACAGACCAGACCTCCATGAATAAGACTTAAGATTTTCCCTAAGACTCTCCCCCTGACCTTTCACTTTCTCCTTTGTTCAGTCTCTCAGTCTGATCTCCTGATTTCTCATTCATTATTGTTTTCATTTGATTCAGTTTCCTTCATCTCAGTCTCTGTCTTTCAGTGCTTTATGTTCTACCTCTTCTGTCTTACGGTCTGTCATACAAGCACAGTTCAAAGTGACCATCTCTTAGTTCAGCAGAAAAATTCAAATGTTACTTTACTAATCCTCAGCTCATCTAAGATGCAGGTCATTTTCTGTCCTTAGTTAAATCTTCATCATCATCTAGATTATTATTTTTTTTAGATGAAACACTGATGATTCATAAAATGAAAGTCAATGGTTATTGGCACTGTGTGAGTTAAAAAAGGCGCTTACAGCAAAACCAAATGACCTATGGCACCTGGCAATACATAGAGGTCCTGTGAGATAGGGTGATTATACATCCTCTTTTATTCCAGACATCTCTTATTTTTGAGAAAAAAAGCATCTGGATAGGATTGAAATCTCCTAAAATGTCAGGGATTCTCGTTTTGCTTTTTACAACCTTCATGAATTGTTTGCGTTTTTGCATTACCTCTTGTTGCACACCACCATTGGTCAGTTATGTACGTATGCAAACATTGGCCAGTGTATCTCAATCCCTGAGCACCAAAACAACAGTTAAGAGAAAGAGCAGCTGTTTTTTCCTGCTAGTGGGCACAGTGTGTTTCTAAAAAGTGTAAAAGTGAAATAGTTTTTAACTGATATTTTATTTTAACTTATTGAAAAGAAAACTGAAATACGGTCACATTATATGAAGCAACTCGGTCTATGAAAGAAACAAAACATTATTTAGAACGTATTTTCGTTTAATCCATTGTCTTTAAATACAGCTCCAAGCTGTCATCAATATCATGTCAGAGTATCGTCAGGATCCACACTTATTATTTTGTTTTGTCTGTATATGTGTTTTTTGCCAATAGCCGCTTTGAAAATAGGTATCATTAATGTGGTCTTTATGTGTGTACTCTGGGTAATCATTGCGGATGAATTACTGAGTCAGTAAGTTAGAGAACCAAATCAGGGGTGCGTTTCCCAAACAACGACATAACTAGTGGCTGAACTATCATAGTACGATGCATCGTTTGTGAAATGAACTATGTAGTGACCAGTCTTTCCCCAAAACCGAGTTTCTCTGTTGCAGATCCATCATTTTAACCACATTAGTTATTATGTAAAACCTCCATAATGATGCTTCAAACGGGGCACAGTAACAACTTCTTTAGAGAAAATGACCATAATTTTTTGTGTAAAATTATATTGTTTTACACGCACACAATCTTAAAAAAAAATCCAATATTAGTTTTAGTAAAAACACTCGTTTTCTATATTAACTGAAATATATGCTAACGGCACATATAGGGCCTATACTTCCTTTACAAATATTATTGAGAATATTACATTTTCTATTCTAAAACATAAAGCCACTTACTGTAGCTAATGCTCTAATCTCATATATAAATTATAGAAATTGTTTATGGTTGTAATGTACTGTAGGCTATTTATTAAGAAAAGTAATAATAATAATATTATTAATAATTATTATTATTATCATCATAATTATTATTATTATATTATTATTAAGTAGGATATTGTCTACTAAGTCTACTTTTACAACTTTGACACACACTGCAGAAATCTTCTAAACAACAGGCTCATGTCATACAGTAGGCTACAGACACATTTCTTAATAAATAAGCTACTATAAATTAAAATCATTAACGTATGCTATATGTTTTTGTTTTCACAAGCTTTGGAGACATAACCTAAATTCTGCTTTTAAATAAAGGTCACCTATAGCTTTCGTCATGAGCCACGACTGCGTTCAAAATGTCATAAATGTGCATTTCAACGTGCACTACGAAGGGAACGCAATTGTCAATATGAATAAAAAGGGCATAGGGGGGATAACTGGGAACAGAACACAACCAGGAGCTATGCTTACTACAGCTCTAGAGGTGTAATTACAAGCGTACAAGTTTGCGATGCAGTTTGCGAATGTTCGTTGGAACGACGGATTTGGGAAACACTAAATCAACTAACTATGTTTGTAACGACGGAACTTGCGACCTTAGTTAGCTAACAATGGTTTTCGGAAATGCACCCAATTTGATTCATGAATGAATCTTTTGGTCTGAATTGTGAATCTGATCAACAAATCAGCATGAATCATACTAATTAAATCTTATCAGATTCAGTTCAGTAAACTGATCCCACTGCAGTTTATAAGTGAACAGAATACTGGAGAGGAAGATTTTATGTGTTAATTTTAAATAAAATAATTAACTCTTTAAAATATTATATTTATTCATTTTTAAACAATGTTTTAAAAAATCAGTGCTTTATTTTTAAATGTGATTCAGGCTACTTGTGGAGAATCACACAGTGGTTAGGCTAATAAAAGGTCAAAGTTGAAAGTTCACTGCACGTGTATCAGCAGGAAATTGACACACATATACAGCTTATTCCTCCTGAGACACATTGTTCATTTTAAAGCTCTTTTTCTTTTGTTCTGTGCTCTGTCTCTTTCTTTCTCTGTCTTTCTTTCTATCTTTTTTCTTCTTTTCTCGTGGGCTCACTTCAAAGAGCCCATCAGCACACACACACACACACACACACACACACACACACACACACACACACACACACACACACACACACACACACACACACACACACACACACACACACACATACAAATGCTCACACACACTCATAACACGTTCTTTTCTTATTGAGGGCTGTAAAGCTCTCGAAACAGAAGTCTCAGTGTGTGTATATGAGAGGGAGAGAGAAAGGCAGAGACCCCTTCCTGTATAAACACAGTTTGTCAGCAACTTAATTGGTCTTCGATGATTCTATTCCGCCACCCCCACCATACAACACACACATACACACTCACTCCTCACAGGGTGCGTTAAGCTCAAAGAGAGGCCTTTGTTCTCCACAAGCCCCTGTATGTGTGTGTCTGTGTGCAGGGTTTAAGCGTGGCAGGAGGGCACATGTCAATCACATCATTCTGCAGAGGTAGCAGAGAGGTTACAAAACACATACTCACCCATTTTATTCTAGAATGATTATGCTGCCAAATAAAGCCAAAAATATGCTTTGTTTTTTGGCTCAGGTATAGTACAGACATATGGTGAATATTTCATGATCAGTATGTGTAGCCTGATTTTTCTAACTGTGTGTATAATGTACGCACATGCTTTGAATTGATATTTGATTTATAGTACTTAGTCCACAAGGTGGCAACACTAAACAACCCAGAAAATCATCCAGGGGGATTTTAGTTCTTGGAGATCAAGCCTGGTGGATAGTTGCTGTAATTACGTTCCTAATGGCTCGCTTCCACTGACTGGTACAGTACGGTACGGTTCGGGTCGGTACGGGTCACCTTTATCAGGCTTGCGTTTCCACTGCTAAAAGGGTACCAAAGGTACTCTTTTGGTGGGCGTGGTGTACGACAGAAAGTTTCAGTCAACTAATTTTCGCTCGAGAAAATGTCTACAGTAAAGCTATACGGGTCGCTCACATATAATATGAGAAGCAGTTCTCACAAAACAGATGCTTTATATATAATACGTCTGTATAAAAGTTTATTACTAACTTTTCTATGAACATGAGTTGATTATAACTCCACATCAATGACAGTGCGAAATAGCCTACTGTAACATCTGTAATTATATTAAATAAATAAATGCAACATATGTGAACACATATAGACCCTTACAGTCTCCAATATGTTACCAATTACAGAAAAACTACACACAGCATACATTTAGTCCTTATTTAGGTTCAAAACAACACGAAAAAGCCCAGTCAGTGCAAACCTCTCATGATTAAATGTGTCTTTAATCTTCAGCAGCACGAGTAGCCTTTTGTTAGAAAGTAATTCCGTCATTCCGAGTTCATAGTAGTCCAAAAGTTGATAATAATAGTTAAACATGGCAGTTTGTTTACGTTTGCTAAAAAAAATTATGTGCTCCTTTTTTTCCGGCTTCTCCTTTGTTTTTTCGCGCATCACTCTCGCGTTTGTCAGTTTCTGACAAAATCAGGTTTCAAAAGCACGTCAATAATCAAGCGCACGTTATTATCATCAGCTCAAGAAGTTTGTTATTTCAAATATAGACCAAGTATAGAACAAATATATTTCAAGCAAAAAAGCAAAACTGCTCGCGCTTCAGACTGGCTCGTACAAAACTATGGGGCACAGGGTAAAATCTGCGCTTCTTTTTGGCTTTGTGGCTGTTCATCAAGACAACGACAAGATTCGTTTGATATATATAATTAGTAATTACGCCATAATCAGTCTCAGCTGTGTATTAAAAACATGGCGGGATCTTTGTTTTCATTCTGGCTTGTTGCGTGAGTGAATGACGTATCTCTGTAAACCAATAGCGTTCAGCTGCGCGTCTAGCTCCGCCTTTTGGTACCTTTCTCGTCTTTGGTACCCTTTCGAAAGGGTGCCAAAAAAGTGGTATGGTTCGATTCGGTATGCCTTTTGACAGTGGAAATGGCCATAAAAGCGTACCGAACCGAACTATACCGTACCATACCATATGTACAATAGTTGAGTGAACATCTGAAAAAAAAAGATCTTTAAATAAGTACTAGGGCAATATAACTTCAATTATAACTTCTAGACAGAAAAACTGCAAATGTTTGACATTAAACTCTTTCTAGTGCTCATGCCTTGAGCACCTGTGAGCACCTTTTGGTTCTACTTGATAAGACCCAGTCTGAGCTGGATTCAAACTGGCTTTCAAGAGCTCACACTTAGCTGATACTTGATAAGGTAAATGCGTGTTTGGCATGCTGTCCCAGGAGAGAGCCCTGAGATGGAGGAGAATCTGGGCTCAGGTAGGACTTGAGAGCTCCCCTGTTATTTAGCTAGGAAAAAAGGGGAAGGAGTTGGGGTGGATGGAGGGATTTTTCAAATAATGAAGATGACTGAGGTAAGGAGAGCAGACTGTTTATATGCATTTGAATTAATGTAATTGATTGGTCAGGTGATTGTTAACGTGAGACCAGCCGTGGTCAATCATAAGCAAGCGATCCTCTCGAAATTGAATTAGAAAACATCACCAATTGGAAGGATTACCTTTATTAGGATAGGACAGTGCAGATTACAGACAGGAAAACATTGGGAGCAGAGAAAGAGGGGAAGGATTGGCAAAGGACCTCAAGCTGGGAATCATACTCAGGTCAACATGAGCACCTCATTGCTATATGTTGGCGCACTTAACCACTAGACTATTGGCGGCGACAAGACTGCAGCCTTTATTGTGTTTCTTTAGAAGAGGGGAGTGAGCTTTACTCACACAGCTCTTAGTAGCTCCATTTACTCATCCCTATAAACCTCAGTCCCATCCGGGTCACCACACCTCTGGTTGTACTTGACCCTCTCCAAGTGGGATTTGAACTGGCAATACCAGCATGGGAGGTGGGTTAATTAACAAGGATGTTAAGACTGCAGCTTTTGCCCTATTTTAGATCAAAAGAATATAGGTTATTTATATAGCTCTTACCTGGTCACTAACAAATTCTGTCAAATAGAAGTATACATTTGCCAAAATATAGCTTAAGATAACTTTTTGAGGTAAGCTTAAGATGTCTTTTTGGGGACGACATGGTATCATCCCAGAATGCACTGTGATGATGAGTCAAATATGGTGGGTGAAAAGCAAGTTATATATCTACTGCATTCAGGGCCAAAATATAACATTGACTTGTGTGATGTATACTAAGAGAAGATTGATTCAAATTATTTTGATTTGAAACTTTGTAGGATCTTTTATGGCACAGTGGATCAGTGTCACATTGTCCACAGAAACTTAAAGGAGAAGTGTCTAATGTTTGAAGTTGAGTGTGTGTGTTTCTTGAGCACATTTTAACAGATGTTCAGTTCAAGGTTCAAACTGCTGGTGAAAGCCCACGGTTAGTCAGAGAGAAAAGATGGAGTGAGGCATAATCGCAGTCTAAACAACATCTGCTACTGAAACTGAAGAGACCCTCAGAAAAAGACCCTCCCTTTTTCTCTTCTTTTCTCTAGATGTCTCATCTCATCTCGACTCTTCTCCAAACATCTCACCTCTGACTAACTCTTCTGTGTTCTGTTGTTTGTTAACATCTTTTCACTGGTGAACACTTGAATTTTCTTGAATCTTCTCCTCTAATCTATTCTGCTCTCCTCTAGTCTTGTCTTTTGTAGTTGTTCTTGTTCTTTGGTTGTCTTTTCTTCACTTAAAATGTCTGTTCTTATCTTTAGTCTTTTCTTCCCTTCATTTTCTTCTTTGCTATCATTCAAGCTATTCAACTGTATATTGTTGACTCTGTCATCCCTGATCACGTCTTCTTGTTATAAGTTGTTTCTTGGCTTTTCTTCCCTTCTCATCTTAACTTCCATCTTCTCATATAGTCTGTTCTCTTCTCATCGTCTTTGTTTCTTATTGTTCCTACTTGATTATTCTGGTCTCACTTATGGTCATCTTGACAGGTTTCTTTTCCTGTTGTCTTAGGACATCTTGTGTCTGGTTGTCTCCTCTTGACTAGACCTACTCTGCTCTTATCTTTTCATCGTGTCCGTCTAAAGTTGCCTCTTTTCCTCTCTTTTTAAGGCATCTCAACTTTGGTCTTCTCATCTTGTTTTTGTGTCTTATTATTTCTACTTGATTAATCTGGTCCCACTTATGGTTTTCTTGGCATGCTTCATTTCGTCTTGTCTCTGGACATCTTGTCTCTGGTTGTCTCTTCTTGACTTGACTTACTCTGGTCTCATCTTTTTATCTTGTCCATCTAAAGTTGCCTCTTCTCCACTCTTCTCTAGGCATCTCAACTTTGGCCTTCTCATCTTGTCTCCACCAGTCCCATCCTTTCTCTCCTCTTCTCTGTTTATCTTACCTAGTCTCTCTCTTGTTCTTTTTGGTCAAATTGTTGCTTGTCTCCTCTTGAATTATTTCTGGTGGTCTCATTATTCTTCTTCACTTCTAGTTTCTTCTTTTGCTGACCATTGACATGTCATCTCACTGTCCTTTTGTCTAATCTTATCTCAGATCTTGTCTGGTTATCTCCAGCAGCTAGCTCTCTGCAACTCTCACATGGTCAACTGAAGCTAAGCAGGGCTGTGCCTGGTCAGTACCTGGATGGGAGACCACATGGGAAAGCTAGGTTGCAGCCGGAAGTGGTGTTAGTGAGGCCAGCAGGGGGGCACTCAACCTGCGGTCTGTGTGGGTCCTAATGCCCCAGAATACTGATGAGGACTATATACTGCTCAGTGAGTGCTGTCTTTTGGGTGAGACATTAAACCGAGGTCCTGACTCTCTGTGGTCATTAGAAATCCCAAGATGTCCTCCGAAAAAGAGTAGGGGTTTACCCCGGCATCCTGGCCAAATTTGCCCACTGTCCTCTGTCCATCATGATTCTCAAACCATCCCCATGTCATAATTGGCTTCATCAGTCTGTCTCCTCTCCACCAATCAGCTGGTGTGTGGTGTGTGGTCTGGCGCAATATGGCTGCCGTGGTGGATCCAGGTGGATGCTGCACACTGGTGGTGGATGAGGAGATTCCCCCCATTGTGTAAAGCGCTTTGAGTGTCTAGAAAAGTGCTATATAAATGTAAGGAATTGTTATTATTATTATTATTATTATTATCTCTCACTCATCATCTCTTCGTCTAATCTTTCCTTTTTACTTCCCATGCCATCTCTTCTCATCTCATGTTGTCTTTTCTGTTCCACATTCCTCTGTTTGGCTTCATCCCTGTATCCTCTCTGTCTACCCCGGAATCCGGATGTTCCCGCTTCCACATGTTGTCGTAGTGATTCCCAGCTCTCTGGGAAATGTGGCACGCTCCAGCGAGCACATTCACAAAGGAAAAGAGAAACAGAGAGACTATAGGTGTCCATGTGTGTAAGTGTCAATTGAACAATGGAAGTGTCTTTGTTTTCATGCGTCAAAGAGAAGAGAAAGTGCGAGAGATTACAGAGAGATCCGGGACCACGGCGTGCATGGAAAGGTCAGCACTCGAGTCGTACTGTCATCAAGGATACATAATATAATGACGTCTCATTTCTGATTCGCACCGTATGAGATTCCTTAAGCGACGACTTAAAAAATTTGCATTTTTGTTTTTGTATGTCTGGTCAGTTATAGTCTATCCAGATGGTGACAGTCTCTCTCTCTCTCTCTTTTTTTGACAGATGAACTGGTGAAAGCATTCAAAATATGTCCTTAATAAAACTAATTTGTGTGTGTGTGTGTGTGTTTTGCAGACGGATTGCGTAAACTACGTGAAAGTGCTCCACCACTATAATCGAACTCACCTGTATGCCTGTGGTACAGGGGCTTTCCACCCCACCTGTGCTTATGTGGAGGTGGGACAGAAGATTGAGGTAAGTTTGTGTTTGGATGTCCTGTATATCCAGCCCTGTTTGGCTTTTGTCTAAATACAATGCTACATTTTGCTTTGTCTCCATAGGATCATGTGTTTAGAATCGATCCTTCTCTGGTAGAAGATGGAAAAGGAAAGAGTCCGTATGACCCACGTCACACATCAGCTTCTGTTCTGATTGGTAAGATGCCACCCTTCATCTTTCTATTTCTCATGTAAACAAAAAATTGCTTAGTGGAAATGCTAATACATCATGACCAATCAGTATTGATCTCTCTGTCATCATGTAGGTGATGAGCTTTATGCAGGCGTGGCCACTGATTTGATGGGACGCGACTTTACAATCTTTCGCAGTATGGGACAAAAACCCTCCATACGAACTGAACAGCATGATTCTCGGTGGCTCAATGGTGCGTTTGTGCATGAAAGGGTATCTTTTTCTGTTTGTTTATGTCTGTTATAATGAGTTGATTCTAAATTACATAATTTTATTATGTTACTATTAATTAATAGTTAATTATTATTATAGTATTTAATAATTTGTAAATAAAAAATAAGTATATATAACAATACTGTATCCACTTTGGAATGATAGGAATAATAAAAGGAAAATGGTAATGATAAATGAAGCATGCATATGAAAAGAATTTTAAATTAGGGTAATACTTTATATATGGGTACATTCATATGCATGTATTCATGCACATATGAATAATGATTTCTTTGCAAAACATTCATTAAATAAACGTCAAACTACAAGCTAAAATACATGGTATTGCCTATGGTATTCATTGTATACAGTTAAAATTATGTTGCAACATCAATACATTCATAACACATTTAATTAATAGCAGTTCATAAATGTATGTGTTGCTGATGCAGTAGTCATTCATTAATGCTTAAATCATATACAAACTCATGAGTTCAGCATGATCTAGTGCTCCTACATTGTAAAGTCTTACCTAAATACATATATACAGTTGAAACCAGAAGTTTACATACACTCTAAAAAAAGGAACATAACCATTTTTAAAAAAATGTCTGATGGTAAATCATACTAAACGTTTACTATTTTAGGTCCGTTAGGATTACCTAAATCCTTTACATTTGCTAAATGCCAGAATAATAAGAGAATTTTTTTGAGAATTTTTTATTAATTTCTACACAGTCAGAAGTTTACATACATTTCCTTGGTATTTTTTTTAGCTTTGCTTTTAAACTGTATAACTTTGGTCAAATGTTTTGGGTATCCTTCCACAAGCTTCTCACAATAGTTTGCAGGAATTTTGGCCCATTGCTCCTGACAGAATTGATGTAACTGAGTCAGATTGGTTGGCTGTCTTGCTTGCACAAGCTTTTTCAACTCTGCCCACAAATTCTCTATAGGATTAATTTCAGGGCTTTGTGATGGCCACTCCAAATCATTCACTCTGTTGTCCTTAAAGCACATTTTAACTAATTTGGCAGTATGCTTAGTGTCATTGTCTGTTTGGAAGACCCATTTGTGGCCAAGTTTTAATTTCCTGGCTGATGTCTTGAGATGTTTCTTCAGTATTTCTACGTAATGTTTTTTCTTCATGATGCAATCTATGCTGTGAAGTAGACCAGTCCCTCCTGCAGCAAAACAGCCTCACAACATGATGCTGCCGCCCACATACTTTACTGTTGGGATGGTATTTCTAGGCTTGTAAGCTTTCCCCTTTGTCCTCCAAATGTAACACTGGTCATTATGGCCAAACAGATCAATCTTAGTTCCATCAGACCACAGGACATATATATATATATATATATATATATATGAGGGCAACGAAGTGGCGCAGTAGGTAGTGCTGTTGCCTCACAGCAAGAACGTCGCTGGGTCGTAGGTTCGAACCTCGGCTGGGCTGGGTCAGTTGGCGTTTCTGTGTGGAGTTTGCATGTTCTCCCTGCGTTTGCGTGGGTTTCCTCCGGGTGCTCCGGTTTCCCCCACAGTCCAAAGACATGCAGTACAGGTGAATTGGGTAGGCTAAATTGTCCATAGTGTATGAGTGTGAATGTGTGTGTGGAAGTTCCCAGAGATGGGTTGCGGTTGGAAGGGCATCCGCTGCGTAAAATCGTGCTGGATAAGTTGGCGGTTCATTCTGCTGTGGCGACCCCGCAAGGGACAAAGCCGACAAGAAAATGAATGAATGAATGAATATATATATGAGGCTTTTATTTTCTTTATCTTGCACACCCTTATTTGTCACTGTCTCATTCGTTTGGATGCATTATGTTTATCTGTTTTTGTAACATGACAATAAGCCCTATACATGGTGCTGTGTGTTTCAGAGCCCAAGTTTATTGCGGCATTTGGTGTTCCCGAGAGCGATAACCCTGACGACGATAAAGTCTTCTTCTTCTTCAGGGAAACTGCTGTAGAAGCTCAGGGATTCGGGAAGGTTACCTATTCCCGGATTGGTCAGCTCTGCAGGGTTAGCAACCAATGATTTACCAGGACTGTTTAATTAGTGTCGAATGGCTACTGTTTGTTCATCAATTTGATTTGTGTTGTTTTTTTGTACCAGAATGATCTGGGAGGACAGCGCAGTCTGGTAAACAAGTGGACAACATTTCTAAAGGCTCGTCTTGTGTGTTCTGTACCAGGCAATGATGGCACTGAAACGCATTTTGATGAACTCCGTAAGAAGACGCACAAACACGCACAGACACACTAGAGTTAAATTACGCTGATATTGTACAACTGACAATCCAACTGACAATCTGACCTTTGTCTGGGCCCTCAGGGGACGTTTTCTTACTGCAGACACGTGACAAAAAGAACCCGCTTATCTACACCGTCTTTACCACCTCCAGGTCAGAGTTCAACTAAGGGTGTGGTTTAAAAGCTTTTAACGTTAAATTCTGTATTAGTTCACTAACCTTCATGTCATAACTTCTATATTTTGTGGAGAAATATAAAAACTTAATGTTTGAAAAATTTTAATACATAGTTTTTGTGTCATACAAAAATGACATGATGACAGTCAATTTTTTTGAAAACTGTGGCTTTAAGAACTAAATAATAAATTGTTTTGAAGTATTTTAATTTACTTTATAACATATTTTAAACATTAAAATGATAATGTGAAGTGAATTCAGATAAACTGGGCATTTATGTGAGGACCAAAATAGGACTAAATATTTTCATTCATTATTTTTATGATTTTATTTTTATTTTTATGTGTTTTGTGTCTTACAGTAGTGTATTCCAAGGTTCTGCAGTGTGTCTCTATACCATGAATGACATTCGCCGAGCATTTTTAGGACCTTTTGCCCATAAAGAGGGACCCAATTATCAGTGGATTCCATTCCAGGGTAAAGTGCCGTACCCACGGCCAGGCATGGTATGACCAGCTCTACATCTCACAATATACACACCTGTAAAAAGTTTCAAAAACCTTTAAGATAAACTACCTGACAAAAGTCTTGTCGTCGATCCCAGTTGTAAGAGCAACAAATAATAACTTGACTTCTAATTAATCATTTGGAAAAGAGGCAGAAGGTAGATTTTTCAGATGAATCATCACAAATACTGCAGAAGACCTATTGGAACCCACATGGACCCAAGATTCTCACTGAAATCAGTCAAGTTTGGTGAAGGAAAAATCATGGTTTGGGATTACATTCAGTATGGGGGCCTGAGAGAGAGATCTGCAGAGTGGAAGGCAACATCATCAGCCTGAGGTATCAGAACATTTGTGCTGCCCATTACATTACAAACCACAAGACAGGGCAAATTCTTCAGCAGGATAGCGCTTCTTCTCATACTTCAGCCTCCACATCAAAGTTCCTGAAAGCAAAGAAGTCAGCAGACATGAACATTATTGAGCATGTCTGGGGTAAGATGGGGGAAGCATTGAAGATCAATCCAAGAAATTTTGAGGAACTCTGGGAATCCTGCAAGATCGCTTTCTTTGCCATTATAGATGACTTTATTAACAAGTTATTTGAGTCATTGCAGAGATGTATGGATGCAGTTCTCCAAGCTCATGGGAGTCATACACAATATTAATTCTTTTTTCACTGCATTTATTTGGGTAAAATAAGTGTAATCTAGAGGCCTTTGCCTTTCATATAACCCACTTTTGATACCAACTAGAAGTCAAGTTATTATTTGTTGTTTCTAAAACTTGGATAGGCAACAAGACTTTTGTCAGGTAGTGTACAGTTAAAAATAAAATATTTTTTTAAATAATTAATAATAATGAATGTATTAAAAAACACTACTAATGTTAAAAGCTAAAGTTTTATGTTCTGCCAGTTTATTAATTAAATAGTAAGCATAATCATTGGCTGTGCTGCTTAACATTTTGTGTGCAAAAATTGTTTGATGTCAGTTTAAAATAGCAGCATTTATTTAAATAAAATTATTTTATAAGATTATAAACGTCTTTAATTTCACTTTTAACAAATGTATTGCATTATTTTTTTATTAATGGTTCATTATGGGAAAAAAACCCTGTGTAAATGGTAGTCTCAGTCACACCAAGAATCTCTGAGTTATCTTTGATCCACTCTTGCAGTTTGACAAACATGTAAATGCAGTTGTGAAGAGCAGCTTTTTCCAGCTTAGATTGGTGGCAAAAGTTAAACCGTTTCTTTCTAAAAAAAGATTTAGAAATTGTAACACATGCTTTAATCTTCTCTCGGTTAGACTACTGCAACTCTTTGTACATTGATCTACCTCAGTCAACACTCTCTCGGTTATAGTTGGTCCAGTATGCAGCCGCCAGATTAATAACAGGAACTAAGAAAAGAGATCACATCTCCCCTGTCCTTGCCTTATTGCACTGCCTTCCTATAAAATTTAGAGTTGATTTTAAAATCCTTCTCACTTATAAAGCATTGCACAATTCTGCCCCAGCCTATGTCAGTGAACTTATTAGGTCTTATACAGCTTGTAGACCGTTAAGATCTCATGACCAGTTTCTTTTGTCTGTCCCTGGGTCTCGCTGCAAATCAAAAGGTGATCAAGCTTTCTGTGTTGCGGCCCCAAGGCTCTGGAACAATGTCCCTCTGAACATCAGGATTTCTCCTTCATTGGATGCTTTTAAATCTAATTTAAAGACTTATTTTTACTCTCTTGCCTTTGATTGACGCATGCATGTTATTTATTATCTGTATTTTAGTATTACTTAAATACATATATATTTCCTTTTCTTATATTTTTAATACCAGTTTAATTTTTACATTTTATTTTATTGTAAAGCACTTTGGATCAACTACGGTTGTGTAAAATTGTGCTCTATAAATAAAGTTTGCCTTGCTTTGCCTTGCCTAGTCTAACACACTTAAGGATCAAAGTCATCAGTCAACACGTTTGAATGTTAAAGGAAAAGTGCATAGAGATTCAATATTAAGTGGTTAAACTTTTGATCTTGTTGACCTGTTGATATCATGAGCGGATTGTGTTTCCGGATTCTACAGATACAGTATCTCTCTCTCTGTCTATCCCTCTTCCTCAGTGTCCCAGTAAGACCTTCGGCAGTTTCGAGTCCACCAAAGGTTTTCCTGATAATGTAATCCAGTTTGCACGGCACCATCCGCTAATGTTTAATCCAGTGACTCCTCTGGGTGGCCGACCGCTGTTCCTGCGCACTGGAATCCCATACACCTTCACTCAGATTACTGTAGACCGAGTCAATGCAGCCGACGGACACTATGATGTCATGTTCATTGGCACAGGTACAGTATTGACTGAATATTGAGGGATATGTGTTTTGTGGAAGGATACAGCTCAGGTTAAAGTCTCTCTGTGTTTTTTCTGCAGATGTGGGCTCTGTGCTGAAGGTGATCTCGGTGCCCAAGGGAAGCTGGAGCAACACTGAGCTGCTGCTGGAGGAGCTGCACGTTTTTAAGGTGAACGCAAAAATGTGTGGCTTTCATTTAGAGGGATATGACAGGCCAGGGGTTTCCAAACTTTTTAGCCCATGACCCCCAAAATAACAATTCCAGTGACTTGCAACCCCCACTATATTCTTGAAGTTGGTTATAAACATACAAACATTGCACACAACGTGCACACACACAAATAGGAACTATATAAATATAAAAATATTGATACGAAAAAGTGCAACCGTCTAACAACCATATCATTTTTTATAGTCATTATTAATTTGGGGAGATTTTGATTTGAAGATCATCCTTCATGTTCAGTTGTGGCCTTTATTTGTAATGTACGTGAGTGCGTAATGGTGTCAAAGTTTAACATTGTGCCGTAAAATCAATTTGTTGCATCTGACTCTATTGCTGTGTCATTAATATAATGTAAACAACCCAGGGGTCGCAATCCAATGGAAAAAAATGAAAAGTTTGGAAAAAATGTATTTCCATGTTGTTGTTGTTTTTTATGTAACAATTAAATACTATTTTATCTTCTCTAGATTATGGATAAAATGTAGTAATTCTAATAGTCTAATAATATATATGAGATTTTTGGATATCACCAAGCGACCCCTGCTCATTGACCTGCGACCCCTCCAGGGGTCTCGAGCCCCACTTTGGGAACCACTGAGATTAAACTAAAATTCAATATAATGAAGTACTAATGTAGAAAAAAAAATTTTTTATGAGGTTTTACTTTTGCAGTGTCATTGTCACATATCGATTTATTATATTTATATAATTATATTATATATATGGGGCAGCACGGTGGCTCAGTGGTTAGCACTGACTCCTCACAGCAAGAAGGTCGCTGCTTCGAGTGCCGGCTGGGCCTGTTGGCGCTTCCGTGTGGAGTTTGCATGTTTGTAGTGTATGAGTGTGTTTTTTTCCAGTACTGGGTTGCGGCTGGAAGGGCTGTGTAAAACATTTGCCAGAATAGTTGGTGGTTCATTCCGCTGTGCCAACCTCTGAAATAGAGACTAAGGAAAATAAATGAATTTATAATTATATTATATATATATATATTTATATATACACAGTTGAAGTCTGAATTATTAGCCCCCCTTTGAATTATTTATTTTTTATTCTTTTTTAAATATTTCCCAAATGATGTTTAACAGAGCAAGGACATTTTCACAGTATCTCTGATAATATTTTTTCTTCTGGAGAAAGTCTTATTTGTTTTATTTCAGGTAGAATAAAAGCAGTTTTTAATTTTTAAAAACCATTGTAAGGTCAATATTATTAGCCCCTTTAGGCTATATATTTTTTTCAATAGTCTACAGAACAAATCATCATTATACAATAACTTGCCTAATTACCCTAACCTGCCTAGTTTTCTTATTAAACCTAGTTAAAACTTTAAATGTCACTTTAGGCTCTATAGAAGTGTCTTGATAAATATCTAGTAAAATATTATTTACTGTCATCATGGCAAAGATAAAATAAATCAGTTATTAGAGATGAGTTATTAAAACTATTATGTTTGGAAATGTGTTGAAGAAATCTTCTCTGCGTTAAACAGAAATTGGGGAAAAAAACAAATGAGGCTAATAATTCAGGGGGGCTAATAATTCTCACTTCAACTGTATATAATATACATATACATTTTCTTATCAAATTTGAAGTTGTATCTGTACAAATTTTTCATAGCTAACTTTTTTGTTTATTTTTGCTTTTTGTTTCACTTTTTCACTTCCACCTCATTCATAATCTGCCAAGTGTTTTCCTTAAAAAGAGACTGAAATTTAAACTCTAGAAGTGTGTGCTACAAAGACTAGCCCTAAAAATGTGGTTAACACATCAAATCAAATCACTTTTATTGTCACATCATTAGCATGTGTGCTATGATGAGTGAAAAGCTTAGGTGCTGGCTTAGTACAAAGTACAATGACATACTCCAAAACAAAACAATATACTATTAACAATGTTGACAATAAATATGTAAAAGACAATAAATAGGTGAAAGACAATAAATGTGTGAAAAAATAAATCAAATAAAACCATAAATTGATTATAACAACTGCGTGGATATTATATAGTATTTAAAAATAATTTACAATTAGAACCCTTGTAAATAAAATAAACTTAACTCAGATATAATTAATTTTATTGAAATTAAAATGACATTTTGAGTGATAATCTTTGCTAATGCATTAACTTAGCATTGTACTGTTCTTGTTGCAGGACTCTTCGTCTATTATCAGTATGCAGATTTCCTCCAAACGGGTAAGAATAAGTCTTTTTTTGAGGGGAGGTGAAATGTCAGCTATTTTTAAACAAGATCACAGGAGCACATGAAAGCAGCACATCAGTAAATCAAGCGGTGCTTTTCCTCTGTCTCTCTCCAGCAACAGCTGTATGTTGGCTCAGACACAGGTGTTGTCCAGGTGCCTCTGCACCGCTGCAGTATGTACGGTAAAGCCTGTGCTGAGTGCTGTCTGGCTCGAGATCCGTACTGCGCCTGGGACGGACACACCTGCACACGATACCTGCCAAACACCAAACGGTACAGATGCAGCCATGCAGCATTGGAGTCTAAAATTCTGAGACATATTCAATACTAGTCTCATACTGTTAGACCGCACTTATGTCTCACAGTCAAACCTGATGACGTGTTAAGTTTTTTAAAATGCTTGTGTGTGTGTGTGTTTCCATGCGTGTAGGAGGTTTCGGCGTCAGGATGTGAGGAACGGGGATCCTAATGCCCTCTGCTCAGGAGGTAAAACTGCAGTACTTTCAACAGCCTCAAGGAGGAGACATTTCTCTGTTTTCAGTATTTATTCACAATGGCAAATAAATGTGGCTCATAAAAGGATAGTGAACCCAAAAATAGAAAATACTGTCAATTAAACCTGTTTAAGTTTCTTTCTTCTGATGAACACAAAAGAAGATATTTTGAAGAATGTTGGAAACATGTTGGTAGCCATTGACTACAATAGTATTTTGGTTTCCTATACCATGGTTGTCTGTGGCTCACAGAAAATGCCTTCTTTTGTGTTCAACGGAAGAAAGAATCTTATAAAAGGTTGGATTGTAGATTGTAAGATTTTAATTTAAGGGTTAGTTTTAGGGTTAATTATTCCTTTAACGGATAGGTTACAAATGTGCTCATGAATAATGCACTGTTTTTTCAGTTACAGTATAGGACAGTAAAATTAAAACAAAGCAGAAGACATTACTGTTCAAATCCCTGCATGATCGCCTCACAGCAAGAAGTGAGGTCCAAAGACATACACAATAGGTGAATTGAATAAACTAAGTTGGCCGTAGTGTATGTGTGTGAATGAGTGTGTATGGCTGTTTCCCAGTGTTGGGTTGCAGCTGGAAGGGCATCCGCTGTGTAAAACATGTGCTGGATAGGTTGGCGGTGCATTCCGCTGTGGCGACCCTTGATTAATAAAGGGACTAAGCCGAAAAGAAAATGAATGAATGAATATTTTGCACAAAAAGCATTAGAAAAATACTGTTATGGATGTTGAAAAACTTTATTATCCATAAAAATGACAAACTTTAAAACAGTTACGTTTGAATTTATGTGATCAAATGTAAATCTTTTAGACAGGATCTTTACTTCTATCATTTAAATCAATTTTAGATAACTTCTCAATTATACTGAAATTTTGTAAAAGGTTTTAATATTGCCAGTTTGGGCAGCACAGTGGCGCAGTGGGTAGCACAAACGCCTCACAGCAAGAAGGTCGCTGGTTCGAGCCCCGGCTGGGTCAGTTGGCATTTCTGTGTGTTTGCATGTTCTGCCAGTGTTTGCGTGGGTTTTCTCCAGGTGCTCCAGTTTCCCCCACAGTCCAAAGACATGCGCTAGAGGTGAATTGGCTAAGCTAAATTGACCGTAGTATATGTGTCTGAGCGAGTGTGTATGGATGTTTCTCAGTGATGGGTTAAGTTGGTGGTTCATTCCGCTGTGGCGACCCCTGATTAATAAAAGGACTAAGCCGAAAAGAAAATGAATGAATGAATGTTGCCTGTTTAGCATTTATCTGCCATTACATTCAAATAGTTATTGTCTTATTTTTACAATTGCTGCATCTTCTTTGTTTTGTTTCATACTTTTTATTTTTGTTGTTTTACATTAAAGTCAAAAAGATATCAGAATAAAAAAAATATATATTTTTTTTTATCCCCAAAACAACACAATATATCTGTCAGAAAAAGAAATTTAATTGAAACCCAATAGCTTTTCAGACTTGACTGCATATTTTCACTGAGCCAGAAACATACTTCAACACTAAGTACACCAAGTATGTGTTGGTCAGTTTTTCAAGAAGCAGTTTGGTTTGTCTTTTTACTTCTCAATTACATATATCTTGGTTTCAGTTATTTGTACTGAAAAACAAAAGAAAATCTAATTTGACTGAGTCTATGCAGTTCATACAGTATATTTTGTTTACTTTTGTAATGTCGTTCTGCATGTATGTCTCACAGACCATCAGAAGCAGCGTGTCCTGGAGAAGAGGTTATATGCTGTGGATGGAAGCAGCTCTTTCCTGGAATGCGTCCCGAAATCACTGCAGGCCCAGATTACATGGACCTATCAGAAGCTTCCGGAAAACCCACGGGAGGAGGTGAGAGGCAGGCTGGGGCAGATATGTGGGCTTATTATGAGAAAGACGGATACAGAAAGCACTGATAACAGATGATAAATGTGTGTCTTTGTTTCAATTAATGACTTTCATTTTCTCTCTGCTATCAGTGCCATCGCTACTGATGCTTGATGCATTCATCGTGTGTGTTTGTGTGTAACAGGTACGTCTAGATGAGCGTGTTCTGAAAACCGAGCGAGGGTTATTGCTGAGGCGAGCTGTGCGTAGAGACGCCGGTGTGTATCAGTGCCACTCCATGGAGCACGGATTCACTCAGACTATCCTGGCCATCACACTGGAGATTTTGCCTTCGGCTGGCTCCACCCCTTCTGCTGTAAACCCCCGCAGCCCCGCCCACTCACACATCAGTCATGGCCAGTCCAACAATCAAAAGCTGTGGTACAGGGACTTCATGCAGTTGGTCGATCATCCAAACTTAAACACAGTCGACCAGATCTGCGAACAAGTGTGGTCGCGCAAGCACAGCCTATCAGGGAAGAGCCCACCAGATCCAGCCATCGAGGCACCAGCTCATGATCCACTGAACTCCAAAAAGTGGAAGCACCTAAAAGAAATGAGGAAGGGCAGAAATCGGCGAACACACGATGGTAAACCTGCATCCAGAGCACCACGGAGTGCAGGAGAGTAGCGAAGGATGAAACTAAGAGACAGAAAGAACACAAAGTAACCACTGGAGGTGGACAGGTTCTCACACGACATCTCATTCGGTGACTGTTTATCACCCGTTCTGCTTCTTATGACCCCTGTGACGACACTCTACTGCCTGCTATTAGTCTCTATATACTCTATTGCCCTCATCTCCAGTCTGAAGACTCAATCTAGTGCCCTCACGACCCCAATCCCCATCCCGCCAGCATCTATTACCCCACACTCCATCCAGTTCATCTAAATACTAATACAAACTCAAGAGGTCCTGAACTCTAAAGTAAGTCCTTTTGAATTGTAGCTGGAAGATTGCTTTGATTGGATACTGAAGACATGAGACATGCATGCGCTGCATCAATCGGTAAACACAAGCTCACATACACACCTAAGCATAGTCACCTGTTTCCATTGGGGTGTTTGTGCAAGGTGTGTTCAGTAGATTAGATTCTTCTCTCACTTTGGCCCTGAAACAGAGAGCGGAGAGACTCCGGACTCACCAGCACCAGATGAACATCAGCACGCCTCTCCCTTCACTGCTTGAAGACTTAAAACGCAACATTTCAAACAAATATTTAAACAATGGCAAAGGAGGAAGACTGTACATTTTGATCTGGTAAGGTTGTAAGAATGTTAAAGTGTGTGTTTATTCATGCCATGGAAGCATTAAAAGGTCAGCGAGCTTTATAGTTCTGGCGGGTCTGCAAAGTAACAAATGTAAATTATTATTTGAGTTGGTGAGTTATGCTTCAGGTTTTTGGATTATGACTGAGATGGACACAGCATTAATGTACAGGGGCATCATGAGAAATATGAACACTTTTTAGACGCTGTTAGGTCTAAACTCACAACTAACCTGTGGAAATCAAAGTGCAGAATAATTATGTATATTTGTGTGTCTGTGTAAGTGAGACTTTCCTGCTTTTTATACAGCTCAACTATATTCACTCAAAAAAAAAGAGCATTGCCAGTAAACAATTTTATGTTTAATAGATGTCTAATAGACATTTAAATGTAGACATCTAGGCTAAAACAAAGCTAAACTTGAGCTGTCAGTTAAAATCTAATAGACTTCTAAGAATAGGCCAAAACTAGACTAGTGGTCAAATAGACAGATTAGACAGACTTGATATGTGTAGTCATTCATTTCTGTTTATTTGATGACTAGTCGAGTTTTGGCAGATTCTTAGACGTCTATTAGATTTTCACTGACAGCCCAAATTTAGCTTTGTTTTAGCCAAGATGACTATGTTTAGACATCTATTAGACACAAAAAATGCTTACTGGGTTATTGCAGCATCCTGTACTGTTTCATGACAGTCTATTATGTATGCTAGTGCATAATGGGTTAAATCAGAAAACAGATCCGAGGCCATCTCTGAAAACGAGACGAGAAAAATGTCCTTAGCTCTGACAATTCAGATGAATATTTAATATTACACATTTGAAGAGTCTACCCATTTATTTTTCATCGACTCTTTCTGGCTTTTGCACATAGCAGTGTTGAATTTGTCAGTAAATGCATGTTTACAAACGTTTGATGCCAAATTTCTTTCTGCAATATGGGAGTGAGTACTACATACTACACATATTACCACAGTAACTAAATATCCAAGGGGAAAAAACTATATAGTTCTAGTTGTATAGTTATAGTTTTAAGCTGTGGCAACGATATCCGCCACAACAAAGAGAAGAAATATATGTGCTGCGTCCCAATCCGCATACTATCCGTCCTAAATAGTATTTGAAAATAGAATTAGTATGTCCCAAATCGTAGTATGTTGAAAAGAGTATGCCAAAGGTTTTTATTATTATTATTATTTTTTTTTTTAATAGTAGAGCCATCCATACTTTAACTGCTGATATTGCCCACAATACACTGCGCGTTGGACGTGAATTCGATAAAAACTAGAAACGCGGGTGAAAAGTGTAAATAAACTGCAAACATGATGGACGCGCGCGACCAACCGTCAAGTAGAGAGGCTTCGGTAAAGATGTTTGTATGACTGTTAATTATATTTATATAAAGACGTGTTTGGACATTAACGTCTGAATGCAGAATTATCCAAAGATCTGAGGAGATTTCTCTGGATGAAAGACTCGTGAATGGGAAATTAACCTGCTGCTGCCGCTTCTCCAGTAAGGTAGGACATTAAATATGACAGAAATGTGGATGATTGACTCAGTTACTAAGCAACACAACGATCTGTTAACGAGGTAGTATGTCCCAAAGCTTGCATACTCTTCTGTTACAGACTCAAAAGTGTATATTTTTCCTTCTCAAAAAAAAACTACATACTTTTAGGGCGTAGTATAAAGATGCGAATTGGGACGCAACGAAAACATTCTTAAATGTGGGCACCCCGAGCTGTGTGGTTTTGGGCGCCATCTTCTGGCGTGTGTGGGTATTTCGGGTTTCTCCTGTGTCAGGATGAGGGAAACCTGTCACTGTAAGAATAATCAGTTCTGAATCATTTTCTAAACAGATGTAAGAGTGTTTGGAGTGGAGCTGGTGGATTATCGCTTGGTAGTATTTATATCGGTTTTCTAAAAGTTGTACTTAATGGTTATTTTTGCATGACTTAAAACGTCTTGATGAGCGTTTTTGTTTTCAATGGAAAGACCATGTTTTAAAAACTGTCCTGCGAGATTATCTGGTGTTTCATCGTATATTTATGGCTCGATAAGCTAATGTGTTGTGGTGGTTTGTGATAAAACTGACCTACATGTGTAATGTCCATTTTGATAGAGGAGACTATAAGAGCATCCTTGTGTGTATATTTTGAAATCCTTTTCATTCTTTTGAGTACATGTTTAAGCCTAACACTCTATTTGAGAGTCACGATTTGGGTCATTTAAAAATTATTCAAACAGCATTTCCAACTCATCTGATCTTTCTACTTTCGTGACGCTTCTCAGTTTCTGGGAGACAGCGTATGTGTGTGTGTATGTGTGTCATTGTGAGAGAGGATCTGTGTATGTGTGCGCGTGTGTGTTTATGGCATTAAATATTCCGATTTCTGTACATGGGGAAAAACGTTTCATTTTGTGGACAAGTCAAAGGTCAAAGGCCAAAGTTGACGTGAACACTGTATTACTCCCTGAGTATTTTCTCTGTGGATTGTTGCATCAGACTGTAAATGATTAACACATTAAAACATACAGTTGCAGATGTACTACTCTTCAGTTTTATTTTTGAAAGAGAAAGAGCGTTGTGTGCGCGTCTTTGTGTGTGTCAAAGACTGTAAAATAGCTGTGTAATAGTAGTAGCGCAATCTCACCACACGAGTGCGCTGTTGTGCATGAGAAGCTTCGTGCTTGTTGATGCGTTGGTAATAAAGTCTCTTTCTTCAAAACGAGTGTGTTGAATAAACTCCATTAAAAAAAACATTTCCTCCGTTATTAGCCAGAGAAATAATATAAAAACCGTGTATAAATCTTAACGTTTCCACACGGTTTCCATTCTGTCTTTCTGTGACAGCTATAGTGATGATTAATGATGCCAATTAGGACTAATTAACCCTTAATTAGCTTCTAACCTCACGGACTCTCATTAGAAGTGTTGACTTAAGGTTTTCAGTGTCTGCCTCACTTATATATTCATATTTATTTTTTGTGTTTCTTTTCCCTCACTCAGCCGTCAGGCAGTTTAAGTGAGGAGGCTGAAAAAACAAACCTTGACGTCGGAAGAAAAGAGACAAGATGAGCGGAGAATGATGAGCTTGTACAAGTGGCTTAGAAAAACATACCCTCCCCGAACCACGAAAATGAGTTCATTAAGCATGAATTAGGCTTTAGAAAATATTATAATGTTGATATAATAATTACAAGGGTGGGAAAACCAGTTTAGCGCAAACTATGTAGTAGGCCCCCCTGCAAAAAGATGGCGGTGCCCCTCACTGCATAAACAAAACAGTATGTAAGTGCCATTATATAGTTCATTTACAAGAATTGACTGTTTTATTTAATTTTTTACTAACGAGAATACAATGAAATCATGCTTCTTCTTTTTTTTACATTTAAACTACCCATAAAAAGCTTTTTGTGAAAGAATCCCTTTAAAAATGTCACTTTCTGCACAAAGTTTACAATGTCTGAAACGCTCATTTGACACATTCAATGTTGACAATAACAAGTTTGGGAAATATTTTCTGGCTGCTTGTGGTTAATAGACTGATTAATTGAATCAAAATTAAACTGAAATACACAATGAATGATTTTGTCATTAACAGCAAAAATAAGACATTCTTTAAAACTGATTATTTCATTTTTATATAATAAAATTGTTTGTGTTTTGACTGTGAAAGCATGGTAGCAGGCTTCATCCATGGGACATTCTACCAGAAACATACATTATCTGTTCCTGAAATAAAAACATAAATAGAGTGAATAAAAAGTATTTCATCCCAAAAATGTCTAAAATGGACTGGATTTCTGTGAGTTGTTCTGTAAAGGAATATGTCATTCATTTGCTTCTCAGATTTGTTTTTATTAAAACGCCACAAATTTGAAAACCCTATAATTGTCCTTGTCCTCAGCCCAATTGAACCTACAGCTTTAATAGTTTTGTTATGCTAAAAACTGTTATTTAGGGAAAAAAAACTTCAGAAATAGCAAGTTTAAAATGTTATCATTCACATCAATTGATTAAAAACATGAAATTGTAAATAAATTCTACAAATGCATCTTTAAGCTATGACTCGGAAGTGACGTCATTTGACGGAGGAGAAGCTGACAGTGATCAAAGATGCGTTCTATCATTGAATTGTATGACTTTATGCTTCTTTTGTATGATTTTTTTTAAAGTTTAAAGGTTAGCCCCTGTCACATTTTTTATGAGTGAAAATGTACGTTTCTGGTAGAATGTCCTGTATATAATTGGTTAACATATAATTGGGACCCACTCCCCTTCTTCCAGCTTAATGCCACCAATTTAAACACACCCTTCTGACGTCTACAATTAACAAATTGAACAAAACACAAACAAGAAGTACTCGCTTTCCTTCTGCTTTTTCAGTGGAAGTACACTAACTTGTGAACCCCCAGGGCTGGGAAACATTCATACACTATGGCCAATTTAGTTTTTTCTGAGTCAACATTTGCAGTGGAGCTGAGTATATATATTTTTTCAAAATCCTCCCAAGACTAGAATGTGTGTTGAATAGTTTTAGGACAAATTTGATGAAAAGATTTGATCCACTTCAATTGTTGACTACTGTATTTCGCATGTCTTTGGACTGTGGGGGAAACCAGAGCAAACTTTGAGGAAAACATGAAACCTTCTGGTTCAGCCAGGACTTGACCTAGTGACCTTCTTGCTGTGAGCAACAGTTCTAACCACTGAGCCACTGCGTAAACAAGTAATATTTAAACCAAATATACATACATTTTCAAAAATGGCATCAATAGTTTACCTTTATTATGAGAGAAAATGCAGGGTTCCACACACTTCCTTCATGTTGGTCCAACACAAATCGATGAAGTTAACTTAGCTGTTTTTACAAATTAAGTGGATTGAACAAAAAACAATTAAGTTGTCCCAAAACAACTCAAATAAGCCATTAAATAAGTCATTTTTTGAGAGTGATGTGCTTTTTGTGTAATTTAACAGCAAACTTTAATTATTGGGTGAGCTTTTAAAACTGCACAGAACCGTCTGTAAGCAAGCTGCACTCTTCTATAAGGTAATGTTTGTTTCTACGCAGCTGCACAGCACAGGTATGTCTGGACCTCGAGGGTGTTTGTCCATGTTTCTAAACAGGAAGTTGGCCATTGGCTAGCATCAGTGATGACATTTCCTGCAGCTGCTCCGCTTCACTGTTTACATCACTTACTCTTACACACTTCCGCAGCCTTCACTTAATGACTGTGTTTGCTAAGCTTTCTTGAGTTAGTGCACTTCAGATAAATGTGAGACTCTGATGGAACAGGATACAGCGGGAAACACTTGGAATGACGTGACGAAGTGAAGTTTAATATGTTTTACTTATTTAATGGATAAAAAAACAAGTCATAAGAGGTTTTGCTTTGAATTTTGGCTCCTAATATTTCCAGTCTGTGCTATGAGCTACAAACAGCACATGATGTATGACAAATTTTGGCACTTTGATAAAAATAACCTCTTGTGTGAACAGCAGTAACGGTGAATCTGACACAGTTTCAAATCAATCAGTCTTTATGTTCGTATACGTGACATTTTTACTCGCTGACAAATAAAAGAAGACTTTGGCAACCAATAAAGCAACGCATAAATATACAGTATCAGTTTACATATCCTGTAAAATAGACACTGGATGTTATTAGTTATTCAGAGGTCACATTCAATCACTTTTGATCTGCTACATTCACGTTGAGTTCTCTGTAGAAAGAGGCATAAAGAGGTAATTGTTTGACTCCCTTCCCTCTTGAAAAGTTATTGTAACAATAAACTGGCTGCATTTCAAACACATGGGGGAAGAAATGTAGTGCTTTCAATGCTTTATGCTACTGCCAAAGTCAAATGATTCCCATGCACTTGAACACCGGTGAATCTGAGGTTAAAAGATATTTAGACGCATCATTTTTTAAAGGAAATATCAGTGAATCTTAATAATTAAATCAAGTATTTTGGAAACCTGTGCATTTGTGATAAGGATTATAAGGCTTTTATTTACTTACTTTTATTCTCAGTTCCTAATAAAATGTCTTTAAAGCTTGGCATACTCAGAAAAATGTTAATAAAACTGCACATGGCCTTTAAAAATCTTTCATTTGCATGATTTTTCCAGGCCTAGAATTCACTTTTTAATTAAGCTTCCTGATGTATTTCCAAGACTGTGAAAAGCAAATCCTCATTCTTCAGTAAGAAAAAATATCATTGATTGATTCTTTGACTTTTTTTCTGTGAAGCTGCACTAAACAAGTAAACTATTAGTTGCTAACTTAAATTTTGAAGTGAACATTTTGAACTAGCCGGCAGCTAGCTCTCTGCAACTCTCACATCTCGCCCACTGAAGCTAAGCAGGGCTGCGCCTGGTCAGTACCTGGATGGGAGACCACATGGGAAAGCTAGGTTGCTGCCGGAAGTGGTGTTAGTGAGGCCAGCAGGGGGCGCCCAACCTGCGGTCTGTGTGGGTCCTAATGCCCCAGTATAGTGACGGGGACTCTATACTGCTCAGTGAGCGCCGTCCTTCGGATGAGACGTTAAACCGAGGTCCTGACTCTCTGTGGTCATTAAAAATCCCAGGATGTCCTTCGTAAAAGAGTAGGGGTTTAACCCCGGCATCCTGGCCAAATCTGCCCACTGGCCTCTGTCCATAATGGCATCCTAACCCTCCCCATATCATAATTGGCTTCATCACTCTATCTCCTCGCCACCAATCAGCTGGTGTGTGGTGTGCGGACTGGCGCAAAATGGCTGCCGTCGCGTCATCCAGGTGGATGCTGCACACTGGTGGTGGATGAGGAGATCCCCCCCCCCTCCCCCCCCCCCCCCCCCCCCCCCCTATGTGTAAAGCGCTTTGAGTACCCAGAAAATATAAATGTTATATAAATATATAAATGTTATATAATGCTATATAAATGTAAGGAATTATTATTATTAATTATTAACATAAGTCATTTTCACTTCTGTTGCATTAAACTGACTCATCAAGGTGATTCTAGTGTTCAACTTTGAGAAAGGTTAAACTTAAATACAAATATGTTGTCATGACTTGGAGTGAAGTTTTTAACAGTAAAGGTTATACACTTGCTTTTATATAATTTACTTTGTCACATTTGTAAGCTCTTATCGTTTGCTTAATTTTTAAATGGTGTCGTTCTGTTTTTTAATCGTTGTAGGTAGCACAACTGATGGGGGAAGGTAAGCTTTGCAAAGCTCCAAAACAACTGAACCAGTTGTTTCGCAAAATAAATCACTGGGACACCTGTTGATCAAAACTGTAAAATAGAACAAAAACTTGTATCAAAGTTGGTTTTTACATTGCTTGCAAAGGTTATATTGTAATAGATAGATTATTATTGAAATTCTGAACTATCAAGGGCACTTAGCTTATCTAATATTACTAAATAGTATTTGTCTGTAATATGCATCAATCAATTTCAGGGTTTATATTGTTTGTTGTATTTTGGACATTGGCTAAACAGGACAAGACTATTCTTTTTTTTGTTTTACAAATGTTTCATTAAATCATTAATAAACTTGTAAAACTGATCCGAGATCTGGTAAAAACTATGGCACCTGTTCAGTGATTCACCACTCACCACTTCGCAATCTGAGTGAACCTGCATGATTCACGTGAATTTTATGTTGGATTTAATCAATGAATTTCCTAAATATTTTGAAACAGTAATGAATTGATTAATGAAGCGCTGTTTGTTTACTGAAATCACATGACCTTACAAATTTGATACGTGCTCTGAACCACTGATTCAAATAAAAATGTTAATATTAGGATAAAACACATATCTTCATATACAGTTGAAGTCAGAATTATTAGCCCCCCTTTGATTTTTTTTTTTCTTTTTGAAATATTTCCCAAATTAAGTTAAACAGAGCAAAGACATTTTTACAGTATGTCTGATAATATTTTTTCTTCTGGAGAAAGTCTTATTTGTTTTATTTCGGCTAGAATAAAAGCAGTTTTTAATTTTTTAAAAGCCATTGTAAGGTCAATATTATTAGCCCCTTTAAGCTATATTTTTTTCAATAGTCTACAGAACAAACCATCATTATACAATAACTTGCCTAATTACCCTAACCTGCCTAGTTAACCTAATTAACCTAGTTAAGCCTTTAAAAGTCACTTTAAGCTGTATAGAAGTGTCTTGAAAAATATCTAGTCAAATATTATTTACTGTCATCATGGCAAAGATAAAATAAATCAGTTATTAGAGATGAGTTATTAAAACTATCATGTTTAGAAATGTGTTGAAAAAAATCTTCTCTCCGTTAAACAGAAACTGGGGGAAAAAAAAAATAATTCAGGGGGGCTAATAATTCTGAATATATATAGAACTGTATATATAAAACATATAATGTATGTAACCATATATGCCAGAAACACACGTTAAGGTTTCAAAGTAGCCATCTTCTTCCCATATCTTAGACTCAAAAATATATTGTTGCTGCTTGTTGAAACTACTTCTTTAAAATGAGCTAAACCAAAACAACTCTTGAAATGTTTGTGGGACAAATTAATTGTTTTAAGTTCAATCCATTTCAATTTGCTAATCTTACAAACTTAATCGATTTGTGTTGGCACAACATAAATGAATTGTGGAACCCTGAATTATTTACAGTGTATGTCTGACCAGTGGCCTCAATTATAAAACGTTACAAAGAAACATTTCTAAATTAGTTCTAAGTAAATGTACAGTTTTTTTAAATTTAATTTAGAATATTTATTTAGTGTGGGTCTTATGCATTAGCAGTCAAGACGTCGCAAATAAAATTTAAATAAAATGTTCTCTTAAATAAAAACAACAACACGTGGAATAAACTGTGTTCTAGCACTCTCAACATTAGGCTATTGAAATGTCTATTTAATCTCGCCAAAAATCTTACAACACTGAACAATTAATCTCTCACGCTGCATCTGTGCTGTTTATGATGTTCAAATACTGTACTACGACTTTGCCACAGGAAAAGTGTCTCCACTCAAAAAAATGAGGTTTGCTGTTTGTTCAAACTACTCATTTAAAATGAGCTGAAGCAACACAATTCTTGAGGGGTGTTTTGACAGCTTGATTGTTTTATGTTCAATCCACTTAAATTTGCAAAAACTAATAAGTTAACTTAATTCTTTCATGTTGTCCAAACACAAACCCATTGTGTGGAACCCAGCATTTCTTTACAGTTCTCAAACCATTGGGCGTTAAGTACTTTTACATGTTAAAGATGTTATTGTTTTTATAAATATGAATGTTTGTTGTGGATTTAAGCAATTAAATCTGAGCATAGGCACACTTTATACACAGGTGTGACCCCTTTTTTTAACCCTTTAAAATTTTTTCTGACCCTTTTTGTTTGTTTGTTTCACATTTGTATTCAGTAAATGAATACATATTTAGTAACGTTTTCAAAGACATTTTTAACCACAAAGAAGCTAAATGTGACTATTTAACATTTTTGTTTTTAGACTTTGCTTTTGGCATTGTTGTTGTAGTCATGGTGAAGCGTCCTAGAGAACCTCTGGTTGCCAGAATGTTGCAAATCGTTTGTGTTCAGGTCAAGGGTCTAAAACAAACAGCAATAAAACAACATTGCTTGACTTAACAATTATCTTTTAAGCATTAAGAGTGACACCATGGCACAGTTTGACAGTTATATGATGCAACTGTATCCACCTGCTAACTACATCACATATAAACACACATTTGGGCTCCATTTAGCGAGTGTTTCGGCTCTGGTTTACGAAGGTCCTTGCTGATTTTTATAGCTGTTTTACTGCGGTCTGTTCTCCAGCAGTGATTTTTCACAGCACAGCCGCTTGTTCTTCACGTCCAGCCTCATACTGACTAATGACAGTAACGTATGACCTCACTTCAATGCGCTCATTTTTAAATTAAGCACTGACAACCCGGTCTCAGAGGAGAAAAAGACCCTTTCAGTTGTACATGATAAAGCAGCGCATGTTGGAGGACGTTAAAGGAACATCTGTAATGTCGAACGCTCACACCCAGCCCCTGAGTCCCGCTATGAGGGGGTCGCCGAACTGACCAAATCACTCTTCAGGGATGGAAAAAAAACCCCGCATAAAACTCTCTGTGAGATGTTTTTATTTATGTATCACTGAACCAAACACAGGTCGGAGTTTTCTGCATGCAAGAATCACTTTTAAATAACATAAATAGACACATTTGTGTGGTGTGTATTTTCATCTACAGGGAAAATGAGCTAAATCAGTATGAAAACAGCGTCGTGCATGTTATTAGAAGTACAGCACTTGTTTGAGTTATTGTTTTAATGTTGTAATTACAGTAAAAAGCTGATGACGGATGAAGATCAGAGCAGTGCTGCTGTTCGCATTCACACACACACACACACACACACACACACACACACACACACACACACACACACACACACACACACACACACACACACACACACACACACACCACACACACACACACACACACACACACACACACACACACACACACACACACACACACACAAACAAATCAGTTTTAGTGCAACTAATCTACGCAGTCAGTCCTGTCAGGGCATTGAGCAGAGTTGGAGTTTGTTTCTTTTGCTTGATTTGCCCCAGCGGTTTGATGATTTTCCCCTGAACTTCTGAAAAGACATTAGAGAATGTTTGCAAGCCAAACAGTTTCTCTCCATCTTCAGGAAAGATTTGCAGAATGTTTTAGGGAAAGCAGTTCTTTTTTTTTTCCAGACCTAACTATAAATAAATACGGTTCAAGTGACGCAGGAGATTTAACATGTTCAAAGAAACGATAAGAAAGAGGAAACAAGTTACTGAAGTTGTCCAACAGCTATAAATGATGAAAAGTCTGATCAGCTGTCTAGTTTTGACAGATTTTCCTTTCTGTCAATTCAGTTTTTATATGTGAACAAAATATAGTAATAATTATAAGGTTCAGTTTTGAACAAATATACAGTTAGACGATCATTGGGGCAAAAATAAAGTTATTCATCTCAGAAATAAATACATGCACATATTAAATTATTTTGTAACCTGTATAATACTGTACTACTGTACTGTACTGTATAAAACAGCAAAGACAAAGACAGCAACGTTACATTAAAATGAATAATACAGTTATTAATCTTAGGTCATTTGAACTTCAATTGATAACTGACATGCAAGACAACAAGTGATGTTTTTGTGAGACTGATGTGAATTAGTGTTAAAGTATTGACACTGACAACAACCATTGTCTGGACCAATCAGAGTTAAATATTGCAAAAAGCTAAATACAATGCACATCCACCTTTTCTGGTTCTGAAAGCATTTTCCCATTCATTTTTCTCATGCGGATTTTTTTAAACAAAATATAAAAAAAATGTAGCTTAGTGTTTCTTAACCATGTTTCTGGAGGACCACCAGCTCTGCACATTTCCTATGTCTCCTTAACCGAACACACCTGATTCATATCATCAGCTCATAAGCAGAGACTGAAAGACCTGTAATGGGTGTGACACACAAAGGAGACATCCAAAACATGCAGTGCTGGTGGTCCTCCAGGAACGTGGTGTAGAAACACTGTTGTAAACCATGAACCCCAAACAATGATGATGACACATAAATAAGTTTCCCAGTACTGGGTTGCGGCTGGAGGGGCATGGGTGCAATTTTTTGTAGTAGTTACAAAAACCGGGATTGAAGCATCTTCGTTTATAATTGTACTGACATGCGGCTGTGGTGATAAAGTAAAGACGGTAAAATCACTGTAATTCATTACAAACATGCACTGTTTTAAAAACCTTTTAAACTTGTAAAACTCATTCTTGACCACATTTGATGATGATTGATGATCACAGAGAGCTGAACAGATCTTTTAATCCTGGTTGCTTTGCACGCCCTGTCTTGTTGATATGATTATACGCATTACTACTGAGACATGTTAGTACATAGCTGTCAATCAATTTGGTGGGCGGGGAAACCGTACTCCTACGTCACCAAGTGGTAGGCCTCAAAATGGAGGAAATGTGGATCTTATTTTAACATCAGGAAAATTAAAAAAAAAAAGATATTTATTGTGTTAATATCACCCCAATATGACTGTGAACACACTATATCCACACACAGTTCTGTCCAAACAGCTTCCAAAAGATGATTTTCATCATAGCTGCCCTTTAAAAGATTATTATAACTATTAATGTAAACAAAATATTTCATTATGGAAAAAATGAATGAGATTTTTTAACTTGCAGAACCATTTGCATTGATGTATTCTGTAAAATTATTGTTGGTTGTTATTTCATTTTGGCTAATGCTGAAGTGAACCTTACTATAAAGTGTTACAAAAACTTAATAAACTTAAAAAATAAACTCTGTACATAGTTGTGAAGCGCATGATGGCATTGTAGTGTTTCAAGCTAATTAAGAGCAAAATCCATTCTGCTGAAGTCTCAACAGTCGTCAAGCTATGATTAAGTTACCAGAAAACAGTCTAATTAGTTTGAACTTTTATTCCGATACGGCGTAATGTACTGGCAAGCTGAGTTTTGTTGAGCACTGCCACGGTTCTCTGCTGAGGAAAAGTCTCTGTGCATTATGCCCAGTTGTATCCCAGCCAGATGTATCTTAAATGAATGCATGTTTTTTGGCACCTGTGTTAGCAGTGGCGGCGCTCCAATCTACTAGTCCCATCCTGTCTGCCCTCATTTGTTCCAGTAAAAAAGGTTTTGCAGCTGCTGAGTCTTTAAGTGAGACATTAAACATTAGCTATGGTCTACTGTGAGGCGATGCGGCCGGCTGTCTTGGTCACGGAGATATTTGGAGAGATCGCTTAACAATGTCCTAATTAACACAGGAAAAAATTGGACTGTTAGACACAAAACTACAATATTTTACATCACCACAAACAAAAACAAGTATGTTTAAGTGTGTAAGAGCATCTATCCAGTTGTCCAAAGAAGTCCGTTTGCTTCACTGTGTTTTATTGTAGTGTGTGGACGTCCCGTGGAGAGCGGATTCGAGATTCTCCTGTGCTCTTTTGGACTCTTGCTCTCCTCGCCGAGTCCTGCGCTTGCCGATATTTGTCCATCATGCTTTTGTGTTTGCGTCTTAGCTTCTCGTTGCACCAAACACGTTCGCAGTACTGCTCCACCTGTGGTAGGTTTGAAGGACCAATCAGCTGCAAGACGTCTTTAAACCATGCCCTTGCTGGGCCACGATTGGCCGTGGCGGAGTTGGCGGGACATGGCGACCACACTTTATATTTGCTGTCTCGTGATAGGAGGTCTGAAAGGGTGTCTGCGTTTAAGACGTCCAACCAAAAGCGGGAGAGTGTTTGTGTAAATCCATGTTCACGAGATCGACACACGTAGATGCCTTCATCCTGCCGCAGCACACGGCGGAATAATAAACCGTCATCTGTTTTAATGATGCGCTCATCAAACACCACCTGAACGAAGAGGAAAGGAGAAAAATGTTCAAACTAAATCTCTTTGAGAATTTATCACATAAGCAGATGCAAGGCGATAAAATTCCAATACAACACAACTATGATCAAATTAATCAAAAACTTCAAGGTGCTGTATGTAAGTTTTTGACATCTAAAGCATAAAAAATAGAATATGTTTGCAGATATTTAGGAAACATGCTAAGTAAACATTCTTGTTTATCTGGAAAACAATGCTGAAGTCAGATATTCTGCTTTGAACATGTGCTTTCCATGCCAGAACACTGTCTTTGTTTTGGTCTCTTTAACCCACCCACTGCCAGTTTAGCCAATTATATTTCAGCACCCCGGGTTGTCTTGGTGAAAAACTGTGTATTTGATTTATTCAGTCAGGAAGGCTCTCAAAGTATGCATCCACAACGAAAAATGTGACTTCCAGTGGACAGTAGCAGACTCCCAAATGAGACGCAGATTCAGAGTTCCACATGATGTGGTTATTAATTAGCAAATAATATAAATATTACGAACGTAAACATTAGGTGAGCAGGTTACAGTGTAACCCCGTGTCCTAACAACACGCTACAGTATGTGACAAGATTTGCAGTGATAAGCAATTTGACTGTTTGCACCAGACAAAATATGACAGAAATTTAAACACAGCCGTTCAGAAGCACAGAATACATGAACTCACTGCACTCCCATGAAATGCTTAAGTTTACAATCTAATTAATACATATTAAACCTCTTTAACATTATTAAATGTACACGCTGAATCACTGATATTTGTTGGCTTGCACTGAATCACAGTTCTAAAGTTCAATTTTAAACCAGCCCTAAATCAGCGTTTAGGCTCCATAGTTAGGCTCGCTCCTGTTGATGTCATCAATCTGGCAACCTGCGCTTGAGTGTGTTTTGAACCAGGAGTGCAATACCTAATTCAACCACTGGGTGTCAAACTTACATACTGCACCTTTCAGCTAACTGTAGAGCACCGTATGCTCAATAAAATGTATATAACCAAATTTATAACACACTTTTTTGTTAACACATATTTCAATGCTTCAACATTCATCTTTTTAAGATCTGATCTTGCTTTTCTGTATGGCTATGAAAGTCATGTGAAATTAACACTCACAATTTGTTTTTAAAACTCTATACAAATGAATTGAAACTGATCTGGTTGTCAAGTATTTTTGTGCATACCTAGACTAAACACAATAAATGTGCACAATGTCACCGTTTTCAGACTTTCAGATTTGTGTAGTTTAAGCAAAGATGATGACAATAGGATTTCTAAAAACTGTTTTTAAAAGTTTGACTTTTTCAGTTTCCCAAAACACAACTGGCAAAATAAGCAGAAAATAAGAAGCCAAAATGTATAATTTTTTTTCTTGTTTCAGAAATGCCTGAAGACTGTGGTGTAAAAAACATAATATACTTAATAAAAAACAATTGAGATCCCTGGCACGAAAATGTCTACAAACACCTCATTGAATGCAATGACACTAAAATATAAATCGTGATATTTTTTGGTGTCATTTTAAATATCATTTTGTTGTATTGTACAGTATGTCTCTCACCTCCTCTAAGTAGTCATCCCTCTGAATGTGCCATGTGACAGTGGCCTGCGGTGATCGAGGGACGCACTCCAGGAAGGTGCTGTTGTTCTCAGTGCCGTAAACAACCTGTTCTTTAGTCAGATCCACATCCTCCACTGAACAGAGGAACACATCACTCTTAATATGGTCACTCTAAACTGCCTCGTTGTGTTATTTGACATTTTTCTACAATAGGTTTACATCTGTGGTGTAAAAACTCTTGCCTTCCGAGAGCCTGGTCTGCTTTGATTGGTCATATTATAATCTCTTGAGATTGGTCTACTGCTTACAGTATGTATTTGAAACAAAATGCCAATTACTATATCTGATCTGGAGGCTTGCTTTGCTCAGCACTCATAAACACTGTACATACACAGTACTCTTAACTGAGGGGACTTTACTGCATAAATTCAAACTTTTGTCCAATGATGAAACACTGGAAAAACTAGTTGATCATCCTGAATCTCCATCACAGGCAGAACATAAGTAGAATGTTTCCACTCATAAGTTTGAACTTTTTTTTCCTCTAAATTTTGTGATTCATCATAGCCTCGTTTAGCTGTATAATAGGTGTGTGCATGTACAACATGTTTAAGCGAAGAGGTGCATGTGTGAGAATTTTAGGGGTTTGCATGTATGCAATTTGAATTTCTGATGACTTGATTCAGTGGTTCAGAATTTACTTTTCAGAATTTAATTTGTTCAGAATTTAATTGTGTGTGTGTGTATGTATGTGTGTGTGTCAGTGTTGGGGAAAGGTTCTTTTGAAAGTAATGCATTACATTATTGAGTTACTCCCCCAAAAAAGAAACTAGTTGCGTTGCTTAGGGTAACTTATTACGATAAGTGTTACATTACTTTTCCTTACCTTTACTGAGGCTTGAACTCTTTCAGAACTTGCAGGGTTTTTTTTTTTACTTCTTACTCATTACTTAGAAAAGTAATATTATTGCATAACTCAAGTTACTTGTAATGCGTTACCCCCAACACTGTTGTGTGTGTGTGTGTGTGTGTGTGTGTGTGTGTGTGTGTGTGTGTGTGTGTGTTAAAAACAATAACTGTATTTATTATACACTCTTTAAAACTTTGCAGAACCTTTACATTCACAGTCACATTTCATTACACACTGCACTATATGCATATAACATTTTTGTAAAGCATTAAATTGACACTTCAACAGTCACACAACACGGTTCAGTGTAGGGTCATTCAGGGATTTTCCACTGCGTATGCGTTTGTATAAGTGTTCACACATACATATGTAATCCCTTTTCATCACCAACATCCTCACCTTTGGCATGCAAACATTCATGTGCTCTTCACTCACACCTCTTTTGTTCTTTCCTGTCATTCTCTCTCTCCTCTGTGATGAGCGATGGAGAGTGATCTGCCTGCTCACCTCTCACTCTATCAGTTCCTGTCTTTCACAGACAGTTTGTCCCAGCAGAGTTTGGAGATTGCCCTTCAAACCCTATTAATCTTTTTATTAGACAAGCTCAAAAGTGTATTGAAGTTTCTAACTCCACTGATTGAACAAACCTCTGAAGAAATTGCACTCTCACATCAGTGAGCTCTTTAACACATAAACGCAATTGAAGTTGTCAGAGGAACATTAACATTCATGCTGCATGGCTGCGCTCAGTTAAGGAGGCTGTCATTTCTTACCACTGAGGTTTTGGTCCATGCACTGCACTGCTGGGTTTGCATGTTTGATGTCCTGTCTGCGGTAGCGCCGTTTGGTGTTTGGCAGGTATCGTGTGCAGGTGTGTCCATCCCAGGCGCAGTATGGATCTCGAGCCAGACAGCACTCGGCGCAGGCTTTACCGTACATACTGCAGCGGTGCAGAGGCACCTGGACAACAGCTGTCTGTGATCCAACAAACAGAGTTTGCTGAAAGAGAAAGAGAAAAATAACTGTTGTAGTTCCATTCTCCCACAGTTCCCTTGAGTAAAACAGAGATAGTTCTGCCAAAAAACTACATTAGGTCAACAATTACTAAGACATCAATCATTCCAAATTCATATCACTTTCTTTTTTTCTGTTAAAACGAAGAGAAGACGTTTAAAAGAATGTTTGTGCTGTACTTTTGTTCATACATTTAAAATGAATGAGGGATAGTTCTGTCATTTAAGGATAAAAAAGTGGAAAGGTCTCCACATTGGGATCAGGGAGAGGCCAAGCCAGCCTCTCAGATCCCTGGGGCTCTGCTATGGTTGTGGAAATTCCCAATTGAACTAGGGCTGGGCGATATGGCAAAAATGCAGTCTCTATAATTATTTTACATATTGAACGATAACGATATATATTTTGATATAAGTTGTTAATGCTGCCAGATTTAAAAGAGTACCCCAACAATGATTGACGCTACAAAAATTAGAGGGTCCAATAAATGACATAACATATTTTCGGCTGATAAATTTTCAGTGGCTGAAGATATCAACATTCATTCATTTTCTTTACGGCTTAGTCTCTTTATTAATCTGGGGTCGCCACAGCAGAATGAACCGCCAACTTATCCAGCATATGTTTTACGCAGCGGATGCCCATCCAGCTGCAACCCAGTACTGGGAAACATCCATACACACTCATTCACACACATACACTATGGCTAATTTAACTTACCCAATTCACCTAAAGCACATGTCTTTGGAGGAAACCCACGCGAACACGGGGAGAACATGCAAACTCCACACAGAAATGCCAACTGACCCAGCCGAGGCTCATAATAACATGATAAACATTTTTAGATTGCCATTGTTGCATTTCTGCTGTGTGATTGGCCCTTAGATCAATATAGAGTAAAAAAAAAGTCCAGAGCTTATCATTGTTATTGACATATTTTATCACAATTCGATATAATATCGTTTATCGGCCCAGTCATAAATAAATTGACCCCCCCCCCCCCCCCCCCCCCAAAAAAAAAAAAAAATCAAATGATTTCAATTGTCTTAAGATTGGCAATGGAAATTCAGAAAATTGCTTCAACCAGCAAAACCGTGGAAATTTAACTTAAATCTCCACAGTGGCATTCTGTTAGCGCAGATCTCTGAAATGAGTGTTGTGTACATTTTCCAATGGAACCACTGGAGGTTCAAACAAGAAAAGGCCAAGCATGCAGTACTGAATGTAAAATAGATACCTTTGTAGTGTCTTTTCACACTGATATTGTTAAACATGTGGTGCTCACATTGGAAAAATGCTATTGTGACTATTAATTGTTTGAAAATTGACAGTTGACAGTGATGATTATCCTGCACCTCCTCTAATGTGATTGGATTGGATTTACTAAAAAGTGACAGTGATGAGAGCTGTATCTTACCAACGACTCTAGAATACACAAGACATGTCACTCGTATAGTTTTGAATGGGGAAATGTGTAACGGTCAATATGGCGAATGAAGCCCCGTCTTCTAGCACAGAAGCCAATCATCGATCGCATTAGACTGACGATTCTCCGGGGGAGGGGCTCAGACCAGACGTGAGTTTTTGCAGATTTTGGGCCCTATCATACACCCGGCGCAATGCGGCGCAAGGCGCGACGCAATTGTTGTTTGCTAGTTTCAGCTCGACGCAAGAGTCATTTTGACGTTTTGCACCACGCTGTTTAAATAGCAAATGCATTTGCGCTCATATGTGTGCCCATAGGCGTTCTGGTCTAAAAAAGTAGGTGTGTTGAGGCGCATTGCTGGCGTGTTGCTATTTTGAGAAACTAGAATAGACTGTTTAATAGACCAGATAAGAGGAGGTCTAAAGTCCAGCGCAAAGCACGTTAGTTGTGCGCCTCGCTTAAACATTGCTTAATACACACAGGATGTAGAGCAACACCCAAATATCTTTACAAATAAAAAACAATTAAAGGATTCAAATATTACAAAAATTATTACTTTCTAGCCTACATAAATATAAACTACTGCCTTCATGCCTTCTTCATCTCAGGGGGCTTTTTCAGTTTAATCATGGCAAATTGCTTTTGTATAATGTTATTATTATTAGCAGTATTATTTATTATATGCATATTTATATTTGTTTTATTAAAAACAAAGAGATTAGATTTAGCTTAGATTTGCTCACCTGTCCGCTTTTAGACCATTAGGGGCATAGCATGTGTATTTGGATATAATGGTTTTTTGACCACACTTCGTTATTATTGTTCATTTTTTTCATTTGCTGGAAATTAGAACGGAATTTAGAAATAGTTTTGAAACAAATCTTTGCGCATAACAAACGAAATTAATTATGTATAGGCTAATGGATGTCTGTGCATACAACATGTTTCCTTATCCAAAAGTGAAAGTAAAGAATGAAGAGGCTCATTCTCTCATTCTTGCGCTGTAGATGCTCTGTTTAACTGTTAGAATAACTGTTAGAACTAGTGAAGCGTTCAGTTTTTCCACTTACAAAGTCCGCCATGTAAATAGCAAATTGGAATCTTAAAGGGAATGGGAGATGAGACTTTGATTGGTTTATTCTCAAAACACACCTGTAACTCATTAAGAGAATAAGCTCAACCCTGTTAGACCATGCGCCGTGGCGCAAAGCGGAATTTTTCGCCCTTAAAATAGCAAAAGTGGATTCTGACACGCCCTTAAAGCTTTTGCACCATGCGCTTTGGACTTTCACCTAGATAGTTAAAATAGGGCCCTAAGTGATTCGAACTTTTAGAAACTAAACTAAAAAGACAGTTGTTGTTTATTTTTATTGGTGATTCCTAATATGAAATTTAATTGGAAGCTGGCAAGCAATTTTAGAGAATTTGATGTTTCCCCATTCAAACAGAATGGCCAAGTATACTGCCTGAGAGGTGTTTCAAAGATGGCTGCTAAGTGAAAATTCTTGCCTTAAAGGGTCTTTGATCTTACTAAAGTTGTACATTAATAAGGTGGGCCAAACACACAGCAGTGAGATTTGAAAAAAAAAAACTAACTGAAATAATATGCTTGCCTCAAAGGGGAAATAACACTACCAAAATATTTTAAGCGTGTAAATCCCTTTTTTACAGTGAAAGTATAATAATCCTATGAGTTTGGAATGATTTAATGGTAAGTAAACAATAACAGAAATGCAATTTTGGGTAAACTGTTTCTTTAACTCCTGTGGCTCCAGGGATGTCTATGAAGTAAGTGATCTGTCAGGCAGTCTGGGTGTAAAGCACCTGCTTCATGATGAATAACTAAGCAACTGGTTGTTTTGCATGAATGTTTTATTGTCTTGGAGCCAAAAAGCATATACACACAAAGTGGAGTCCCATTTCTCCACACACAGTAAAGCCTCTGTGGGAATTTGTGGAAAATGATTTTATGGTGCTGCTTATGTTACTTACTTGCATTCATTTACTGGAGGAGTACAGTGAGAGTGAACAATGTATGGACTTACCCTCTTCACAGATATGTCCATAGAGGTTATAGGAGTGGGCACCTGCAGAGAAAACACGAGAAACAGAATTATTGTACATGAAGTCTGCTATTGTTGTTCTGATTGATACATTCAATTTCATACTTTTAAAATGATCACATTATCCACATATGATTTTCCACAAAATTGTGTTTTTGTCGTTTACAAGATAAAAATAATTGTTCTTTCAAAAATTGGACTTTGAAATCTTAAAACAAAAAAGTTAAAACGCAGTTGTTGTGTAAAAAGGTGGGTAAAGTTAGTTATAGCTAGTTATATAGTTGTAGATATATCCATACTACAATATGTAAATAAAGCACTTATGTATGTGCAACTTGATGCATGTATCACATTTGACCATAAATGCACATCTTATTACACACACTAAAAACTCACACACATGTGCACTCACAGACCTTGAACACCTGCATTTCCTCCAGAGTAATCTCCTCACTGGCCATAGAGTTTCCTTTTCCAAGTACGATGACCTTTAGCAATGTCCCAATATCTGAAGAGGTCAAAAGTCACAGTTACCCATTATCATTCATCCAGTTTCATAAATCCACTTGTCGAATTGTAATATATGAAATACTGTTTGAAATCTAAAGTCGTTTATGACCAATGCTTTATCATATCACATATTAAAGCCAATCTTTTACAAACTCTGCACATTCTCTCCTACACTCCCAGATACCAATATTTTAACAATTTATAAAACACAAATCACTGTCTGAGCATCTAAGATTAGGCATAAACACGGCAATCATGATTTTTGTATCACAGCATACTATAAGCATATACTAGTACCCAGGGGCGATTTTAGGATTTTCATTGTAGGGGGGCTCAGCTCCTTGCGAGGTTAAAAAATATCATAATTATAATATAAATTAGCCCCTTTAAGCTAATTTTTTTTTCGACTGTCTACAGAACAAACCATCATTATACAATAACTGACCTAATTACCCTAACCTGCCTAGTTAACCTACTGTAATTAACCTAGTGAAGCCTTTAAATGTCACTTTAAGCTGTATAGAAGTGTCTTGAAAAATATCTAGTAAATATTATGTACTGTCATCATGGCAAAGATAAAATAAATCAGTTATTAGAGATAAGTTATTAAAATTATTGGGGAAAAAAAATAAACAGGGGGGCTAATAATTTAGGGGGGCTAATAATTCTGACTTCAACTGTGTGTGTGTGTGTGTGTGTGTGTGTGTGTGTATATATATATATATATATATATATATATATATATATATATATATATATATATATATATATATATATATATATATATATATAAATTTTATAGTAATACACTTAAAAATGTTTGTCTAATATAGTAGGGTTTTATGCTAAACTAGCAGTATTCCACTGTATTGTATAGACAGGCATAGGCATTTGAGTTCTGAATGAGCCAAATAGGCTCAACACACCTGTTTACTGTAGTAAAAAAACACTTTCTATTTTCACGTACAAGTCTATTTTTTTGTTTCCATGTATTAAATAAATAAAACTGACACTTTTCTAATTAAATGCCATTAATATAAATATATTTAAAGGTGCAGTATGTAAGTTTGACACCCAGTGGTTGAACTAGGTATTGCACTCCTAGATCAAAATAAACGCACGCGTGGGATGCCAGATTGAGTACAGGAGCGAGTAATTTAAACCTGTGTTCTAAATAAAATCAACGACACGCGATAGAGGGAATATTTTCCATATTAAAAGGAGTTTAGTTCTAACCAACACCTCGAATTGAGATATTAGAAACGGTTTCATTTTCTCACAGCTCAACATGTGAAACCTATGACAGTGCACCTCAGGTAAGCCTCGTGTGTTTTATTCAGTGCTAAATGCTAACAATGTGAGTTTGAATGGATTCTAAACCTTACCGTTTCGTGAGTGAGTGCTTATTCTGTGCTTCTGAAAGGCTGTATTTACATTTCTGTCATGTTTCGTCTGGTGCAAACAGCTAAACTGCTGTTTGCGTGTTGTTAGGACACGAGATTACAATGTAACCTGCTCACCTAATGTTTATGTTCGTAATGTTTATATCATTTGCTAAGTAATAATCTCATGTGGAACTGAATCTGTCTCATTTCGATGTCTGATACTGTCCATTTCGGTCACGGGCGCATGCTTTCAGAGCCTTTCTGAATGAATGAATGAAATACGCTGTTTTCCAACAAGGCAACCCGGAGTGCTGAAATATAATTGGCTAAACTGGCATTCTGCAGGCTAAACAAAGACAGCGTTCCGGCACGGAAAAACCATTTTCAAAGCAGAATATCTGACTTTAGCATTGTTTTTCAGTTAAACAAGTATGTTCACTTGGGATGTTTCTTAAATACCTGCAAACATATTATGGTATTTTTATGCTTTAGAAGAGTCACAAACTTACATACAGCACCTTTAAGACCTACAGGCTAATTCACATATTTCACCATCTGAATCATAATAATAAGAAATACTTTTTAATACAAGCCAACACATGATGTTTCTCTCTCTGTCAGTGACTCTGACTATTAAAACAAGTACATTCTCTAAGTGGTTCTGTCACTGTGTTAAATCCTTTCTGTGCAAGACTGTAAGGTATAGTTAATGCCACACAAACTGTAATGTGTCTTATTTTGGTCGTTTGTTTTGAAAAAATAAAATAGTAAAGCTGGAGGAAACAGCTGTGCTGATGAGGTGAGCGCTGAGGAAACCCGATTGCTCCTCCATGACATTGGGGTACAAGTGATACAAGTGTATCTATAGCAAATAACTATAGCAGATATTATAACATAACCAGATATTATAACAATCTATCGATAAACACACAACTTGCTATCTCGCTCTGCACAGCTGTGGTTTTCTGATTAAATGAAAACAAAAGACAGGGAGTAGCCAAATTCAGCCGCCGTTTTCATATTAAATTTAAAGGGGACTAAGGTGATAATTTAGTGTACAGTTTATGAGCTGATCGCAAAAATTTTAGGGGGCTGATTAGAAATATAAGTAGACCTAGCAACGCCCATTACAGTTTGTTTAAATTGGTTTGGCATAATTTTCACAAGTAATTGGTACATTTTCAACTCTTAGTATTTATATCACAACAGATCATCAAAAGTGCATTTTTCCAAACATTTCAGCATATTTTTAATTGTTTTACAGTTTTTCTCAATTGCTTTGGCACATTTTTCGAAACAGTCTTAACATTTTTTTTTACCTGTGAGTGCAAATCTCAAAACTGTTTGCTGGAACTTCAGAACTTTATTGCATGTCTGCAAAATGTAGTTACTCACCCAAAACATTTCATTCATGCTTCAAAACCTAGTTATCATGTCAGTAATTTAGCCAAGGCCTCCAAAACATAAAGTATTTGTCATCGTGTGAGCCACACTGCTCAAAATGATTAGATGTTTTTTCACCATGACAGTCAATTTAATTTAATGATCCTAATGTTTAGTCAATGAATCACTTATTAAGTCCATAGACTATCAACTTGTCGGATTGTTGTCTGACAATTTATAAGTTGAAATTTCTGCAAGATCTTTCAGTCAAGAAATACCAATTACTACATTAAATACTTTTGTTTTTGCTTGCATATGCAAATGATTTGATGTGTTCTTTGGCAACATTTCCATGTAATAAAGCTTTTCATTTTCATTCATTCATTTTCTTTTTGGCTTAGTCTCTTTATTAATCTGGGGTCGCCACAGCGAAATGAACCTCCAACTTATCCAGCTTAAGGAGGCGATCGTGCTACCCACTGCCCCACCGTGATGCCAGGCTTTCATTTTTATATAGCTTTTTTTTTCAGTTTGTCTGAACATAAGTGTAACATTTGCTGTGAAGGCTGTGTATACAGTTTTACAGTACAGTCATTTTCATTCATACCTGTACCTTGTATTGTTTGCTACCGATTGAACTGATTGTTAAAAGTAGCAAGTTATAAAAAAGATCTTACTGTTGTGTTTTGGTGAATTAACCAAATGTTCTCAATACATATCACAATGATTGTGTGTTCTGAAACAATGATTATATGGAAGGAAAATATGCAAAACTACAAAGAGATCATGACATTGGGTTTTGAAAGAATGACTAGTTCCATTACAAGTGTGATCAGTTTAAAGTTTTGTACTAAGAGATTTGAAAATGTATCTTACTTATAAAAATAGTACCAAACCATGGTAACCCATGACATCATATCGAACAAGCGGATTGTCTTGATTCTTACCAGTGCCAATGAACATGACATCGTAGTATCCGTCCTCGGCCTGTGTTCGGTCTACATTGATGTGTGTGAGTCTATAGGGGGCACCAGTGCGGAGCAGCAGTGGTTGGCGATGTGAGGGGTAAACAGGGCGCCACATTAGAGGGTGCGTTCGTGCAAATTGTAGAACAGTGTCTGGAAACTCCAGTGTGCTCCGGAAGGCACGGCCCGGTTGAGCGGTGATCTTACTGGGACACACTCCTGGTCGTGGATACGGGACCCGGCCTTCATAAGGGCCCCACTGATAGTCCGGTCCTTCTTTATGAGCAAATGGCCCATTAAACGCTTCACGGATGTCAGCCATGCTGTATACACACACCGCATAGCCCTGAAACACATTACTGGAGAAATAAAATATTATGTTAAACTCAGTCACCTAGATTTAGATTTTTTTTTTACTTCAAAATGTTGTTTAATTCAGTGTAATTCATTTTTAAGTTTTTTTTTTTATTATTTTACTTCAATTTTAATGATTACTTCCCTGAAATTAACTAAATCCCTGAAATAGCATTTTCTTGCTAAACATGTTAATTCTTTTACATTTACAACTTGCTGCATATACATTTAGTTCAACATCAACCTTCTTAGCATTCTTCAATGTATTCGATATATATATATATGAGCAATATCACATGAGTAGCAGTGCGATATGTGATATTCGACATCAACCTTCTTAGTATTCTTCAATGTATTCGATATATATATATATGAGCAATATCACATGAGTAGCAGCGCGATATGTGATATTCGACATCAACCTTCTTAGTATTCTTCAATGTATTCGATATATATTTATATAGGAGCAATAGCACATAAGTAGCAGTGCCATATGGCTGTATATTGGGTACTGCTGTAGGCGTGCGTTGGCTCGAGGCTGCAGGCCGAGTGCCTTAGTCCCACAGCAGTGACAATATACAGCCATATCGCACTGCTACGAGTGTGATATTAGTTTATACAACAGTTTGACAGCATAATTGTGTATACAGAAAAGATAATCAAACAGAGTCTCAAAAATCCTTTTGTATGAGGAACTACTTTCTTCCGCCATTGATTCACATCTGCAGCTGACGTCAGAACAGCAGAAACCGTTGCTACTTCACAAACGTCACTTTAAAACTAGTATTTGAAGTCGGCGCCAGTGGTGTAGTGGTTAGTGCGTCGACACATGCACTCCGGTGCTCACGGCGACCCGAGTTCGATTCCGCCTCGCGGTCCTATGCCGATCCTTCCCCTCTCTCTGCTCCCCATTCTTTCCTGTCAATACTCTCTACTGTCCTATCCAATAAAGGTAAAAACCCCGAAAAAATAATTATTAAAAAAAAAAAAAAACTAGTATTTGAATGATTCTCTTGCGTAATGTCTAAAGTGAGGACAAAACAGGTGATTTTGCTCACATTTTAAGATTATAAGGCTGAACAGAATGAAATGCCATGAGTCTACAGAGATTTCCCAGTGTTTCTCTGTTGCAATTGTGTTTTACTTCGCCCACATAGAGTTACAAGCAGAGGAATAATCTCACTAGAGTTTGATAAATATCGCAGCTGTTGGACATTATGTTGTCCAACAGCTGCGATATTTGTCAAACTCTAGTGAGATTATTCCTCTGCTTGTAACTCTACAGTATGTGAGTGAAGTATTACACAAGGGTGAAGAGGCTGTACAAATGGTGGTATTGTAGAATATCGCACAGCTATCAGCCAATCAGATTTGAGAACCAGACAGAACTGTATATATATATATATTTATACATTTTGTACACAATAAAGTGCTTTAAAATGAAAAATTGGGAGGGAAAAAAGAAGAAAATATATAACATATATACATAACATATTAACATAATATAACATTAAACAAACTTTTTTAATAACTTTAAAAAACTAAGAAAAGAAGCAGGCATGTATAAGGAAAACAAGAAATAATGCTAATGTAATTTCAAAATGGATTCAAATGTAGAGAAGTAAATATGAAAAGAAATAAAGGTTTATTCTAAATTTCACTAAACTAAGAATATTTTTACAAAGACAGACTCAATTCAATAGGATTTAAAGTACAGCGCAGAGCTTTACAGACAAAATGCAGAGATAAACAGCTTTCAGTCTAATTCTGCTACAGACCTGATTGTGCTGAATATTGCGTAGATCTCTGGATTGGTTTCATCCTTTGTTCTTAATAGAAACACATCCTCTGCATAACAAACATACAATCAAATTTCACAAAAGCAATGTAAGAGATTAAAATGATGTCGGGTATATCTAATAATGCATACAAAAAGCTAATGGTGTGTGTGTGTTTCTGGTCTCACCCAGCTGATGAAAGTGCGTTTGGATGCCGTGAGGTCCAGGAACTGAACACACCAGTCGGGCTTTAATAAATGTGCTCCACTTGTTCACCAAAACCCTCTGCCCGCCCACATCATTCTGAAAGCACATAAACAGTAAGTCAATTCACTTCTGAACTTAGCAGATCGGCAAATCCCAGTGTCATATACTCAAAAGACCACACACAATGAACTGTGGGTAAAACAAACCATGCCTGCATCTCAATCTGTTATCTACCCATCCCAATGAATACTTAAGTTTTTAGGCCTACACTTTAGTTTTATGTGTATAGTGCATGCGACACAAATTTCATCATGAAGAGGATCATGCATATACTCAGTGCCCACAGCCTACTTTGAATTATTGCTGCACTACTTATTTTGTCCGCAAGCAATACAATAGTGAACAGGTCATTGTTTAGAGTTGAAAAAGAAGACTATTTGAACCCCTGAACAAATACCTTGGGCTCTTATTGACCTGGGACATCATTCACTACCCTACCCATCATTTATTTTTTTAGTTCGACATCAACCTTCTTAGTATTCTTCAATGTATTCATTATAAATAATATAACACAAGTAACACACAAGTGTAAAAAGTGTATAGGGTTTATAGTGACCCAGCGTAAGTATTTTTCTTTCCGCTCAAGAACTAAATATAGATGTAGATTATAGATTTTAAAGACAATGGTAACGATAATTTTGAAAATACGGTTGAAATCACAAATATTAACCAGACACTGAATGTAATATACACTCACCGGCCACTTTATTAGGTACACCTTACTAGTATTGGGTTGGACCCCCTTTTACTTTCAGAACTGCCTTAATCCTTCGTGGCATAGATTCTGCAAGGTGCTGAAAATATTCCTCAAAGATTTTGGTCCATATTGACATGATAGCATCATGCAGTTGCTGCAGATTTGTCAGCTGCACATCTATGATGCGAATTTCACATTCAACTACATCCCAAAGGTGCTCTATTGGATTGTAATCTGTTGACTGTGGAGGCAATTTGTGTACAGTGAACTCATTGTCATGTTCAAGAAACTAGTCTGAGATGATTTGCGCTTTATGACATGGCGAGTTATCCTGCTGGAAGAAGCCATCAGAAGATGGGTACACTGTGGTCATAAACAGATGAACATGGTCAGCAACAATACTCAGGTAGGCTGTGGCATTGACACAATGCTCAATTGGTACTAATGGGCCCAAAATGTGCTAAGAAAAAATCCCCCACACCATTCTCTGTAAACTCTGGAGATGGTTGTGCGTGAAAATCCTAGTAGATCAGAAGTTTCTGAAATACTCAGACCAGCCTGTCTGGCACCAACAAACATGTCATGTTCAAAGTCACCTAAATCACCTTTCTGATTGGCTGATTAGAAATTTGCGTTAACGAGCAGTTGGACAGTTGTACCTTATAAAGTGGCCTGTAAGTGTACATGGTAAGTGTGCATTGACGATGATAATGATGGAAATTCATCTGTTCACACTAAACCCTCCAAGTTCCAAAAGGTAAAAAATCTTTTTTTTTCTTATATTTTGTAATTCAAAAACTCAGGAGAGTTTTATGTGCAACATCATTGTACGATACATAAACCGGGTCACTAAAGACATGAATATCTAATATTGACTGTGAAAATATTTATGAATTTAAACATATACAAACATATTTTATGACTTTTGAATCTGTCTAGTGCATCTGTTGAGTGCCATGTCATTATACAGTATGTCTTAAAATCTGAAAGATACTTTAACCTTAAATTATATGCAAAATAAGAAAATATACAAAAAAATTCTAGACTGCATACATTTTTTAGCTAATATTCACAATAATGGTTTATGAAAAGAAGTGTTTATGGAAGTTTCCATTTAAACTTTTTCAGATGAAAAAGTTAATTACGTGGGTCACACCCTCCAAACCTGTAACCTGAACCTTGTTTATGAATAAACATCCAGCTGTAACTGTTCCCGTGGGAATGAGAATGGTTCAATTCGACAAAATATCTCAGAGCAGTTTGATATGGAGATCACGGCACTGTGAGGGAAGGATTGTTATAGATTCCTAGAAGCAAAGCAGCTGGGTTTACCGTGTCGAGGATGCTTGGGTGGCGTTAAATCTGTGTAATCGGTGTATGTGGAGATAATTATCCTCTCTGCAGTGTAAATGTGTGTGTGTGTGTGTGTGTGTGTGTGTGTGTGTGTGTGTGTGTGTGTGTGTGTGTGTGTGTGTGTGTGTGTGTGTGTGTGTGTGTGTGTGTGTGTGTGTGTGTGAGAGAGAGATTTGAGAATGTGCTGGAGTTGAACAATGAACAGCAGTCAAAGTGACAGTAATGTGCGATTGACCTCAGCTCTTTGAACACTGACCTCTGAATGACAGAGAGGAATCTGTACAGCTCGCCTTACTCTACAAACCCTTGTGTGTTCTGGGGTAATCGAGTGTGTATGTGTGTGTGCTCCAAAGGCATGCAAACCATTCAACAGCTGTGCGAACGGGGTTGAAAAAAGCAGGAGCATTCCACTATACTGGCTGATTTGTGGCTGTATGTATGTATGTATTTGGCATTTGTAGGTTTTTTCTCACCGCACACAATCGCCCGATGCGTGTGTGTATGGCTCCTTCATCGTCTCGCTCTGCGGTTTCTGTTGCTCTCTCAGTGAAGAAGAAATAAATTTTATCATCATCCCTGTCTGCACTGTCAGGAATGAGGTGCGCTGCAACAAATCTGGGCTCTGCACACAGACACACATGTACATGATACACACACTTTTATAATGCTTATCTGAACATTTGTAGTATAGACTATGGAAATCAATTAAACTCATACACAATGTCAAATAACTATTGCAATGTGAAAATTACTGAACACATTTCGGTTCTTTTCAATTTTACGTTAGGATTTATGACTACTTTTATCTAAACTTTATAATTGTTTATAATCATTTTCATTAACATAGAAAACTATTTCCACAACAAATTCATCACAAATGAAACTGTGTTTTTTGTGACTTAATTGCAATCAGGCTTTTAAAGTCAATATATATACATATACAGGGCTTGACATTAACTTTTTTGATCACCAGCAACTGTGGTTAGTAGTTTTCCAATGTTACTAGCCACTCGCCATTTTCACTAGCCACAATGTTGTGGTTGGGAAAATATATTTTACATGCATAAATTTAGCTTTGGCATACTAAAAATGACAAATTTATGTCTACATGCCTCCTAGTTTAATTTAACTTTTTTTTTCACATGACTTTTTAGGGCTCAACACTAAGGATTTACCATTTTTTTCTCTGGTCACACCAAACTAATTATTTCCTTGCCACAAATTTTAAATGTGTCAAAACAAGCTAAATGTTATTGTAAAGGATGATAATTAAACCATATTAACAAAAATAACTGTAAGCAAAAGAAAGCAGGTGAAAAACATTCAGTTTGCGATAGTGAAAGGATGATCATGTGCACACTGTTAACGGTAGGCCCAGTAATAATCTGTTCAAATAGTAAAAGCGAAAGCGGCAACAGCTGCTTCATACAAAACATCTGGAGATCTCTTGAAAGCAGCAGGACTGTGGGTGCATGAGGAACGCTTTTTCCTAATCTATTTCAAAGAGAAATTATCGCACCAGTTGCGTTTCCAGGCATGGTTGTTTTGTGCAAGGAAACAGGAGCTTTTAAGCACTTGCGTGCATCACATCAGCTGTGCCTCACTCACAACATTAGTGAGCGAGGATCGCCAGTGTCTCACCGTGCGCCTGATCATCCTCTCATTTGGTTTTCACCTGCTTTCTTTTGCTCGCGTGAACAATTATCAATTGTGCTGCTTCTTGATTCTACCTGTCTTAAACTAAAGTTCTAATCTTTAGGGATGAAGCAGTTCTTGCAACCTAAAAAATATTTTCAAGTGTCTAGCGGGGGTGTCTGTCTAACCCGCCACAGCTGAAATCTACCCACATTTGGTGGGTTGGCGGGTGTTAATGTCAAGCTCTGTGTATATGTAAATATGATTTAATATTGTGCAATTTGAATACATGACATGCTAGCTAAGAAGTTAGACTTTGCAAGAAAAAATTAAATTTTAGGTGAAATTGTGTTCCATTTTTCAAACATTTAATAAAATTCACCATATACTACAAAACATATAAGAAATAAGACTGAAGAAGGATTTTTGTCAATATTTATGTACCGTGGAGTATTCTCTGATCTGTCTCTGTTCTCATGGGAGAACGAGTGCCTAAACCTCTTGAAATCACAAAGTCTCTCCCCAAAAAATCAGCAGTCAGACCAGTGTACAGCTCTCCACCTGAGAAAGAGAGAGATAATGCATTAGCAGTTAGTGCTGAATTTCGTGTCTTACTGTACATTCAGGAAGCCAGACTGCCCCTAAAATGTCCATTAAATTGTTAGCAGCTTGAAATCACACTAACACACGTCTGAATGAGCTGAAAGCTGATATATAGCAGAGTCAACAGCCTTTCAAAGTCTCAGACACAAGCTAGTTGATCATCTACATACAGTGCATGAGATCATACAGTTTCACAGTTTTGAAATGACTTGCTTATAAAAACTACTTCTTCAAAATAGCTGTTGCCCAGAACCTGACACAAAAGTGTGCCAGTATGTGAATCTTCAAGTTCACTAATATGCAGTGTAAAAAATCTGTCCAAAACATGTTGGATCTGGCAAAACGGCACACAATGAGAGCCAAGATTGCGCAGTGTTACACTATACACAGTGGGAGACATGTCTCTGCCCCAGAATACTGTAACACACCCACCATCACACACTTAAACACACACACACACACACACACACACACACACACACACACACACACACAAACATGAGACCCCCGCAACACTAAACCTGTCAGATTTTCCTCATCAGAGCACTCAATCTTCAACGGCCCATAAACTCACTGACAGCTGACAAGCAGAAACCTCCACCCTACAGACACACAAGAGCCAACATACACACACAAGCTCTGGCATACTAATAAACACATAACATAAACATTAAATGGCATGAACTCTGAAACTGTACCTGTGAAGGTGCTTGCGAAGGGTAGTTTGGGGTCATGAGGGCATCTCCCCCTCCCGTTCTGCACTGTGGTTTGATCCAAGCTGAACTCATGCTGCCAAAGAAACGGCAGATAATTCACATCAATTTCACAACTCAACAATAAACAGAGCTCACAAATGTCAGAATTCCTCTTGCTTGTGGAGAAATACATTATTTACTTTCACGGTAATATGTTATTAATGCTTATTTTACTTTTGGGATATTAGAGACCCCAAAGACATTTTAATATTTTCAAAGATAGATTTAATATTGTAGTATGAGGCTAATACTTCCTAATCAAATGAGAACAGATTATATACAAAACGTGATTATATGCTGTAAAAATGTTACAAAGCTTCTGCTGGTGATCTTGGAGACTGAAAATGTGAATATTTTGAAATGTAAACAATTCCTAGTGATATTTTAAAAGTTCTGGTTCTGGTTTCATGTGCAATAGCAGAGCTTAATTTAAACCGGATCCTGTTCCGAAAAATGTTAGATATTCGTGTTTTGCTTTATTTTTTAATGGATCTGGCTTTAACTTGTGCGTGGTGAATACCTACTGTACGTGTGTGTGTGAGAGAGAATTTGAAATTAATTTTTTTAAAAGGGGCAATTCTCATTAATCAACGTTAAAACTGTAAATAAGCCAGAGTTAGTCACAAGGGCTAAAATTCATCTGTTGCTCCCTGCCAGATTTTAAAAGACAACCTAAAATCAAAAAACACGTGATTACACATACAATAACAGTAAAGTTACATACGACAAAAGGATAAAACATATAATAAGAATTTCATAAAATGTTAAAGAAAAGAATTACACATGATTACAAACTTGATTTGCTTTTAGCCATTTCTTTAACTTGTATTTATATGTTGAATAATTTGTAACTTCCCTTTAATCAGGGGTGTTCCAGAACTGACTGGCTCTAACTGAGAAGACTGACCGTGCAAAAGTTGTACGTCTAAACTGCACAGCGCAGTCTCCTCTAGTAATAGATTGTGTTGCTCGACCATTATTATTCTTGTGTGTCACAAACTCACAAAATGGAGGTGGAGCATATCCTTTTAACATTTTAAAAACCATACAAACATCAGCCAAATTTTTATATTATCTAAGCTCAATAAATAGTGTTTTTGCATTATATTACAATGATGATACCTAATAGACTTCTGATCAAATACTTTAAGTGCCTGTTTATAAAGTGATTCAACTGATTTTTAAACTGTTTTACTGGTGTGTGACCAACTAGTAAGACAATTTGTAATATGAGGAGAAAATCATGGAGTGCATAAAAAGTTTTGCTGCTTCATTAATCAAGTAAGGCCGTATATGCATGAACTTGGCCAGATTAAATGTAACAATTTTAGTGACCTTCTAGGCATGCTTTTGGAATGTCAATTGAGAATCTAAAATTAGACCTAAATGTTTAAAATCAGAGACAAGCCTGGTCTTTTCTCCTTTAACAAGAGAGAATATGAATGAACGCACACACACATGACAGTAGTCACCAATGCGCAAGTTAAAGCAAAAGTCACGTTTAACTATTGGCCCTCAACAATATTTACATCCAATCGGCTTATGTTTACAATCTTATTTACTACTTATTTACTACTTATTGGTTGGTGATTATTGTTTTGAGCACAGTGAGCAGCGAAAATAAATAATGGCATAGTGGCCAACCTAAATATTACTTGTATTTTCAAAATGGCAAAGAGGCAGTCACGCATATTTAAATTTTTTAAAACCACAAGTAAATCTAAAAATGAGCCTGATCAAAAGAGATATTGAGTAGATAAAACTGCGTGAATGGATCGGGATAGCAGGAGACAGAAGCAAAGCGATCTCAAGTCAGCCAGAAAACATGACAGAAGAGGTAACTGTGGGCTCCTCTTGAAGATTAGACTGAGTGAGCCATTTAATAAATAGTTTTTTTCACTTGGCACATAATAGTGAAGTGAACTGAATAGTGATTGTTCATACGATTTATGTTTGTAGCTACATGTTTTTATTATCCATGACTGACCTATAATGTTATATGGCACAAAATAAAGACCGTTAAGAAATGTGATGTTCTTTTTTGCGCTATCACCGTTTAATGATGTCTGTTCCGGAAAAACTGAAATTGTTTGGTGAACGTCGGTCACTGTAACTTTTAATTCCTGGTTTTGTTTCGGGAAATATTAATTTACAAATTAAGCACTGTGCAAGAGGTTTCTTATGCTCACACAGGCTGGATTTGTGTGTTTATGGGTCAGCTTTTAATCATTTTTAGTGAATGATCATTTTAATATGCTGAAGATTTAAAAAAAAAAAAGTTTTTTCACATTCACTTAATGGTGGACCTGATAAACAAACTGTAAACTGATAAAAGTACTGATTGGTATCAACAGTTTTGAGAATTTGGTAATTTGTTCAGTATGTAAAGCATTTATTAGAGCTTAATTTTGGAGGACGATTTTTATGATTCTTTGATAACTAGACAATTACAAAATAAACAACATTTTGCCTTGGGAAAATATTTCTTTGCAGTCACTATACTGATCAATTTAATATATTATACTTAATATACTAACTTAAGTAAACTTTGAACTGTTAAACAGTAGCAATTTGTTACTGTAAAATTGACCTCAAACACACACAACTGAGAATAAGTGCACACAAACACTAAGGGCCCTATTTTAACGATCCAGGCGCAAAAGCATTAAGGGCGTGTCAGAATCCGCTTTTGCTATTTTAAGGACGAAAAATTCCACTTTGCGCCCCAGCGCATGGTCTAACAGGGTTGAGCTTATTCTCCTAATGAGTTATAGGTGTGTTTTGAGAATAAACCAATCAGAGTCTCATCTCCCATTCCCTTGAAAAGTCAGTTGCGTCGCGCCATAGCGCATTTGCTATTTACATGGCGGACTTTGTAAGTGTAAAAACTGAACGCTTCACTAGCAAGAAAACAGTTACCATCTGGCAGACCATCTGCAGCGTGCGAATAAGAGAATGAGCCTCCTCATTCTTTACTTTCACTTTCACTCTCGTGGATAAGGACACATGTTGTACGCACAGACATCCATTAGCCTATACATAATTAATTTCGTTTGTTATGCGCAAAGATTTGTTTCAAAACTATTTCTAAATTCCGTTCTAATTTCCAGCAAACGAATAAATGAACAATAATAACAAAGTGTGGTCAAAAAACTGAGTTATATCCAAATACACATGCTATGCCCCTACTGGTCTAAAAGCGGACAGGTGAGCAAATCTAAGCTTGTTTTTAATAAAACAAATATAAATATGCATATAATAAATAATACTGCTAATAATAATAACATTATACAAAAGCAATTTGTCATGAATAAACAGAAAAAGCCCCCCGAGATGAAGAAGTCATGAAGGCAGTAGTTTATATTTATGTAGGCTAGAAAGTAATAATTTTTGTAATATTTGAATCCTTTAATTGTTTTTTATTTGTAAAGATATTTGCGTGTTGCTCTACATATTAAGCAATGTTTAAGCGAGGCGCACAATTAACGTGCTTTGCGCTGGATTTTAGACCTTCTCTTATCTGGTCTATTAAACAGTCTATTCTAGTTTCTCAAAATAGCAACACGCCAGCAATGCGTCTCAACATACCTCCTTTTTAAATGCATTTGCTATTTAAACAGCGTGGTGCAAAACGTCAAAATGACTCTCGCGTCGAGCTGAAACTAGCAAACAACAATTTGCCTTGCGCCGGGTGTATGATAGGGCCCTAACTTAGTCACACAACATTTATCAGTAGCATGACATAATTTTTCCAATAAGTTCCAGAGTTGCATGTCAAAACACTAGATCACTGTTTTTCTTGTCACGGTCTATTATACAAACCGCTTAACAGCCAAATGAACTGAGCCAATGGCTGCGCTTTCATACACTATCATTTTTTTCTCTTTGTTAAACTGCATGAGCTGTAGGCCTACATTAACACAACACTGGTTGAAATAAAATTGTTTAGCGATTCTTGATTAACGAGTCCTCTAAATTAGTGTGTGTCAGTGGTTCTGTTTACTGGTAGCCTAAAGGACATCAGAGAGGACATGCTAGCCCCCTTTTATTTTCTTCAATCTGTTCACAAGTGAATGATGCTAAATTCAGGACTAAATGTGGTCTAAAGCATTTAGAGATTATTCGCTGTCTACCATTTCCAGAAGTAGTGGAAAATGCATTTGATAGAATTGTTAATTTTGTAAATGCACATGTGCACAAATTTATTCAGTCACAAGAAACACAACTCACCTGACACCACTCACCTGACATCATTTTGGCACATATTGTGAGAAACAATATTGTATTGTCCCAAAACGCATTAATTATGATGAAAATTGTAGTTGTCATTCACATACATTTCACTGGCTTGCTTTGCCTCTTTCTCATAAGTCACGTAACAAAGGTTGGTTAATTTCATTTTAATTGTGCGTCGCAGTGAGAGCTCCCATGAAAGTGATGGAGAGCATGATGAAATAAGAGGAAAGGGTCTTGGGCGAAATCCAAGTGCTCACAAGAGACCACTGAAAATGCGTTTTGACACCAGGTGGAAACAGGGCCAAAGTGTTTTCGTTTTGTATCTTCTCTCATGATCTAATCTTGACCTTTAGGGTCAGCTTGTTAGTGGGTGACCTCTGACCTTAAATAATTTAGTTTCTGAAACACATAAGCAAATTCTTCCTGATGTGCAGACACAAACAGACTTGATGTGAAGTAGTTGGGAAGACTGGTACTGGCATTCATCACATTGTAAGGATACAAATGTAGCAATACCAGGTATTTTTGACCTTATAGGGTACATAAAATGCCCCATAAACCATCCAGTATTTAAAAATGTAAAACTGCAGAATGTTTTCTGTGACGTTTGGGTTTCTGGATAGGGTTGGGGTAAGGTGACAGAATATACAGTCCAGAATAAGATGATTTACACTACCTGGCAAAAGTCTTGTCGTCTATCAAAGTTTTAGGAACAACAAATAATAATTTGACTTCTAGTTGATCATTTGTTATCAGAAGTGGCTTATATGAAAGGCAAAGGCCTCTAGATTACACTTATTTTACCAAAATAAAACATGATCATGTCTTGATTTTTAATTATTTATTTAGGACAGTAAGGTCTGTCTCTGCTTAGACAAAAGTCTTGTCTCTTAACAGAAATAATGTACATTATTGAATATAAAGTCATGGAGCAGTGGAAACAGAATTAATATTGTGTATGACTCCCATGAGCTTGGACGACTGCATCCATACATCTCTGCAATGACTCAATAACTTATTAATAAAGTCATCTGGAATGGCAAAGAAAGCGTTCTTGCAGGACTCCAAGTTCATTAAGATTCTTTGGATTCATCTTCAATGCCTCCTTTTTCATCTTACCAAGACATGCTCGATAATGTTTATTTCTGGTGACTGGGCTGGCCAATCCTGGAGCACCTTGATCTTCTTTTCTTTCAGGAGCTTTGATGTGGAGGCTGAAGTATTAGAAGGAGCACTGTCCTGTTGAAGAATTTGTCCTTTTCTGTGGTTTGTAATGTAATGGGCAGCACAAATGTCTTGATACCTCAGGCTGTTGATGTTGCCATCCACTCTGCAGATCTCTCGCATTTCCCTATACTGAATGTAACCCCAAACCATGATTTTTCCGTTACCAAACTTGACTGATTTCTGTGAGAATCTTGCGGTCCATGTGGGTTCCAGTAGGTCTTCTGCAGTATTTGTTATAATTGGGATGCAGTTCAACAGATGATTCGTCGGAAAAATGTACCTTCTGACACTTTTTCAAATGATCAACTAGAAGTCAAGTTATTATTTGTGGCTTTTACAACTGGGATCAACAACAAGACTTTTATCAGATTGTGTACATCTATTAAAACACTAAAACCCATAATAAGTGTGTAAGCGTGTGTGTTACCTCTCCACGATGTCCGACGTTGACATACGCACACACAGGTTGGAAAGCACCAGTTCCACAGGCAAGTAGATGAGTGCGGTTAAATGGCTGCAGCAGACGCACAAAATTTGCACACTCCATCTATACCAAACACACACACACACACATGCATGCATAAAGTTCATATTAACATGTTTTTGTGGCAATGAGTCTACAATTTGTATCACTGCACCACTTACAAGCAATAAAATGCACATATATGTTGAATAACTCAGATAAACTCAGTTTAATGAGTTTAATGAACTCAGGTTAAAGTGCAGATTGCGATCATGAAAGAGTTTAGGATGTGAGACTGATTTGTCCCTAGAGTCTTGCAAGAATCAGCAGCAAAAGAGCAAGGAAATAGGGAGACAATTATGTCCACTTAAAATCAGAGCTTAAAGCATAGGAAAGAAGCTCTGGTCTAATTCCTGAAGGGTTCAGTATGTGGAAGACGTCACATACATGTACAAACACACACTATCAGCATGTACACACTCTAACTATGGCCACCTGTAGGCAGGCTCATTGACTTTGTAGGGTCAAATTCAGCAGAGCATAAATGCACGAGAGGTCAGAGGTCATAAAAGATGCAGGCAGATGCTCGAAGTGCCAACAGATGTGAACCAGCAGGACTGAGAGAGTGTGCAATGCACTAGTCACTTTTCATAAATAGGGAACATAGCTCAGCCTGAGGTACTTAATTTCTGCAACTTTGTATCTAAAATTAGGACAACCTTTTTTTGTGAATTAGCCATTTTTATTCATTGTTATATTATATATATTTTTGAATATATATAACTATATATAGTTTCATTTATTCATTCAGTCATTTTACTTCGGCTTAGTTCAGGGTCACCACAGTGGAATGAACCACCAACTAATATATATATATATGCTTCCCACACATAGACTTCACTTCGATAGGTCGCCCAGGTAAATTAACAGCCGCACAAGTATATTTGACATTTATTTATTTTTATTATTATAATTTTTTTTATTATTATCATTCTTATCATTCTGTGTAATTTTTTATTAGTATCATTTTTTATCATTCATTCTCAATACACTGTTTTGTATCCGCCCAATAGACAAACATCCGTTATCGATTAACCCTTGGAAAATCTTCTCTCGACCTACAAGTTTCCTACTTCTCGTTGTGTGTGCGCGCGAGAACTGTCACCACTCCCACAGACAATCTCCCGTGTTCTGCAGAGACCCACAGAGACGCGCCTTTTTGGGACTTGAAAATGCATCCATAAATCTCCTAAAATGTCCGGGATTTGGCTTTTGGTTTCGCGTTCTAAAGTAGTCGTTAATTGTATGCATTTTTACATTACACTTTTAGAGATATTGTCTCTTTTTATTCCTTTATGTCATTTATTTCTCATTTGCTGTATATTTTTTTTATTTGATGATGTTGATATATTACATATTTTATTCCTATCTAACACGCTATGGCAATACTGTACAAAATGTCAGTGGGTGCACATGGCTCCTGAATAGAATAAAAGTAAAACAAACAGTGGATATACAGCAAAAATATTTCCCAAATTAAGTTTAACAGAGCAAGGAAATTTTCACAGTATGTCTGATATTTTTTCCTCTGGAGAAAGTCATATTTGTTTTATTTTGGCTAGAGTAAGAGCATTCTAAAAATTTAATTTATTAGCCCCTTTAAGCTATATATTTTTTATATAGAACAAACCATCATTATACAATAACTTGCCTAATTACCCTAACCTGCCTAGTTAATATAATTAATCTAGTTACGCCTTTAAATGTCACTTTAAGCTGTATAGAAGTGTCTTGAAAAATATCTAGTCAAATATTATTTACTGTCATCATGACAAAGATAAAAATAAATCAGTTATTAGAAATGAGGTATTAAAACTATTATGTTTAGAACTGTGTTGAAAAAAAAATCTTCTCTCCGTTAAACAGAAATTGGAGAGAAAAATAAACAGGGGGGCTAATAATTGTGACTTCAACTGTATATAGTTTTGTTTATTTATTTATTTTTTTAAGAAATAACACTATTCCCTGGCAAGGACTTTTTGCTTTGTTTATTATGCATTATTTAAGATCTGAAAATATGCATTAATTTGTATTCATCAACTGCTATTTTCAGTAAATAAATGCTCTACATCTTTATATTCTTATATCAGTACTTTTTTACAGAATTATTCATATTTCAGTGGGGCATTTTTCAGTTAATAATTATTTTAATCAACAAAAATGATCGACTTTTTGTGTTAGTTAATTATAATAACAATTTCAGTTGTAGAGCAAACTTCTCTGAATTCATTCCTGTGTGTCCTTTCACCAGTGAAAACCAATATCCTGTTCAATTCCCCAACACATACTCACACAATGAACAGACTCATTAAACGCCGCTGTGAAATCGCACTCACCTGTCACATCAAACAATACAGCCGGGACAGTCACCAGAGCATTTAACCATGGAGACACCTCACATTTCCAATTTACGAGCGAAACATGCTAAACATTAGCAGATGCAGAGTGTGTGTGTGAGAGCAAGTGAGAGTGTGTGTGTCTGTTTGTGTGCATGTGTGTGTGTGTGTTAAAGACCTTCCACCACTGAGGACAGAAGACCTGAGAGATTTAACTCTAACATAATTAACATGCTCATGGTGCTGAAAAGGGAAAATGAAAGGCTGATTGGAATAAAAGAAACAAGAATCCAAAATAGAAAACAAAGAGGAGGTTAAAAATGAAAGAATAACTGTTCTGTGTATTGGGACAGCCTTCTTTGGTCATTAGGTTTAAGAGACTCAAGAGTCACACACACACTTGGTTGGAAGCGATACAACAATAAGTGAGTGGATCAAATCTCATTTATGGGCGTTTAGCTTCATCTTTCCAGTCATCGGCGCCAACTGCAGCGTATTCTGAGTATAGCTGAAGACGGTCAGATGTTTTCATTTCAGAGCTCTAGATTGGGCCTGATGAAATACATACGGTTGAGGATCACACTAAACATAGACTCCAAAACAAAGCTACATTTAATGATTTCTACTGGGTTTAATATATTTACTGAACATCTGAAGCATGCCAGCTTACAAAAAACTTCAGAAACTCTGAGATGCTGACCCGACTCTTTGAGTTTGTTGATGTTTTTAGTGAATTCAGAGTCATTTAGAAACTCACCTCGGGATCTTTCCCTCTGAGAATACAGTCTTCACGATTCCCAGGCAACGAAGGCCAATGGATCTGGAGATGAAGAAGAAAAACAGAAATTTATAGTCTCGTAAATTAAACACACACTAAACACAGCGCTGTCACACCCAGACTCATTTACTTGTTAAGAATAATTAAGCCTCCAAAGAAACAAACACTAATTGATGTTACTATGGATTGAAAATGGATAATTTTGCCACACGTCAGTGACACTATTATAATATTCATTCATTCATTCATTTTCTTTTCAGCTTAGTCCCTTTATTAATCTGGGGACACCACAGCGGAATGAACCGCCAACTTATCTAGCATTTGTTTTACGCAGCAGATGCCCTTCCAGCCGCAACCCATCTCTGGGAAACATCCATACACACTCATTCACACACATACAATAATGACAATTTAGCCTACCCAATTCACCTGTACCACATGTCTTTGGACTGTGGGGGAAACCAGAGCACCTGGAGGAAACCCACGCGAACGCAGGGAGAACATGCAAACTCCACACAGAAAGGCCAACTGATCCAGTCGAGGCTCGAACCAGCGACCTTCTTGCTGTGACAGCACTACCTACTGCGCCACTGTGTCGCCAATATTTTAATATTATCATTAATATTTTCTTTCCTACGCCTTAGTCCGTGATTTATAAGGGGTCCACAGCGGAATGAACCGGCAAATATTGCAGCAGATACTATCATTAATATTTGAATTATCATTAATAAAATGTTGTTGGTGAGGTAGTGCTATATCTAAAACACGTAAAATGGCTGTTTTTGGTCAATTTTATAATTTCATTGTAAGTCAAATATTGAACAGGAACACACTGTAAAAATTACTGACAACCAGTATGCGCTACAACGTAAAACCACAAATAGGTAAATAACTACACATAAGTCGCATATTACAACTATTTTAACAAATATGTGCAATAATGTTATTCATGCTTTTATTCATTTTCTTTGTGGTTTTAATTGGCTTATATACTTTTACAATTGAATATTTATGGATTTATTTATTTTTTGTTTTTTTTTTGTAATGTTTTTTTTTTTTTGCTGTTCAGGGTGTTTTTTTTAATATATATTTGACATTTTTTCTCGCTGAGTGCCAGTGCAGAATAATTTTGTTCTGCATTGCATCATGATGTTATGAATGAAAATAAAAAGTAAACTTGAAACTTTAGAAAAAGAGTTTTTGGTAACATTTTAGTATTTGGAACAAATATTCACTATTAACTACGACTTTTGCCTCAATTAACTTTTAATTTACTAACTACTAGCTACTAGGGTAGTTGTTGTAGTATTTAAGTTTAGGGGCTCTATCATACACCCGATGCAATAAGGCACTAGACGTATTTGGCACGCTTTGTTGCTATTTCAGACCAGCGCAACCCTAACTTTCATGTTTTGCACCACATTGTTTAAATAGCATATCCATTTGCACCACTTTATGGGTGCTCCAGTCTAAAAAGGAGGCGTTTTAAGGCGCATTGTTGGTGCGTTGCTATATTTAAGAACTGAAAAAGACCATGCCATTGACCAACTGAAAGCTGGTCTAAAGTCTAGCGCAGAGTGTGTTTGTATATAACTCAGTTTTTGACCACACCATTATTATTTTTCATTTATTTGTTTGCTGGAAATTAGAATTGAATTTAGAAATAGTTTTGAAACAAATCTTTGCTCTTAACAAACAAAATTAAATATGTAGACTAATGGATGGTGTCAGTGGAGTGCGTACCACACCGTTTCCTTATCCACGAAAGTAAAGGAGTAAAGTAAAGAGTAAATGTAAAGTAAAAGTCTGTTTAACTGCTTTCTCACTAGTGAAACGTTAAGTTTTTCCTTTTACAAAGTCCACCATGTAAATAGCAAATGCACTATGGCGCGATGCAACTGACTATTAAAGGGAATGGGAGATGAGACTCTGGTTGGTTTAATGCACATTATGCTCACAACACACCTATAACTAGGCCCACACGGAATCTGCGCGCGCAGAATTCTGCAGATTTTTCGCAGATTTTTAGCCCATCATTAATTCTGTTTATTTACTTAAAGTTAACTATTTACAGTTAATCTAATTGGATTTGCATTTGAAACATTAAATACAAGTTAAAAAGATATTATTTTTTATTTAACATATTAAGGTTTTAGTTATGATACTCCCAAAATAATTCTGCAGAAATCCGCAGATTTTTACCAAAATTCTCCGCAGAAATAAGCACAACCCTGTTAGACCATGCGCCAGGGCACAGAGCGTATTTTTCCATCCTTAAAATAGCAAAAGTGGATTCGAACATGCCCTTAATGCTTTTGTGCCATGCGCTTTAGATTTTGCGCGTAGATCATTAAAATAGAGCCCTAGGTATGAGATAGGCTTAAGGGATGTAGAAGATGCTCATGCAGAGTAAAGCATTACAACATGCTAACATAAACAGCCAGTTTGAAAACTAATAAAGCTAGGTTAATAGTAAAAACTGGTCTCCATACTTAGATGTTACCAAGCTTTTTTTTTTTTTTTGACAGAAACCCATTCCAAAGCTTTGTTGAGAATATATATACACTGTATAAATCACCCTCATATCAAACTTGATATTTGGCATATCAAAAAATATGTTTGGCATGTGTTGCTACTTTAAATGCACATTCTAGGTGACTAGACAACTAGAAAGGTACCCTGTTTCATATACAGTACACACCAATTACAGTTTTTCCTGAATTTGGTGCTTTGCGAGTATTAATGTAAGGCAGTGCATAAATATCATAATAGAATAAAAAATAATATCATTAGTCCATTTCCTGAGGGTTTTAACTTACCTGTCTGTCTTCCATTGGTTGGACAAACCGATAGTCTTGCTTGAGCTGATGTTGCTGGGTTTGTACAATCAATTAAACCATGCAATGATTTGCAAGCGCAACAGTGCTATTGTTTAAACTGTTTGGGGAAAGCATAGCTCATATCTAATTGACTGTGCTCATTATGTGGGGAAAAGCGAGTGTGTGTCTCTGCGGGTGAGTGTGTGGAGCTAAATATTTTTTTCTGTTGTTGCTCCCATGAGTGTCAACACCAAAAACAGATTTATGAAAACAATAAATCTGAGAGTGTAAAAGTCACAAAAACATATTCTGATGTTATGAACGATTGAGAAACAAACATAATCCCATCTGGGTCCCTCTATCCAAATATATATACAGAGATTGCACATCCTGACACTTTAATTTCTCATGTGTCAAAAAGCAGTCTGGCACACAAGCGCTGTCACGTTCAGACCTCACACAGACTTTTGGGTTTGTTTGTACAGATCTGTAAACATTTGTAAACTGAGCTGCATAAGTAATATGGGGCACTTTAGCCATTTTAATTATAAATGATTAGAATGTCATATAAAATACTATCTAAATAAAATGTTATAGAGTGATTTTAACCTAAAGTTTCTGTAGCATGTAGCAAACAATGCCATAGTCATGGTTTCAGTTACTGGGTTATCAGTTGTTTATAATAGCTACTGTTTATAAAAGTCTCTGCCAAATGTATAAAATGTAAAAATATTGTCTGGCTTTGTCTCATATGACAGTTACGAGGTTCCTCTACTGCTAATAAAATGAAATGTATCATTTAAAAAATTCTAATAAAATATAAATCTCCAGTCTTAATATGATAAAATCATTAGTGAGTCATTTGTTGTTTTTTATTTACCCTTTCAAGGTCTTACATCTTCTGACATTGTCTAATCCGGAAACTGTAATCAACTACATTACCCAGCTTCCTTCCTTTGCATGAACGCATTTCCTGTTTCCTTAATTAGTCATCACCTTATTCTTCAGGACTTGTTGGCACTAAAAATAGTCCAAATGTGGATGTAATTAGGTCATGTTGAATGTTAAGGTCATTTTTGGTGTTTATTCATTCATTTTTCTTTGGCTTAGTACCTTTATTCATCAGGGGTCGCCACAGAGGAATGAACCGCCAACTTATCCAGCATAAGTTTTACACAATTCACCTATAGCGCATGACTTTGGATTGTAGGGGAAACCAGAGCATCCGGAGGAAACACGCGAACACGGGTAGAACATGCAAACTCCACATAGAAAGGCAACTTATCCAGCTGGGACTCGAACCAACAACCTTCTTGCTGTGAGGCAACAGTGCTAACTACTGAGCCACCGTGTCACCCCTATTGGTGTTTAAAACATAATAATACAGAGCAACTGTGTCAAGGAAAGGCTCACATTTATTTGTTCTGGATACACCATGTTTATGTTTAACAATAACCATCCTCTGTTGGCCATCAGAAAAACATTGTTGATTAAGATTCGTAGATGGCTGATCCTGGACCTGACAATCTGCCAAAAAGAATAAGTGAATGATTCCTGACAATGAACCAAGTTCACGTAATTTGGGAATAACAGTAAGTACAGGCCCAAACGGGAAAAAGGAAGTCTGATCAAGGTTGAGTAATTTAAAACAACATCTTGAATCACTGCTTGATTTCTGTGATCCTCCATTTCAGCTGAGAGGATTTACTGATAGCATCTGCAGCACAACCTTGCACACACTGAAAAAAATAACTCTTAAGATTTACTTTTTAAAAATCCTCGTAACAATTTGCACTAACAAATTTCAAGTAAATTTTACATTCTTATATCAGATACAATTAACTTGTCAATATCATGTAAAATGTACTTAATGTTTAATCTAACACTCCTAAATTAACGAAGTAAAAGTTAATTGATTATCTTTAATTTTGAGTCTATATTTATTCAAATTAATCAAGTAATGTCAAGTTCATGTTTTAGCAAAAGGAACACTGCTTTTTTAAAATTATTTAAATAAATCTTATTAGTTACAAGTTAGTACATCTAGCATAACTTGTTTAATTAAAACACATATTTCCACTGACTTGCAATTTGTTATTTCACTTTAGTTTAAGCAAACTGAACCCAAATTGAACCTCAAAAATAGCGTTAGCATAGCTATGGCTCTTTGAGTGAAGCATCAAACATTAATGTTGAAAAAATGCCAAGATCCGAAGCATGAGTGCTATACTCTTCTGAAAGGTGGTAACTAAAACTAAAAACTCTTACTCAAAACTCTTCTTAATCTTCAAACTAATGATGATTAAACTCTAACAAGTCTTTCTCTTAAATTTAAACACCTAAGATTGCTTTTATTTTCAAAATATTCTACTTCTAATTCAGTCCCATGCAAAGCATTATGGGAACTACACATCGATTACAACATATCAATTATTCAAATTAACTTAATATCACTCAGTTTGCAACGATTAGAAAATATTTAAATATTACAAGTAAATGAATATTAATATTTAACTCATTCCACTTGTTTCATTTATTACATGAAGCAAATGTGTAAATTTTAAATATTTACTTAGAAAATTCTAAATTCTTGACACTTAATATTACAAGTTAAAAATTATGAGAGTAAATTTATTAGATTTTACCATACCAAAAAGTCATTTCTTTCAGTGCATGTAAATTCACATATCTACTCATCCTCATTTTGTTTTCTGGCTTTTGGACCATAAAAATAAAGACCAAGTGAATTTAAGGTGAAATGTATTTTACAGTGCCAATGTTACATGTACAGTTTAGCACTGAGTATTATTGATTATTGTATGATAATAATGTGCAAGTAACAGTAGTTTACAGCATTAGCAGGAATAGATTTTTAATGTTATTAAAAGTTGTAAACAGGGGTGACACAGTGGCCAAGTGGTTAGCACTGAATTTCTGAATGGGAGAGTGTGTGGGTAATTTCCCAGCACTGGGGGTTGTACTCTATTTAATAAAAAAAGAAGAAGCAACTGTGTTTAGATGAAAAATTTGTTTAGATTTCTCCCCTCCTGTATTTTATGTTTAGATTTCTCCCTTTCCATGCAGAAAATGTATAAAAACATAACATAAACATGGAGAAGCATGTTTTTTGAGCATGTATTGTTTATAATATTTAGGCCTTAATTTTGCAGTTTCTATTCTGGATTTAATAATTGTTTCACTTACATCTAAGGTTATTACTCACTGAATCTGAAATTTTCGCACATTAAACGTTGAGTCAATAGAAAAAGCACTTTGAGAGGTGTTTTGAGTTCAGGGCCACCATACAAGCGAAAAGCTAAATACAGAATGCCGTCATTTGAGCCACAGATAACTTTAGGAAAACAGAAAACACAGTGCATGAAATAAAGACAGAATGTGGCGGACAATTGAGAACCTCTGCTGGATTCAGTGACTGGCACACATCTCACCTGCTGCTGTTTTAGTGTGTGTGTGTCCATACATTTGACGTACTGCCCATAGACATTATAATAGAAAGCCAGACGCCTCATGGTACCCTTCGATCCATTGGTCTGATACGTCAACACGGTCGCCATCTATTATAATGTCTATAGGTACTGCCAGTCTCAGTAAATGTACAGCGTGTGTACAAATGTGTGAAGTATCACAAGCAATGTATGAACATTCCACTAAATTCCGGAAATAAACTTTGCATTTGGAGATAATCCAGCGCAGATCTTTGATAGTAAGCTAAACTCTCCTTCCTCTATGCAATTTCGGATGAACACAATATGTAGCCTATTCCTCTTTCTTTTTCTACTTTAGAGAAGAGAGGAGAACAAAGTATCACTGCTTGAGCTGACTCCGAAATGTTTTGCGTTTTTACAGAATGGATTCATTTATACACATCGGACTCAGTGTGCAAGGTTTGTTTACGTGACAAATTTTTCGGACATGAATACGAAAAAGATGCATACAAAAATTTCAGACTTCACTGTGCAAAGACCTTTACTAATAAAGAAAATTAAACTAATTTCGAGAAGACCATGTGCTTATGATTGCTTGCCACTGGTCCTGCATTATCGAATTTATGATTCACAAATCAGATGATTCCTAAGCCACTATAAATACCCTAAGTTCCATATACATAACAGCCATCTTCATTTAGAAGATTTCCCCAAACCACTCCTACTCCTCCTCTTTTCCTAGATGGGTGACACGGTGGCCCAGTGGTTAGCAATGTTGCCTCACAGCAAGAACGTCACTGGTTCTAGTCCTTACCAAGCCAGTCGACGTTTCTGTGTGGAGTTTACACGTTCTCCCCGTGCTCAAGTGGGTTTCCCTGGTTTCCTCCCACCGTCCAAAAACATGCAACTTAAGTTAATTGACTAATCCAAATCGGCTCCATAGACATGCACCTAGTAAGTAGTTATCTATTAAAAGCAATCTCTATCTTTTCATTAGCTACTACAGCAGGGGAGTTCTCGAGATCTACCTGAGCTCAAACTCTCCTCTTGCCTTGCAAACGAGAGGGAACCCACTTTCAGCCCTAATTAAAAATTAAACATCACAGTGTTTCCTCTAGGTTTTTTTCCAGCTGTGGCGGCAGGCCTTTTGATCTACCAACTACCTGTGGTGTTATTTCAATGACAAATGTCGTGACGCAGTATTACAAGTCGAGATCGGATTTACGAGCATGCAGATCTCTTTGCTTGCGCGAGGATTTCCTCTGTTCGTGCGCAAAACTTCTTGCACGCCCTTAAATATCCGCTGCTCAAGTCTTTGTTGTATGCAGAGTCATATACCTTTATCTACAAATAAAGTACAATTATGGAAACTGTGTTTATCCTAACTGAAAGCTGTACGTCGTGTTTGCTGGCCTTACGCATCACGCACCTGTCAGTCTACTACGGTTACAGAAAAGTTTGCGCTGTTATAATTTACTCACTTTTTATACGTTTTGGTGCGATTATAATCCGCTATTTAAAATAAACTCCAATGTTTTGAATGAGAAGCTGTAATGTTGCCGTGGTGGGATGAATTTTGGTGTGGTGCCCTGCCTTGGAAGAATGAATGTAGCGGAAACCTTGCATCACTTTGTCGCATCATACACACAAAATTAATAGCAGTTACTAAGATGCACTTTGGAATTGGTATAATGTGCTTGGGAGGGGGGAAATAAGATCAGAAAATTGACCTAATGACCACTGAATTTACTGAATTTAAAAGCTGAGATTACTCAAAAATAACAAAAACAAAACTTATGGAGATTTACTGGATCGAAGGCTCACTACAAATATTGTTCTCTTAAGTTTTCCACTTAACATGTTATATGTCCTGTTCAAGTTTTTTTCCCACATTAACTGATAACAACAGACTAAAAGTTGATTCTTGGTATGTAAGTATTAATCTCAGTTTATCAAAATCTAGATATCAATACGTTCAGCCCAGCCCTTGTGAACCCTGTGGCCAGTGGCAGTACAGTGGCTATACAAAAGGGTCTAACAAGGCCAAACCGGTCGATCCTGAGCCAAAGGTCACGGGGTCACGACCTCAAAGGTGGCAACCACTGCCATGTGTCTGACACCATGACAATGCACTTCCTCTTCCTGTTCATATCGTTTAACAAGGCCACACACAATGAGACTACATACAAAAACAACCATCCTTGTCTTGGGTCTGGTGACTTGAGTCAAAACACATTCACATGAACAGAGGGTTTAATTAAGCTCGGCCACACACACATACACAAAGTTAATTGCATTGGGAAAAAGAGTCACCAAACCCTTGAGACAAGTAGACCCAAAGCACTTTAGCTTTTACAGTCCATTTAGTTTGATACTTATTTTCACACAAAAAGACTCTTCTCATTTCTCACAACTTTATTGGATAAACTACTCCACAAAACTGTGACCATAACATGAAAAAGGGCGCCAAACATTGAACGTGTAAAATCAAGCAAGACTGTTTATGTTTATGCGTGTTTATAAGTGCAGTCTAAACAAGTCTTTGTCACAAGTGTGGTCAGTTTATATGACTTTAATGTGAGTTTGTAGACAGCTGCTTTTGTGCGATTTTTAATAAACATTCTGATGGATGAGAAAAAAGAGTTTTAAAGAAAAAACAACACAAAGAAACTGTGTTTTTTATTAGATTAGATTAAAGTAATAAATTGGATTATACCAATGACAAACAAAATTTGGCATGTGCACGTTTTATAAGTGTATATTTTTAAATCTTTTTTTTTTGATAACAGCATATTTGTGACAAAAAATCTATTTTTTCTTCTACAAATAATAATAATAATAATAATAATAATTAGGGATGCTCCGATCGATCGGCATCGGCCGAGAATCACACTTTATGACTCGATCGGTACTCGCCAATCTGGCCGATCTCATGAACTGATCATAGGTGTTCGTTTACGAGTTTACATGCAGAGGAACCAGACGTGTTGGTTGGAGAGCAAAATATTGGAATGGCCTTGCATGTATTTAGACTTTTTTACATATATAAGAACTGAAAGTTCTGTGTTTTTAACAATATTGCAAGTTCACTAAAACCTGGCTAAACACAATAAAAACGTTAAACGTTAAACTTGAATATTTATAATATACACTTTGGTAATATACTTACTGCAATAAACAAATATGTATTTATTGGTGTGCATTTTAACGTCTTATGCATCAAATATGCGCTCCAAACTTTTTCTTGATTGAGACATGCCGGATTCTTCTTCCATCATTTGCAGTGTTTCCAAATTGCTTTGTTAGTAGTTTTTCTTACCAATATTTTTATCTGTCTTATCTTTTATTTTCTGTAAAGCTGCTTCTGACTATGACAGGTCCACATTAAATGGTTATAAGAGACATGTTTAAGGGATTATATGCAATATCCTTCATTTATTCTCTTAGGTAAGGAAATACTTCCACTCCAGTATCACCTTATGGGGAAAATGTGCTTTATGCATTACAAGGTTTCCGCTACATTCATTCATCCGTGGCGGGCCGCCACGCCAAAATTCATCCCGCCACGGCTACATTACAACTTCTCTTTAAAAACATTTAGTCGTGTTTTTTATAGCGGGTTATAATGGCACCAAAACATATTAGAGGTAAACAGCGCAAAACTTTCTGTAACTGTAGTAGTGCTGTGCGCTATTTGTTCAACCCTTTAAGGTGACATGCTGACTGACTCTCTGTCAGACTGACTGACAGGTGCGCGAGTCCAGCAAACACGGTGTAGCTTTCAGTTTAAGATGAACACAGTTTCCATAAATATACTTTATTGATAAAGGTCAATGACTCTGCATGCAATGACTTTATCTTGCTGGAGTTTATAGCCGTTTCATTTTACTTCAGTCGACGCGTTAATGTCGGAAAACGCACCAAATCGCGCTTCAGCAGCGCTTACTGGAGAGCGCACGAGAAGATCTGCACTTGAACGTGTAAATTTGAGTGCGTGCAAGAAGTTCACGAAGAGGAAATCGGCGCGCAAGCAAAGAGATTCGCATGCTCTTATTACATGAATGCTATCTTGACCTGCAATACTGCGTGTAATATTTATCTTTGAAACAGTTGGCAGATCTATGTAAAAAAAAGTCCTGCCGCCACTGCTGGAAAAAATCCTAGAGGAAACACTGCATTATAAAGCTTGAAGCATTAGAATCGGTACTCGATATCTGCCAATCACCATGACAAGGAATCAGTACTTGGTATCGGCTGAAAAAACCCTTATCGGAGCATGCCTAATAATAATAATAATAATAATAATACCTTTTATTTATAGACGCCTTTCAAACCACTCAAGAACAACTTACAGTATATAGCAAGCACATCATAAAAACACAAGCAGTGAAAAGCAATAGACAGGTTATTAAACCAGCAAATCATTAAAAGCTATCCTGAACAAAAAGGTTTTTATTTGAGATTTAAAATTGGAAATAGTGTCCACCTGGCGAATGTGCAAAGGTAGGGAGTTCCATAATTTTGGTGCTGCAATTAAAAGCCCTGTCACCAAATGACTTCATCTTAATGTTTGGAACAGATAACAATTCAGCAGAAGATGATCTCAGCGAGCCCAAAGGAGCAATTGAAAAAGATAAAAAAGATAGTGATAGTAAATATGCTTAATAAATAATATTATTTATATTTAGTATAATATATTTTATTTATGTAGTATATTTTATTTTGTAGACGTTATACAAAATAACACTTTTACATCGATATTTTTGTAAAATGTAACTAATGAATGATGGTGGGTCAACAGAAATGTAGCTTTTAGCGCTAGTTCCATTAGGAAGACCTAATGTCACGTCACTCATCACAATCAGTTCCAACCAATAGCCAAGAGACACTTCATCCTCGACAGTTGTACTTGTAGCTGGATCTAAAAGCTTCCAATTCAAGCTAGGAACTGGGCCTCCGCCAAAGAAATCCTATGTTTTGTTAAATGATTCTTTTGTCAAATAATACTCATCAAATAAATGTCAATTTCATATTTATCTCCCTGGTCTCTCTAGTAGAACTTACATACTGTAAGGTAAATTTCCTTTCACACCCTTGCCCCTGCAATCGTTTTTCCATTTAAACCAACATTTATAGAGATTGTTGACTAGAAGGATGCATTTTGAAGTTTTTTTTTTTTTTAAATCACCATGAGATGAGATTTTGAAAAACTGAATTATATAATTCCAATAATTCAGCTTTTAAAAAATCTTGTTCATCTTGTTTCATTCCTCTTCATCTAGTTATTCAAATGTAAGGATGCGTCATTTGTGAACCAGCCTTCAAAGACCCCTTACTAATCATGGGTAAAAAATATGTCAGCACAAGTAGGTGTCTGCTGATTTTATCTGTGTGTGTAGATAACAGTCTCCAGTAGTACAGAATGAAATACATGACACATCTCACTAACAGACTTTTATGACAGCTTATAATCTTCACCTTATCTCAATGATAGTGTGTCTGAGTTACCTCTTTAGCATCATGCGTGTGATCCAGTCTTAGTGAGTAGAGAACATCCTTCCCTCCCAGGAAGAGCCTGTCATGATATTCATCCAAAAACACAGCCGACAAGTGCAGATCTCCGTGTAACCCGCTGAAAACTGAGGTACGATTTGTGGCCAGAAGATCTGTGGCAAAGAGAGAAAGAGAAAAAAAAATGAATTATGAATGATATGACAATGAGTACAACATGTCAGCTGAAAAATGACAATAAATCTGTCTCTGCTAGTCAAAGATGATTGACTTTTTGAGGAGAGAACCATGATGCAAAAAGAGGATGATCAACTTAAAATCCAGAACAGCAGGGATGTGACTGATGGCGTTCTCTAAAAAAACAAACCACTCTGTTTCTCTTGTTGTCAGTTAAATTTAATTGCGCTTTATTGGCGTGACTGTTTGTTCAAAGCTTGGGTTAAAACACAGTGGACTGCAAGGTTATGTCAGGACTGTTTTGTAGTAGAGGTATTTTAACCAAACTTGGCGAGGTGACTTGATGATGACCTTGCTAACTCTGTGTACTTTAACAGTATTTCTACAAAGTAATTTGTCTATATTGAAAGCATAAATATTGGATTGGATTAATACAGATGAAATTTGAACCAATAAGATTTCACTGTGAGTAGGGCTAATCTGCTTAAAACAAAATTTAAATGGTTTGTAGCAATCGGTTTCCTCAAACGGTTTGAGTTGCCTTAACTTATTGGGTTTTACAGTACTCAATTGGTTTGAGTTCTATTCATTTATTATGTTTTACTGTGCTCAAACTGATTCGTTTACTCAAAACGCAATCAGTTTCCTCAAATGTTACCTTAATTTATTGAGTTTTACAGTGTAGTAATATACACATCCCATTGGCTCTTAAAAAAATGCATTTGGCAAAAAAACCCTAAATGACTTTTTGCTGAAAAAAGGTTCCCGTTCCCTGCACTAGACTATCTGTGCTAACTAAATATTTCATTTTTCAAATGGAAATCACTTTATTACAACAAATGGAAATCTGACTAGTCTGTACAACTGTTGACATCCATGTGACTGAAAATTATGGTTGCACCTCGATCAGCACCCTAGCTTCCGAGGTCATTTGTCAGTAGGTTGTGTGCACGAATTCGGGGGCTGGTAAAGACAACGATAAGCTTGGTTCACTACACTTTGGGACACACTGAGTGTGATGAGAATGTCCTCATTGTACATCATCAAAACTGGAGTTTATAAACAACAGCACAATTTACATATATTATTTTACTAAGTTTTAAAGTACATTACAGCTAAATAATTTTGTTTCATATACCAGCAACATTTAAACTATTAAGTATAAATGTTTGCTAGATTTTTCCTAACCTTTCTAGCTATGTTTGTTCATATTCAAATGAAATAAATAAGGAACTCCTTTTTCATAAAAATGTCTCTTGTTTGTGATTTTGGTTACGTGATTCATATTGTGCGCTTACAAACTTCCGTTAAGTGCTCATAGTGTGTATCGAAGCGCTCTGATTTTCTCAGTGAATTGTGAGACTTTTAAGGGCACGAAAGTTTCAGTGCACTGAAAGATTTTTGCGACTGAGACAGCACTTAAAATGGCTGGCGACCTGATTAGTAGTCCCTACAGGGAGTGCAGAATTATTAAGCAAGTTGTATTTTTGAGGATTAATTTTATTATTGAACAACAACCAAGTTCTCAATGAACCCAAAAAACTCATTAATATCAAAGCTGAATATTTTTGGAAGTAGTTTTTAATTTGTTTTTAGTTTCAGCTATTTTAGGAGGATATCTGTGTGTGCAGGTGACTATTACTGTGCATAATTATTAGGCAACTTAACAAAAAACAAATATATACCCATTTCAATAATTTATTTTCACCAGTGAAACCAATATAACATCTCAACATTCACAAATATACATTTCTGACATTCAAAAACAAAACAAAAACAAATCAGTGACCAATAGAGCCACCTTTCTTTGCAAGGACACTCAAAAGCCTGCCATCCATGGATTCTGTAAGTGTTTTGATCTGTTCACCATCAACATTGCGTGCAGCAGCAACCACAGCCTCCCAGACACAGGTTCTCTATGGGGTTCAGTCAGGTGAACAAGGAGGCCATGTCATTAGTTTTTCTTCTTTTAGACCCTTTCTTGCCAGCCACGCTGTGGAGTACTTGGACGCGTGTGATGGAGCATTGTCCTGCATGAAAATCATGTTTTTCTTGAAGGATGCAGACTTCTTCCTGTACCACTGCTTGAAGGTGTCTTCCAGAAACTGGCAGTAGGACTGGGAGTTGAGCTTGACTCCATCCTCAACCCGAAAAGGCCCCACAAGCTCATCTTTGATGATACCAGCCCAAACCAGTACTCCACCTTGCTGGCGTCTGAGTCGGACTGGAGCTCTCTGCCCTTTACCGATCCAGCCATGGGCCCATCCATCTGGCCCATCAAGACTCACTCTCATTTCATCAGTCCATAAAACCTTAGAAAAATCAGTCTTGAGATATTTCTTGGCCCAGTCTTGATGTCTTGACGTTTCAGCTTGTGTGTCTTGTTCAGTGGTGGTCGTTTTCAGCCTTTCTTACCTTGGCCATGTCTCTGAGTATTGCACACCTTGTGCTTTTGGGCACTCCAGTGATGTTGCAGCTCTGAAATATGGCAAAACTGGTGGCAAGTGGCATCTTGGCAGCTGCACGCTTGACTTTTCTCAGTTCATGGGCAGTTATTTTGAGCCTTGGTTTTTCCACACGCTTCTTGCGACCCTGTTGACCGTTTTGAATGAAATGCTTGATTGTTCGATGATCACGCTTCAGAAGGAGTTTTTTAGGAGTTTTTTTAGGAGTGCTGCATCCCTCTGCAAGATATCTCACTATTTTTGACTTTTCGGAGCCTGTCAAGTCCTTCTTTTGACCCATTTTGCCAAAGGAAAGGAAGTTGCCTAATAATTATGCACACCTGATATAGGGTGTTGATGTCATTAGACCACACCCCTTCTCATTACAGAGATGCACATCACCTAATATGCTTAATTGGTAGTAGGCTTTCGAGCCTAAACAGCTTGAAGTAAGGATGATGTGGTCAAAATACTCATTTGCCTAATAATTCTGCACTCCCTGTATATGAAAAGAAAAACCCAAAATCTTTTTTGAAAAATTCAAAAATATTATTATTTTTCAGATAAGAATGCCTCTTTGGGCAGATTTATATTTTGCTCCCTGTAAGTTATGCATAAGTACTGTGCACGTGCACACACACACACACACACACACACACACACACACACACACACACACACACACACACACACACACACACACACACACACACACACACACACACACACACACACACACACACACACACACACACACACATTCTCTTGTTATCTTTCTCTCTCTAGTATCCTAAAGTTTAGATCGACACTCCCTGCACATTCCCTTCATATAATGTGCATTTGGACATAGGAGTGGAGAAAAAGCAGCCCAAGGAGGAATGAGGTCTTGTAGAGAGGGTGGCACCCGTCTAAAGCCGCTAATGGGGCGCCTCTCAAACAGAAGCCAAACAACAGTGCCAAATGTGAAACCACAATTATAAAAACGCACACATGTAGCAACAACAACCACAACTTCAGTATATAAATCAATTAAAATCTCTCTCTGCCATTTAAGGAGTTTACCAAAAGACTTTTAGATTTTAACAATCTCTGGCAAAGAGGTCAAAACATATATTTTCAAGCACACACACACACACACAGGTTGTGTGAGGTACTGTGATCTAAACCTCAAATAAACTCACGGGCTGAACAAAAGAAAAGTACTTTTATTCTTTGTTTATTAGAGCAATGTTGTGGTCAAGTTTCACAATGAGATATAAAAGCTTTTAAGGGTTTAGTTTCCAGAACACAGAATCTAAACAGTGAAATACTGACGCATACCCACTGTTTCTTACTTACAAAAGTTTACAGAATCACAGATTAATGGTTATTCATCATTTAGCAGAAACATTTCATTCAGTGGGTACATACAGGAACAGTAACTACGGTGAACTTATCATGAAGTAACCTGTGGTTTACTGCTCTGTAAGACCACAATGATGGCAGATGAACTCAATAAGTCATAAATCAGCCCGTGTCCCCCATGAACACACACATGTGAAGGCAATTAAACATAACAAACACACATACATCCAGGAAAAAGATTTTTAGTTCATTCTTTTTACTTTCTCTTTTATCATAGTAGAAATGGGAATCATAAGTTGTGTTCCAAATAATGCCCTATACTATAAAAACACCCATTTGGAGATTTTAAACAATATCAAACTCTTTATGTTTAAAGGATGATAACTAAAATATAGCTTTATAAATCTACTGTAAACCTCCATATGCATTTTTCTGAGCCTAATTACAAAAACCAAAAGGCAGTGAACAGTGAAAATAAAAAAGCAACACTGTTGTCAACTTTCTAGCAAAATATCTTCTAAAGTGCACATCTGCTCTGTGCGAGTCATGTGAATGGCACAAATCTAAAGCCTCAAGGGACAGTACTATGTTTCTAGTGTAGTTCAATCAGTAGGAACAAACCCGAATTGATCGGCTTTGTTAAGACAAAATCATCAGCCTGATAACAATAACCTTAAAAATAACCATTTTTCATCTGAAAACAGCACTGCGTTGATATATTGTGCATCCAAACACTATGTAATCATGTACTACAGTATGTACTCACCCATTTAGTGTATGAGCTATGTCAAGTTTGCCTTGACAGTTGAGTGCATGAAATAGAGCTGTGCGATTTGGGCAAAATATCTAATTGCGATTCTTTTGACAGATGTTGTCGATTTCGATTTGCGATTTAATTTTGTAGTCAAGCTTCAAGCTCAATAATCTGTATTGTAGTTTCTTACAGCTAAAATGCAGTGAGTGAAACTGAAAAGGTAGCAAATTATATGCATATATATTATATTATATACTCTGAAAATGTTCTTTGCTTGCTACTAGATTGAGTGTCACTGGCAATACGTTTAGTTGACTTTTTAGCAAGATGCTCCTCGTATAGCCACCTGTGGTTTTTAGGTGCTGGTTTATTGTATTTCCTCATGCAGTGGGAGCACTTCTGCGACAGCTCTTACAAATTACCTGGTTTTGTGTGGTGTCTGTGACTTTGAAACCAAGATATTCCTATATTACCGACATGCTGTTTTTCTTTGATATTAACTCGTCTATTAATGCTTCTGAAGCGGGAGATTCCGTCATCCCACTCGTTCGTGCTTTCCTGTTTGTTTGTTTTTTATTATGGATGTTCCACAATATTTTTATTGTTAATTCTGATTATGCAGAACGAAAGTGTGCTTACTCAATTGGCTAGTAAGACTGTCACACACAGACGGCAGTCACGCATTTGCTTTGGGTGGGGGAACTTAAATAATATATATTTCATATTGCAGCCTCTTGCGATTAGCTAATCGCAGTGTTTCAATTTGCGATTGCGATTCGATTTCAATTAATCGCACAGCCCTCGCATGAAGTGTCCAATTAGAAATGTATTTCTGGTTGAACAACTATAACCTGTTTTTTTACCTATATATGAGAAATTCCATGCAAATGTCAGCAAAATCCTTCTAAGCGAAAGCCTTTCTAAGTTTTTTTTGTAGCTTTGTATATTACAGAACTATAAAAATACTCAAAAATGTCTCTGTCAAGGTTTTCAAACAATTCAATTTCATTTAGCAAAGTCACACAAGACACAATTTCACATCTGTCACAGCCATAATGAAGTTTCTTTCTCATAAATGAAAAAATGTAAAATAAAATAAAAAAATGCTTTTTGTTCTATAGAGAGCCAAATCTCATGCTTTTGATTGGCATTGTTTCTTTTGGGTTGTGCAATTTAATTCACAGAATTTCTACAAAGTATGCTGTTTACTGTAATCTTGCAAACTTTTTTGATCACATCCATAAAACAGGTTTATTTTCCTCATTTAAATTATAAAAAATGTTTACAGATTGATATTTTTCAGATCCCATAACTCTGTGGTTAGTATTTTTGGAAAATATAAACAAATGTTTCAATGTAATGTTAACATATGAAGAGTTCAGATGCAAAAACCTCTAAGTGCCGTCTGGAATTTTCTTTTACAATTACCATTTTTTCAGCCTCTTATATTTGTATTTAAATATTTCATGTTAAAGGCAATGAAAGTAACATATTATTTGCCATTAAGGTGAAATTACTGAACCATAAGAGCTTGAAACAAAATGCTAATTTTAGGAGAAATTTTAAGATGGCACTTAGAGGTTTTTGCATCTGAACTCTTCATATAATTTCTCTGTGAATTTATGCTTTGGGTTTTTACTGAAAATGTCACATCCATAACACTGGAATTGCTCAAATGTAGTTAAACAAAAGCCAGAGTACTCAAAGTATACACATATGCATAAAATATTGTTTTGAACATTTCATTCCTCTTACACGTTCCTTAACATGAGTGTATATTGTCCCTGCTGTGTTCATTAAACTGTTGTTTTTCATTTCTTTTCTTTTTGGCCCAGTTCAGTGTTTACACATTGGGAAAAACAACGTACTGCAAAAACAATTCCGATCTCATTTGCAAGCTGTGTATACTGTACACACAATTTAAATAGCTTTAAGGTGATAGAATTTGCGTCATTTGCATTTCAGGTTTAAAAGACAGTTGGGCATCACGGTGGCGCAGTGGGTAGCATGATCACCTCACAGCAAGAAGGTCGCTGGTTCAAGCCCCAGCTGGGTCAGTTTGCATTTCTGTGTGGAGTTTGCATGTTCTTCCCATGCTGGCGTGGGTTTCCTCTGGGTGCTCCCGTTTTCCACAGTACAAAGACATGAGTTAAAGGTGAATTGGGTAAGCTAAATTGGCAGTAGTGTATGTGTGTGAATGCAAGTGTATGGGCGTTTCCCAGTGCTGGGTTGCAGCTGGAAGGGCATCCGCCATGTAAAACATGCTGGATAAGTTGGTGGTTCATTCTGCTGTGGCGACTAATTAATTAAGGGACTAAACCGAAAAGAAAATGAATGAATAAATGAAGACATTAGTTCGAGTAGCTCTATTACACAATTGAATGTAGCACTGTCAGAGTATTTTTATACAATGTTTAATATGGATTATGAAAGAACTGAAGAAGACCTGTGAGGAACTGATTTAACATGCTCTAAAGCTCCTATGTAAACTTGTATGTTGAACAAACAACACTGTGACATACATTTTCACCAGAAGGTATGGTGTAAATTACACAGGTGGTCTGGACTCTCTCCCGTAGCTATATAAATAATCTGCTCTTTTAAAATAACAGTGCACAATCAACAGTTTAATGACATTAAACGTGATAAAACAAACTGAAACTACACAGAGGTTTGGGTTGGCAATCACACACACAGCTGTCATCCTGCAGTGTGACAGTAGGAGGCTTTATGTGTGCCAGTACATGTGTAACACTTTGGAGCAGATCTAAGAATGTGGTGTAGTTGTCAGAATAGATGACGTACTTACAAATAAGGCCTCAGGGTTTGTCTGGTTACCACAGGCCAGCTATTAGATAACTTCGCCATCTGCTGACAAATTCTCTCTTTCTATTAAGATGAATGGGAATGATAATGGAGGATTTTTCTAGGTATTATACTGTAGCTTCCCTTGTTATATACACACTTTATCGTTTTTAAAGGAACCATCCACCTATTAAACAGTTGAGATTAACCAATTTTGAATCCGTTCAGCCAGGACAGGAACATTTTTAACTTAGCTTAGCATAAATCATTGAATCTGATTAGACCATTAGCTCCTTGCACACAAAAAAAAAATCATAAGAGTTTTAATGATTTTCCTATTTAAAGCTTGACCCTTCTGTAGCTACATCGTGTGCTAAGAACAACAGAAAATTAAAATGTGTTATTTTCTAAGCTGATATGGCTAGGAACTATACTCTCATTCCAGTGTAATAATCATGGGACATTGCTGCTCTACCATGGCTGTAGCAGACACAATGATATTATGCAATGATGTTACAGTACTTAGTAGCTGGGAACTATTTTCAGGCTCTGCTTATACACTCTCAGAAATAAAGGTACAAAATCTGTCACTGGGGTCGTACCTTTTCAAAAAGTACACTTTTGTACTATACAGGTGGACATTAGTACCTTAGGGTACAGGTTAACTTTTGTACCTTTAAGGTACTGTGAGGTACTCCTTTGAACTTTTTAGGTATTAATACAGATGTCACCACTTCAAAATGTTCCCTTTGGCGCCGTTGTTACCGCCGTCATGGAGGTACCTACGTGCGCCAGCAGCTTTTGACCGCTGGGTGGTGCTTTAACCATAGATTTTCAGCTTTGCCTTTTCGCAATACTAGATAGGACAGTAGGCTACTGTATGTGTACATTATGTGATGTGATGTGTTTAATTAAAATATAATTTTGTTTGTTTTAGTTTTCTTAGTAATAGACATGCTTTTACACTATACTGTATGTTTTAGAAAAGATACAATACATGGTGAGAAGTATAGCCCTAGGCTGCAAAAATTAAGCAAATATAAAAAGTAAGTCCTTTAGCCTTTATAGTGTGCTATTAAATTGCGTTGGGGTAGAAAGAATGCTTCAATTTCTTTGACCATCATAGCGATGTTATTACCTCAAATCTTAAACGTGCGCACACTGCAAGATATGAAAACCGCAGCACAGCACACACTACAAAATAATATTAAGCTTATCGAGCCGATGGAGCCGTGTGTACCTTTAAAGACCTGTTAGGAACAAATATTTAAGGTACAGCTAGGGTTGGGAGATGTCGACCAATTTGGCATCATACAATATCTAATGTGAAACATCGCGATGGACGATGGCATTGTCGTCGTAGGCGACAGTGAATTTATTATTTATGATTAATTCATTCATTCATAACGAATTAATTTTTTGAAACCTACCTACCTTTCAACTACCTGACCCGCATGGTCTTTGTTTTACCCATAACCAAATCATAAATAAATAAAGATAAGTTACACACAAATTACCACCTGTCAAATAACTTTTTCCGCGGGACTCTGGCATGAATAGGCAGAGTGATCTGTGTCGTTATAATGGCGTCGACAAACTTGGTTGGTTAAAAAGGTGCACAACCAACAGGAACCAACCAACAGTATTTGAGGTTTTCGCTAAAATTATTAAGTACACCCGTGAAAGCGAAAGATTGAAGCAGTGTACTGATGCTGTGAGCCTGTGACTGACTGCTGGAGCTCAGACGCGCGCATACGCTGAAACATAACAGTGTGTGTGTGTGTTTGTGTGTGTGTGTGGTCAAGTGATGTGCGTTTTCAGCGTTAAAGTGTGGAACAGGGGCTGTTCAGAAATGCTAGGTGAAACGCCAGTATGGATGTGGATCGTCTTCATTCTAAAATGCCATTTTAAAACTCGTAAAGTCATATTAGTGTAAACGGGGCTGTGTGTATTTTTCGAGAGTGGGTTGCCAGTGTGACAGGGGTGGGGCAGAGGATAGCGATGCTAGCTCAGCATCGTAATGTCTATCGGCCATCTGCGATGGACGACGGCCTCGTCTATCGGCCCAACCCTAGGTACCGCCCCAGTGACAGATTTTGTACCTTTATTTCTGAGAGTATATGGTCTAATTCGATTCAATGATTTATCCTAAGCTAAGTTAAATTGGCTCCCGCCAGAACCGCAGAATGGATTCTGAAAAAGTAAAACTCAACTGTTTGTGACTTGAGCCTATAAAGTGGAGTGTTCCTGAGGTTAGTTCGCCCTAAAATGAAAATCCTTTCATTGTTAATTCACCACATGTCAGTATCCATTAGACTTTCATTCATCTTCGGATCATAAATGAAGATGTTTTGATGAAATTTTAGAGATTTCTGTGATTGAAACCCAAAATGTTTGAGACTTTTGGATGGAGTTTTGGATGAACAGACTTTCAATGGAGGGACAGAAATCTCTCAGATTTCATTAAAAACATCTTCATTTGTATTCAAGAGTTGGACAAATTTCTTATGGGTTTGGAACAACATGAGGGTGAGTAAATGATAACAGAATTTTAATTGTGTGGAGAACAAACCCAACAACTGAGCTTATAATCTCATCTGTGTGTGATCAATGAGAAAAAGAGGAGCTTGAAGACATGAGAATGGCTAAACAAATTTAAACCAGAGTTTACAGGGTGTGTTGGAATTGCAGTGACACATGCTGTAGATACAGCACAGAAAATTTATTCCTTTCCTCTTAAACTCTTTTCCTGACATCAGTAGGCTTTCTGCACAGTGGCACGCCACCAACTTTTCAAACAACCATTAATAACACACACATGCTCCTTGGCAATCTGGCCTGCCTTTGAGATTTTCGCTTACTGGTAATGAAGTGAATGTAAATGCAATGAGGGAGAGGTTTTGCATTAGAGCCGAGCGGACTGTTTGCCTCCAGGATTGAGTTTATTCTCATTTCGTCTAAAGGGTCGCGTGTCTGTATGTGATTAAGAGACAGGGAAGGAAAAGAATAAAAAGATAGAAAGTGAGAAAGGATATATGAATATGTAATAAATGAATGCATCTGCCTCAGGAGAAAACATGTCCGCATAGGAAGTTCATCATGTTCTCCGCTCTTGTGTAGACAGATACATTAATATAGAATATGTACTATTTCATCTGTGTGTGATCAGTATCAGGTTGATCTTTTTGGGGCTTTAGGCTGATTCTGTCAGCAGTTGCATATAGTGGAACTAATTGATTACTGGTTGGTGAGGCGAGCAGCAGAAGAGACTGTTCACAGAGTTAAACATCGACGGGAGGATCTCATAGTGTCTTCCCCAGGCCCTGAGAATAGACAGCTTTAAGATCTGCACTCTAAAACAGAAACATTCTGCCAGAAACTGTCCTTCTCAGATAACAAATCTAATATAGAGAGGACGTCAACATTTCACAGCAGGTTAAGGCTTAAACAATCCAAACATCTTAAATTCGCTCAAGACCTTCATTAAGATGCACATAACGCATTTACTCTGTTTTATAGTTTCTGCTTGTAAGATTTTTTGGTCTTAAGTTCAACATGGTTGTATTTATTTTGCTAAATATTTTTGCAATTACAAATAACTTTTCTTTCTTTTTTTATTAAAAAAAACTTTATACTTGGGATGGCAAAACTGAATTATCAACAACAATTTCTTTTCCCCATTCATTTAGCCAATAAAGTAAATCAAATAAAACACAAATTGTGCTATAAGAACAAACCAACCAGCTAAGGTGAATCAGAACATTACAAAGTTTGATATCAACTAAAAGAATACATAAAATTACTTTAATTTATTTTTTTATTTTTTTATTTTACCAATATTGAACCAGGAAGTTTCAATGAGATTTAAAATCTCTTTTACAAGAGAGACCTGGCCAAGGTAACAGCCATACAGTAAATCAACTGTACACACAACACCACATAACATTTCATCAGTCCTCTCAACAAAAACAACACTGTAAAAAAAAATCCATAATACTTTTTTTTCTGGCAGCTTGGGTAAAATACCCCACGTATTACAACAGTCGTTAAATTACAGAAATTTACCGTAAAATAACAGACATTATATTACAGAAATTTTACAGAAATGTACAGTTTTTCTCAGTCGCTTTGGTGCATTTCTCACAACACTATTTACATTTGCACAACAGTTAATGGATTTCTCAAAACAATTAGTACAAACAACAAAACTTAGTTGATAACCTGTAAAAGCGTGTCACTTGCTCAAAATGCATAGCTCATTCCTCAAAAGCAAATATTGATGTCAATGTCAGGGTCATCAAGATGAAAGGTTTTGACACCATTGTTTATGAACAAGATGATTTTATTCTGACAATTTACTCTGTACATTGTTTCCAATGCAAAAAGTCAGATTTTGGTGACACTTCCTGAAAATGCTCAAGACAGCACTATGTACTATTTGCACAGCCATTTGAAAACTACAGTAAAGTAGCAGAGAATTGTATAAAAAGCAATTGATGCATGTCCAAAAGCATTTGCAATTTGTTGGAAGGAATGAGAAGCTGCTACTATGATGTGCACAAATGACTAATTGTTTTGAGAAATGCATTAAAAGTTGTGCAAATGTAAATAGTGTTGTGAGAAATGCACCAAAGCGACTGAGGAAAAACTGTAAATTTAAGGAAATTTCTGTAATTTAACGGCCGTTATTTTACTTTGTTTTTTTTTTTTACAGTGAATCACATGCTTTCAATACCACTTTCTTTATAATGCCTTTAATTTCACCAAAAGGCACAATTTTATTTAGCTTTAAGTCTCTTTGCAAATATAAAAATAAGAAAATGCAGTTTTTCTCAGCTTCGTACAAACTAGAGGTATATTAAAAAGCAAACACTTGGAAGAGCGTAGCTTGTAATTCCCAGAGCCAAGTAGACAAAGAAGTTTCTACGTACAGCTAGTGATGTCCAGCCCACCATCTCATATAAAATGTTATGATGAGTATGTGATTTTGCATTTGTAATAAAACATAGAGAAGCATGATATACAAAATCAAGTCTTAATGAAGAACAGAACTACAATCCCATGAAACACTGACAATTAGGGATGCTCCGATCAATCGACTACAGATCAGTATCGGCCGATAATCACATTTTATTACTCAATCGGTACACGGCAGTCTCGCCGATGCTGAGCCGGCATCTCGACCCCCTCCTCCCCCGTCGCAGCGGCAACCCGCTCGCGAAAAATACACACGGCCCCGTTTACACTAATACAGTACGTCTTACTTTTAAAATGGCATTTTAGAACATAAACAATCCACGTCCACACTGGCGTTTCATCTAGCATTTCTGAAAATCCCTCCTTCCACACTATACCACTGATAATGCACATCACCTGACCACACACACACACAAACACACACTCTTTCACGCTGCAGTGTATTCACGCGTCTGAGCTCCAGCAGTCAGACACAGGCTCACAGCATCAGTACACTGCTTCAATCTTTCGCTTTCACGCTTGTACTTATTAATTTTAACGAAAACCTCAGATAATGGTAGTTTGTTGGTTTGTTGGTTGTGCACCTTTTTACCAACCAAGTTTGTTGACGCCATTATAACGACACAGATCACTCTGCCTGTTCATGTCCCACAGAAAAAGTGATTGACAGGTGGTAATTTGTGTGTAACATCTTTAATTATTTATTATTTTATTATGGGTAAAAAAGACCGTGCGGGTCCGGTAGTTGAAACGATAGGCTACAAATAATTTATTCGTTATGAATGAATTAATTATTCATAAATAATTAATTCACCGCCGCCTATGACGGCGATGCCATCGTCCATCGTCATGTTTCACTTTAGACATCGTACGATGCTAAATTGGTCGACATCGCCCAACCCTAGTTTAAAACACGGGAGCTAAAATATATACAGATGTGGTGCGAACTTATACAGTTTATACAGTTTATTGGCACGACTCACGCGAGTGATGGTCTCTTTGTTGCAGCAATTGTTTATCCAATGTTTTGACCTGCTGTGACTAGTATCTCCTCCAACCGTATGACCTCTCATATATTTAAAGGTGTGCATTTTAACTTCTGCAAACATCTTTTTCAGTGAGACATGCTTAATGATTATTCTATCATTTGCAATGTTTTTAAATTGCATTGTCAATCATTTTTCTTACCAATTTTCTGTTTATCTGTTTTATCTATTTTGTTCTGTAAAGCAGAACTGTAAATAAAAGTTCTGTAAATAGATTTCCACTTCATAGTGGGGGGGGGGGGGGGGTAAATTGAGTATCTAGCAATATGAACCTCTTTTAATCCAAGCATGCATTAAATAAAAATGGAGTGTTCTGGAATCTATACTAAACACGTCAAGTTTTGTTTAAACTTAGGTCTTGTCTTAATCCCCAAACTTCCTTTTGTGTTATTTAGTTATAATGATTTTACTATTATTTTAAAATATAGAGAACAGCTAATAATGAAGAATGAGTCCATAAGCTCAAGCATTTGACTGGTAGTGTATATGCTCACATGCATAATTCTTCATAGTATCATAGTATCTGCCCTGTTTCCTCTAATTCTCTCTCTCTGTCGTTGCCTGTCTGTCTTCATTTGTCACACACACTCACATTACTTCAGGGCAAATCCGGCTACACCAGCTCTCACCGGTAAACTCATAAAAGCCCCTCTCCCCACAAACCTACTTTTTTGAGCTCTTTTTCTCAGCGTTTTCTTTTGTCAAACTCATTCTTTCAGTCCTTCAGTCTTCTCCTGCTCCCTGGCCTCTCTTGATCCCTTCTCTCCCCAAAGCAAGAGTCAGAACGTGAGGGTTTAGATAAACCCCTCTGGACAGCAGCCATGAGAGTCACTGCCTTCCCTCTGTACAAACATGCACACAATGAGACTCCAGCAGCTTGAACAAACACTTGTTATGGCTACACACACAGACCCGCCGACTCGTTTACACATTTAGCAAGAAAGAAGGATTCCTTCTCACACAAATAATCTGTATGACAGTGGGAGAAATTCATTCTGTCCACACCATTCCTCCTTTTATTATCCTCCATGCATTCTTTGCTTTCCCTCTTTGTTTCTACTTTATCACCCTGATGTCTTTTTCTGCAGGCATGTTTCCATATATTAGTGTGTGTGTGCATTTAAAGGGCAGCTGTATTTGTGCAGTGTGCTTGGGACCATTACGGCTGCAATTAAGTGTGCATGTGTTCGTGTGACGGCTCCCAAGGCAATCATCAGCTCAGGGGTTAAAAAAATCAAATCATACTTTAAGTGACCAGCAGCTGTTGTGGTTGTTATCAGTGCGTGTGATCATGTCCAGGGCTTGTGACCTAATTGCAGTGAGCTGCGAACTGCCCTCGACCCAGGAGGAAGCCGCCACAATGCTGCATTGTTCTGCTACGATACACCACAAACTTTTGACTGACGCCACAAGGATGGAGGGAATGTGTGTTTTCATTAAAATTCCACCTGTGTCCATTTTGCACAGCATAAATACCGTATTCTTGTCTGCATGTATGCTATATCTGTGTGAATTTGAGCTATAAACCTTCATTTCCTCAACAGGTCTCGGGTTTGCCTACCTATTTTTATAGCTTGACACGTCATAATTTTTCTGTACTCCACTTGGACCTGCGCTTAAGAGCTTTGATTTACTGTTGCACTAAAAAGTATAATTTTGTCTAGTGTAAAGTGTAATTAAAATGTCAGTTAATAAAACATTCGGGTAGAAATGCCTTATTTAGACAATACAATTTTAGCACATGATGATTTAGTCATGGTGATTTTTGGGATGATTGGACAAAAGAACTGGAGCTGATATTACAGTACTTCCGTGAAAATTTCTAAAACAAACATAAAGATACATCATAGACTAAAGACTTGCTAGAAATTTTTGCTAAATCATGCTTGTCAAAGATATACTGTAACAAAGTCCCTTTAAGGCAGGTCATTTTACTCTGTCGCCATCTTTTAACGCCTCTCTGGCAGTATGCTCGGGCATTCTGTCGGAATGAGGAAACATTAAGGCACCGTTTACATTTAGAAAGTTTTAGCTTTAAAACGGCGTTTTAGAATGAAAACGATCCGCGTCCACACTAGCGTTTCACCTAGAATTTCTGAACAGCTCTCCGTCTACACCACACCACTAAAAACGCACATCACGTGACCACACACACGCACTCTGGCATGCGCTGCAGCATATTTACCCAGATGAGAGCTGTGCTCGTCGGACTGTTCATCAAGGATCCACCGCTGGATCTAATCTCACTATATTTGTTAAATGTGATATTTAATTCATCTTGTTGTCTATATCTAATGACATATTCCCTGACTTTGGTCTTTTGAATCTATTACTTGTTCTCAGGTAACGTGTTTTGGCTGAGCGCAAAAATAAGTTAATATATTAATGTAACCACGTATACTGTATATTGACTGATTGCTTGCCTTTATTTCCCATAATGTATAAACTTATTGTTTGTTATACTTTTATAATGGCCATTATTGATTATTAAAACTGATATTCAGCAAAAGAGAGGGTATGTTTTGTATTTTTAATGAAAATGACTATAGCATTTATGCTATAGGCTCTGTTTTGTTATAAATATGCATACAGTGAAGATGACGCTCATATAAATATGTAGATACACGATGCCTCTGTTAAGTTGCTAATATCAAAATTAAAATAGTAGTTCCTTAAATCACGTTTTCCTTTTATTGTTAAGAAAGTGAAACAACGTAGCCAGGATGATGTGAATAAGGTTATAAAGTACACTGTTCCCTTTGAAGATTCACCTGACGTGTCCTCTGGAGTTTGTTTTCCATATCAAACTTGCGAAGTCTGAACTAACAAGGAGAGGATACAAGACTGAACTGTGTGTAGGCTACTTAATTTTGAGGGAAAAGCCCCAATCAGATAGGCGAATGTCTGCAGCCACGCCTCCGTTTTCAGATGTCTCCGTTTTCCCCCATCCACACTGAGATGGAGCAGCAGCGTTTTAGAATAAAACGGCCTCTCCGGCGTTTTCAAAACGCTCTGTTTTCGGCGCTCGAAAACTCCGAGGTAGTGTGGACGGATAGTGTAACCTGAGCAAAATTTATGCGTTTTAAAACTAAAACATATTAGTGTAAACGGGGCCTAAATCCTCCAAAACTGTTTGCCAAGCTTACGATTATATTACATATTTGGAATCACCAATAAAATTAAACAACAACTGTCTTATAAGTTTCGTTACTAAACGTTCAAATCAAACAAAATCGAAATATTTTCAGGTTGCCCAAGGTAATGCGCATGCACTCTCGAAAGAAACGAGATCACAACACCAACCTTATTTATGGTCGTGTTACACTATCATCCTTTGAATAATACGTCGTCTGATCGCACTGCTCTTCTGAAGTAATTCACTTGGTCATGACATCAACTCTTTGTTTACAAAGTTGAGTTTGAGTAGTTGCTGTCATGTGATGTGCATTTGACAGGACGGACTGTACCTCACATTTGTTTCATACAGATAACAAAACCAAAAAACTTTTGTTTTCAAGTGCACTTGGTTCATTTAAAAGTACTGATTTCAAGCTTTATTTGGATAAATCGTAAACGCACACGTCTGGTCCAAGTTTTTCCCCCAGAGAAATCACTGATTGGCTACTCTACTAGTAGCAGTGGTTTATTCGCCATATTAACCATTACATTTTTCCCCATTCAAAACTATAGGAGTGACATGTCTTGTGTATTCTACAGTCTTTGACTGTAATCATGTTTATTTAGAAATAAGACTGTGAGTGTTTGAATCAAGCTTGCAATTTTTTAAAAGATTAATCATGTAGCTCTAGCAAGAATAAATAATTTTATCTTGTGTTGAATGGCAACCAATACCACATCTGAGAAAATTTACAGGCCCTAAAAAAGACTGGCTTAATTAAAGTCATGTGAGTTTACACACATTAATACCAAAAAGAACCTCTTACAATTGGGAAAAAAATGGTAAACAATCAATTTAAAGTTATATTTACAAATTTGTTCAAATACAAGAGAATACAGTACATAATCTTAATTCTAATGTATTTAATTATATTGTAAATGTTCAATTTAATAGTATATGACCATATGACCAAAATAGTTTGAATGCACCTGAAATCAGTCATCAGTTATGACTTTACAACTTATTGCTTTAAACTTCCCAGGAGGACTTGAACACCTCATTACAAACCTAAAGCCATTGTAACTCATCTTCATCTGGCATGTATACACATTAGTGCCTATAACTGGTCTCAGCATTAAAAGTTTACTTTGAAAGACGTGTATTTATTACTTTAAATATTGTTTACTGTTGATAAACTGTACAAGTGCTGGCACATGAACAAAGTTTCCAAGTTTGAGGTTTTGCCATGGAATAAAATAGAAAATTAAATTCAAATAGCCTACAACAATTGAATGTGTATGGTGGGTATGGAAGTGAAATAAGGAAGATAAAGTAGTCTATGCTCTAGATTTGTTACTCAGACCTTGCAACCCAGCAGAAGGTATTTTGTTTTGTACAGTCAGTCATTTTGCACATTAATAGAGCAATCCATAAACAGGATGGAGGAAGCTGAGAGCATATGAGATTTTTCAAGATAAATGGCACACTTGGCTTCATAAGCAGCTGTTCAAAGCAGTTGTTATTTTGTGTTTTTTTTTTGTTTTTTGTTTTTTGCTACATGCTGTTGCTCTCCTGAATCATCTCTGGTTAAAAAATTTCTAGATGGCACAACTGCATCTTTGTACTGTGGGATTCAGGTATAAGAGAGGGCATGTATAATTCAGTTTCAGTTGTAGAATCCCTAACAGCACCTTTAATATTTAGAGCAATTCCTAATCTAGCACTGCAATCTCATGGGAGAGTTTCACAACATTCATCTTACAGACGTAAAACTCTGTGGCCTGTTCTCTCAAACAAACGGTTCCAGGGAGCTGGGAATATTTAGGTAGTGAGAGAATGTGAACGAAACACAAGAATCATCAAACATTCTTTTAGTGACAGATTCTTTAGCCAGACCTCACAAACCCTCTACAAACATCTGGGCAACGCTGTAAAAATAAACTCATTAATTCATTCATGTAAACTAAAACAAACACAGATCCGCCCACCTCTGCGTCTCTGTGTATGTTCAACCGTAAAAAAGAAAAGTGTGCCAGTGTGTGTATATGAATGCAAGCGGGTGTGAAAGCAAGTGAGTGAGGGAAACCTTGTGTCTCCTCTTAAATCAGCACACACATTTCACAGACCAGAGGTCAGAAGTGACCCACCAATAGACCCTACAGATCCGCACACACACTTTCTGCCCAGCTGCTGGCATATGCAGGCCATTCCTCATTTCCTATTCAAAACATAACATGCTCCCTTCAGACCAACCAATACAGCTCTGACAGCTTGATGAGTGTGTGCATGCTTTAGCCTTTTTGGTGGGCAGAATGATCAACAGGCTTTCTAAGAACCGTCAGTTGTGAAAATTTAAACATATGTAGTCCAAGTGGACAAATCTCTAGGCCGATCATTATCAAAGTTAATAGCGCGTCCGTGGAGAAGAACACAGGCCGATTACATGCAATCAGATCTCCACGCAGGGACTGTGCGCGCATTAGATGACCGCAGTAAACTCTGCACAGATGCGCTCCAGTCACGCACTTACACTGCTGGAGGGAAACCGGACACTCGACTCAGTTTCTAATCATTAATGAAAACTACTTAAGAGGCACTGATAAACAATTAAACTAACTACTGCTACACATTCATGCCACCACCTTAACCCTAGGGTAAAACGTTAATTTAAAGAAAAGTTCCTATTCATTTATTTACCCCAAGGTTATCTAAGATGTAGGCGTCTTATTTCTTTAGGAGAAACTATAAGATCTATTTTAGCACAAACCATAGTTTTTGGACACGTAAAATGCAAGTCAACTGATACCAGAACTTTTAGAGTCAAATAAACATTCATTCATTTTCCTTCGGCTTAGTCCCTTCATTCATAAGGGGTCGCCACAGCGGAATTAACCGCCAACTTATCCAACATATGTTTTACACAGCGGATGCTCTTCCAACTGCAACCCAGTACTGGGAAACATCCATACACACTCACATTCACACACATACAATCAAATCACCTGTATCGCATGTCATTGGACTGTGGGGGAAACCTGAGCACCTGGAGGACACCCCACGCAAACACAAGGAAAACATGCAAACTCCACACAGAAACGCCAACTGACCCAGCCGGGCCTCGAACCAGCGACTTTCTTGCTGTGAGGCGACAGTTCTAACCACTGAGCCACTGTGTTGCCCTCAAATAAACATATTTAGGCAAAGATTTGCAGCTATTGACTCCTGGTGAAACATTTAGGACTTAAATTAAGCAAAGCAACCAGTTGATAAAACCTTTTTAACAATATTACCTGTATCTACAGCCTCAGCAAAAGGTCCTGATCACATTCACACATAATGAAGTGTGCGCATGAGAGTTTCACTGGCAAAATGCACTGGCAAAATGCAGAAATTGTTACACAGTCCAATCATGTTGCTTCATAAGACCTTAATGTATCATGGGTATAAATTTTGCCTGTATTATTTTTGCAGTGCAGTTTTAGCTATAAAAATCTTTAATGTTCTACTGAGGAACAAAAGTCACATCCTGGATGGCTTGAGGGTAAATGAACATCCTTTTACGCAAAAAGTTATCTTAATTTCTTTGCCCACTGACAAAAGCTACTGCATGATAAACAAAAAGGTAATTTAAATCTTTTCATTCTTGTGTGGTTAAAACTCAAAGTACAGTACTTTCAGTATATCAATGTGACCGCATTTAACATCTAATGTTGTGTTCCTGTCGGAACAGGGGTGGATTTACCCAACAAGCAAGGTAAGCGGCAGCTTAGGGCCCCAGGAAATGTAAGGGCCCCCAATAAACACCTAGAAGTATAAATTATGCCTATAAATGTTATATAACATTGTTTTCATATTTTCATATTTTGTTTGGTGAGGGTATACATTTTTTTATTTGAACGTAATTATTACATATGCGCAACTGTGTTCCATTTCCTTAGTCATGGAGCAGTCCAGCTGTCAAATCAGTAAAGATTTAGTTTTAAAAAAACAAAATAATTCATTTATTATTTTTAATTGTGAATTATTTTTAAGAAAACAAATCATTTAAAAAGTTTTAAAAGTTGTTTTACATGTTATTTTTTATTTAGCATTAAGATAAAATGTAGAAAAGGAGATTGAGTGATAAAAGAAAAAAAAAAAAAAACAGCAGAAAGGTGCATTTTAGGACTTTTGGGCCCCATTGCCTGGAATTGCTTAGGGCCCCCAAATCACTAAATCCGGCCCTGCCTGTGAATAAATTAGCCATATAAAGTACGCATTTGAATTAAACAGCAAGTATAGTATGATAAGAGCGCGAATCGTCTCGCGCACTTGAGAGTCTGACCGCGGGGAGGTGTGCGCGCGCCGGGAGAGCTCGGAGATGGGAGATGCTGGAGTTTTGGAGAACAGCTGAAACCCGGAGTCCTGACGTAGCCTTTTCCCACAGTTTAAAAAAGATCTGCCACAGCATCTCTCTGGAAGTTCAATGGCATGCAAAGACGGAAACGGCACTGCAATCGTGTTGAATAGGGCTCTCAGGTTTAAATCTGATAAAGTCACCGAGGGACTGTGCGCAAGAGTCAATGTGCAAAGCAGGATGTGTGGAAAGCAATTTACATGCGAAAAGCGACAAAAGAAACAGCTTACTGGAAACCATATTATAAGAATAGTTTTTTCCATCTACAGTACCGCCTTGTATTGACAAAATATATAAATAAATAAATATAAATATCCAGTGAACAGAATTGCAATTTTGTTCGACAATTTTATTGTCATGTTGAGCATGCTGCATTTTGTTCAACACAATAATTCCGTTTATAAATCACATTGTTACTAAAGAAAAATGGGTTTTGAGCATTGTTGAAATGTTTAGATTCATATTAGGTTATTTAAACTTTGTTTCTGTACACTGCAACGATCGTTGTACATTAGATTTGCATTATGCTAATATTCGAAAACTAAACATCACAAACTGCATTTATTATAATAAATAAATTATATATATATATATATATATATATATATATATATATATATATATATATATATATATATATATATATATATATATATATATATATAAAATACACTAGTCATCATGAGTCGTGTGTGTCCCTGATTCTGGTTGCAATAATTGTGCCATGTACATAAAATAATTCACACACACCATGAACCGAGCGACATTAACCTTATCACTTGAACAGTGAAAATAAACAATCATTAACTAGCACAAGACCGTGTTCTCTCCTCACAGGAGCCGAACAAAGCTTAACCATTTCATTTGACATCTTCATTGGGTCATATTTGGCTTTGTGTTTGATGAATAGTCATTAAAAGTTAAATTACCCAGATCCAAACATTTAATTTACCTGTGTATGTCAGGCGAAGACGCGGCACGTTGACTTTAGTACAGGAGCTTAACGACAGAACCAACGCCACCAGAACCAGTAATTCCATGCTGAATAGACCACTTTCAGTTCACCTTTCTTCACGTTATACTCAAGCTTTAATGAAGTCTTCTTTCAGGTTTCCTCATATAAAATTTTGGACGAACTGCGCACACAAAAGGCGCTGGACATCCACAGGTCCCTGAGGGGTGAGCAGGTCTCAGGTAGGCTAGCTCTGTGTCCTTGTGCAGTTTTTCCACACAGCTCCAGCTCAAGCGCGCAAGTCTCTCTTTCTCTCTCCCTGTCTGTCTTGTCTGTTGCTCTTTCTCTTCTGTAGTCTGTCCGTTGAGTCCCGAGAAACGCGCTCCCGCCCTCTCAGCGCCTCGAGAGCGAAACGGGTCCCCCGGTACTCGCCTTCAGTTCCTCTCTTTTGCGATTCTTGGTGCTACCAAGGGCACAGTTTGCTAGTTCTCGGAAATCTTTCTATTTTTACCTACTTGCATATGCTTTCACACGCGTTTAAAGTTGTTAGCGCGCAAACAGTAGTCGCGTTCGCGTGAGGATGTAACCATAGCAACGGCAGGCGGCACGCGCGCTTTCCTCTTAGCTTCACGACGAGACAAACCTCAGAAGGATAGACTGCTACTACACCCAAAAATACTGACAGAAGTATCTTTCAAAAGCAGAGCATGAAAAGCATCGAATAATTCATACGCTGGCCATGGCTTCTCTCCAAACAACTCATTCAAAGGTTTTACACATCTGTAGATGAAACCGTTGGGAGGAACACAAAACATTGACTTGGAAAATTATGCAGCCCACACTGAAACGAGTTTAGATCCGTCATAAATCAAACTAGCTTAAAACGGCTTAAAGCTACTTAAACACATGAGAACTATGCCTAAGAAAGATTAATTTTGACCATTAATCACCATTTCCTTATACAAACAATTTTTTAGCCTAGATATGAAATCACATATAGTGCACACATGTTGCTGCATGGTAGCTTGTTTTACAGTTTGAGTCATTGTAGCTATTGTGGCTAAAACTAGTATTTATGATGGATCTTTTTTCATTTAAGCACAATGAAATGAAAACAATTGCTTAGAGTATGATTATTTACATTTAAGAACAAGCTAAAAACTTGAAATAACTACTTTCTGGTAATCAGTGTTGTTGGCATTATCACATAGAAATTTGATTAAACATTCTTTCAATATATCTACTTTTATGAGGACTGTTTATGTTATTTACCTTAAGTACAGAAGCTTGTTTCTACCATTCATTAATTCATTCATTTGCTTTTCGGCTTAGTCCCTTTATTAATCTGGGGTCACCACAGCGAAATGAACCGCCAACTTATCCAGCACAGTTTTACGCAGCGGATGCCCTTCCAGCCGCAACCCATCTCTGGGAAACATCCACACACACTCATTCACTACAGACAATTTAGCCTACCAAATTCACCTGTACCACATGTCTTTGGACTGTGGGGGAAACCTGAGCACCCGGAGGAAACCCACACGAACGCAGGGAGAACATGCAAACTCCACACAGAAATGCCAACTCACCCAGCAAGGCTCGAACCAGCGACCTTCCTGCTGTGAGGCGACAGCACTACTTACTGCGCCACTGCGTCGCCTTGTTTCTACCATGTTTCACATAAAAATAGGCATTTTATCTCAATTCTGAGTTAACGTCTCACAGTTCTGAGGAGAAAAAAGTCTAAACATTGAGGTTTAATCACACAATTATGATTCTTTCTTGCAATTCTGAGATGAAATCCTGTTGATCTAAGTTTATATCTTGTAATTCAGATTTTATTTCTCAAAATTCTAAATTCAGTTAATGGGCTATATGCACAGCAAGTGTTTTTAAGCCACTGAGAAAACATCCAATGTGACTATTTTCAATTTCATAAGGTTCCTTTTATAGCATCAATGTTGTAACCTGATTAAAATATAATCATTTAAATAGACTTAAGCATTCATTTAGTCGTTCAAGCGTAAAACGAGATGAAAGCCCATTTTAATGCAAACGGCGTCATGAGCAGGAGCAGTGGTAAATTCAATTTCCATATTTTAAAGACATGATGCGGAACAATCGAAATTTAATTCAGCAGTTCTTGTCTCATCTGATACTCACTTTATATCACGTCTCCAGTTTTAATGAAATCAGATCTTAAAAGGGGTGATTTTGTAATGGTATGACAGTGACCAGAAGCGCAGCTGTCTTATTGAAAAATTAAAAGTCTGTGTCCATATAGCCAATTAAAAAGTGCCATTTTGCAACTACCAAAAGTGGCATGCTGCTATATTGTCTATAGCTTGCCTCAAGCTATATCACAAAATTCAAATTCTCTTTTTTCTCAAAACCACCAGATTTGGCGTTGCTATTAGTGAAAATTGCAGGATAAATGATTCTGAGGGGAAAAAGTAAGAATTGCAGGATGTTAACTCGCATTTAGTTAGCTATGTTTCCATCCACCTATTTGTATGTGCATTTTGGATATGCGCAATAAAAATGGTTGATGCATCAATTTTTAAAATGTGCATAAAAAATGTATGGGCATAATTGATAAACTTTATATTCGATAAGAAAATATGCACATAAACTGCGATTGGAAACACTTTCACAGAACAAATTCCAGTATGTGCATTAAAAAAAGGTCATGTGATTTTGTTATAAGAGATCATGTGATGATAAAAATGTGTGTGAACGGAATATTATTAATGACCTCCAGAACTGTCAAGAGCGTCTGTGCTTGGCATCTCATGTCTTCAAATGCCACCACACATTCATTGCATGTCGGCATTGTCTTCTGAGGGGCAAGTCATTTATTAAATGAAGAAAAGATTCACACAGATTCTCCTACTGCAGTAATTTCCATTTTTACTGTTGATTTTTGGCACCAGTTAATCTGGAAGTGACGATTTTGTTCTCTTTGACTCGTTGGATGGAAACGTTGCTTTATTCGCACATCTTTTATGCAATATTCCAGTTTTGAGCATAAATTTAATTTGCATCTTTGGATGAAAACATAGCTATTGTTAAGTCAGAATTAAAATTGGAAGATGTAAACAAAGAAGTTGCTGTTTTACGGTGGAAAAAGCTTCCATGAATGTGCAATTTTCCCAATGAATGAAAAAAAAACTTCCCTGCAGTTACCACAAATTCAATTTCTCTTTGGCCAGTGCTCTTGCTTAGTCTGCCTATAAATGTTTAGGCTTGACTGTTTGTTTGCTGAATTCTATTCTGATTACTTGGATTCCAGAATATATATCCTAAGGACACACTCTATCTCGCCTTGATCTGATCTGCTACTTGGCACTATTGTTGCAACTCCAGGATTTTAATTAACTCAAGGGTTGTATTGGGGAGGTGCTTTCAAAAAGTGTCTTTTGTAAAACATCTTTTTCTGCCGGGGGGGTCCAAGAGGTCCTGATACTCTGGGAGCGTTTAGCGCTGTGGGATCTTTTGATCAGGACAATCACACACCAAAAAAGCCGACGTCATTGGTGCATGATGTCAGCATACCACATCCAGAGCTGTTACTCTCATAGCAACGGGTGATTGGAAATGACCAGGCAAAGGGAGAGAGAGAGAGAGGAAAGTGTATTATATAGGGAGAGATCTCGGACACGGTATGACTGTTTGCCAAGTGCAAACTGTCTGGAGTACTAGAACCTGTTTTAACAGACCTTCATTTTATTGTCTAGGACGTTTTGTAGCTAAAGTCTGCAAAGAGTACTCAGTCATTCCATGTCCAAACACAGCAGCTCACGTCTAAATATACAGAAGGATTCAAGCAATGATTTAGACTGACAGCCAGAATGTTGGTGGGCCGGGAGAACAAATTTGAATTTGAGTGTGTGCTCCTGTCTGTGTGTGTGTGTGTGTGTGTGTGTGTGTGTGTGTGTGTGTGTGTGTGTGTGTGTGTGTGTGTGTGTGTGTGTGTGTGTGTGTGTGTGTGTGTGTTATGAATTTAGAATGTAGTTTAGACCAATGCTTATATGTACAGGCATGTACATTTACCATTACTTATGTTTTCTACATAAAGATTTATTACTTATTATTATCACTTATTATTTATATTTAGTCACAAATTGAGAAGCACTACTATTCAAAAATATGGGTAAAGTACATATATATAAAGGCTAATACAACATTATATCAAGAACCATTATTAAAAATTAAGAACTGCTATAACTGTTAATATTTTTAATATTGGCTTTTGTGGACGATGAATGTACTATAGACATATATCAAAGTATTGACAGTTATATTACAAGATCTAAAGCCATTAAAGGGCTCCTATTTTACCTCTTTTTCAAGATTTAAGATAAGTTTTTTGTGTCTTTAGAATGCGTCTGTAAAGTTTTACCTCAAAACACCCATCAGATTATTTATATAGCCTACAGAATATTGGGATTTTCTGCTGTGAACACTATGTAGCTGTTTTTGTTGCCTGTGCCTTTAATGCTAGTTCTTCCCGCCCACCGTTCCCATGTGCCTGTCAGTGTGTATCTGTCTCTGGCTGCGTCAGATAAACAGCACAGTGACAGACATGAAGGAGGCAAATCTCACGTAACATTTGTGAGAAATACTACAGTAAGAACTTTCCCAATGATTATTTGATGTATTTGTTGTGGAGTTAATTCAAGCCACACATCGTCAAAAAGTTCACGCTCACAGCACTTGCATTTAACTTTTTTTGCACAGCAAATGTGACAGGATACATGTTAATATCCACTTCTGTATGGATATCCATTATTTTGATGTACAAAATAAACCTTATTAAACGTCCACAAACTGCGATAGAAGCGTCTTCTTTTAAAATTGTACTGACATGCAGCTGTGGTGATAAAGTAAAGACGGTAAAATCGCTGTAATTCATTACAAACATGCACTGTTTTAAAAACCTTTTTAACTTGTAAAACTCATTCTTGATCACATTTGATGATGATTGATGATCACAGAGAGCTGAACAGGTCTTTTAATCTCAGTTGCTTTGCGCACGTCCTGTCTTGTTGATATGATTATACGCGTTACAGAGACATGTTTGTAAGTGGCTGTCAATCAATTTGGTGGGCGGGGAAACTGCACTCCTACCTCATGTTGCGGTGGGCCTCAAAATGGAAGGGATTTGGATCTTTACATCAGGAAATTTAAAATAAAAAGAGACTTATTGTGTTTATATCACCCCAATATGACTATACCTAGACATAGTTCTATCCAAACAGCTTCCAAAAGATGATTTTCATCAAAGATGCCATTTAAACATTGCCTACTTTACACCCAGCCCATGTGTGTATGTGTTTTAAATAAATTGCTATGTACTTACATTGATTTTAATAATATATTTAACTTCATATAATATCATTATACATAACATCATATGCATTATTGTATATATAATGCATTTCTTTTTTCATGAATATTATTTAATTGATCAATTATTGCACTAATGGAAAATAGCAGAGGTTTGGAAGTTTTAATTTAAGCCATTTAAAACAGTAAAATCATAATATTTGTCAATCTAAAGGTAATTATGAAGAACAAAAACAAAAACATCTTGGTTCTTCACAAATGTCCCTGTTATCTGAAACTTGGATGGTTTTAAACCAGACAAAGAGAAGAGTGAGAAAGAGCACTAGAATGAGAACCCTTGAAAAACTGTTTCATCAGCGAGCGTGTGTGAACCACCTGCTACACATATGAAATGAGAGGTAACCCCAAATCCATTCTAGTGCTTGACCTCTGACCCCACGAAGAGGAAAGAGGTCAATTATAGAAAGTCTTGATTGTACTGTGACCTATGACACAGCGCTCACTCTCCTCTCTGTCTTTGCTCTTTTTCTCATTAGTCTTATTTTTTCTATAAGAGTATTCCAGTGTGTACTTGTCATCCCACCCTTTCCTGACCGATAACAGCTACAGCATGCACTCAAGTACATGCACACACACTTTACACAAACAATTCACATGTAGCTAAAAGAAAGTGAGAGATCCTATAATAGTTGTACTGTATTTTTAGGGAGTGACTGGACTTTTCAAAGCTTATGTGTGTGTGTTCTAGTGTAGGATTGATGACAGACAGATTATTAGAGGAAGTCTCCAGTATTGGGTGTATTATTGGCATAAAGCCTGTTACAAGGCAACTTTAACCTTGCTTATGCAATTGAAGGCATAATGAATAGATTCAAACCAGAACAATTACACCCTGAATTGTACAATATGGCATCCCATTTCTGGTTATATTAACATTTAAGCCTCTATGTGGAATGTGTATACGCTTGTTGTTGTGGTTTGAGTTTTTATAGTGTGAATTTAAGGAGGCAATTTGATCACATTTGTATGAATGTGATCTCTGACAGAGCTCTGATAACTTGCTGTGGTTTGTGGTCTGGAAAGGGCGTGATGCTTCACAGTGATTGGTCAAGCATATTCGGGTCATGACCCTGACACAGATGATCATGATGACATTGTCATTGACCGTGACTTGTGACCTTTGACCTCCTGCACATTCGGACTGCATTTACTTGTTTACCCACAAAGCACCGGTGCTCATAAATCATAACTGTCACAACAGTGTGTATGTGTGTTTATAGGTAATTGTGGCTTGTCAGTTTGTGTGTTTGCAGGTGTGTCAATGTGTATTTCTAAAAAGAGAAAAACGGGGTGGTGTAAATATATTTTAAGTTTAAGCTCATCAATGGCCCATTGATTGAACGTTAAATGCACACGTGGTGCTAAAATTAGTTTTTAATATGATAACAGCTGAATATTAGAGATATCATGGTACAGTAGGCCAATTTCTCACACATACACACGTTACATTATTCTAAGGACAAAATGTTCGAAAAAGATGACACTTACATGTACAGATATAGGACTTTATTTTTACGTTCTAGACGCAAAGTCTAAAGCGCATGTCACACAAGCATTAAGGGCATGTCAGAATCCACTTTTGCTATTTTAAGGACAAAAAAAATATTTTTTATACTTTGTGCACATGGTCTAACAGGGTTGTGCTTATTCTTCTAATGAGATCTGGGTGTGTTTTGAGAATAAACCAATCAGAGTCTCATCTCTCATTCCCTTTAAGAGTCAGTTGCATCGTGCCATGGCGCATTTGCTATTTACATGGCTGATTTTGTACGTTTAAAAACTGAACGCTTCACTGGCAAGAAAACAGTTAAATAGACCATCTGCAGTGCGAGGATAAAGAACGAGCCTCCTCCAATCGGCATCTTTACTTTCTCTTTCTCTTGCTCATCCATTAGCCTACATAATTTTGTTTAAGCGCAAAGATTTGTTTAAAAAATATTTCTAAATTCAGTTCTAATATCCAGCAACGAATAAATGAGCAATAATAACAAAGTGTGGTAAAAAAAAAAAAAAAAAACGAGTTATATCCAAGCACACATCCTATGCCAAATATGGTCTAAAACCTGACAGGTGGACAAATCTAAGCTTGATTTTAATAAAACAAATATAAATATGCATATAATAAGTACTACTACTAATAATAATAACATTATACAAAAGCAAATTGTCATGATTAAACTGAAAAGCCCCCCAAGATGAAGGCATGGAGGCAGTGGTTTTTATATTTATGTAGAAAATAATCATTTTTGTAATATTTTGATCCTTTAATTCTTTTTCATATGTAAAGATACTTGTGTATTGCTGTACATCCTGTGTATTTTAAGCAATGTGTAAGCTCTGCACTGGACTGTAAACCTGCTTTCCGCTGGTCAATTGCGCAGTCTATTTTAGTTCCTTAAAATAGCAACGCACCAACAATGTGCCTTAACACACCTCCATTATAGAGCGGCACACCCATGAGTCCACAAAGTGGCACAAATGGATTTGCTATTTAAAAAATGTGGCACAATACGGGAAAATTAGAGTTGCACTGGTCTGAAAATAGCAACACATCATGGCAAACATGTCTTGTGCCTTATTGCGCCGGGTGTAAGATAGGGCCCATCAGTGGCGGCTGGTCAATAGAGGGCGCTGGGGCGCCGCCCCCTTCAAGTTAGACCACTTTAATATGTTAATGTTTATTATCACAAATATTAACAAAATAAATAGATTTAATTATAACATTCTAACATTTATTGTAGTCATACTAACATTTATTGAAAAAAAATGTATGAACAATATTTTTTCATATGTGTGCGGGGCGCCGGACTAATGAGTGTCTATGTAGGTACACGAACCTTTGCAATGCACGTGATATGACAATAAGCTCTAATTGGCCTGTTTTAAATTGTCCTTGGGGCGCAGCGCTCTGCATCCCGAACCCTCCCAGTTTTGTTGTTAGAACGAATCATATTTGTTTTTATATGATTGGCCTTATGTGATTGGACCATTCTCACCAAAGAGCTTAGAATGCAATTTCTCGAGATGAAGGAAAATTCTGTTGTATCTTTGCGAAGATATCCGTTCACAAGGCGTTTGGATGAAGAAGAAAAAAAAAATCAAGGATCTTGGACCAGATCGACCTTCCTTGCAAATTCACCAGTAGTCAAGTGATGGCGCGCGCGCGTATATTCGGGGCTTTTCCAGCACTTGTCATGACAATCTGAGTTGGCTGGCAGGTTGTGATGTAAGTCATGCCTTTTACTATTTCCGTGTTTGCTGTTTCAAACAGCATGACGCAAGAGAGGATGAATGCATTGGCTATGCTGTCAATAGAGAAGAGACTGGTGACTGAGATGACTGACTTTAACCAAAAGGTTATTGAGAAATTTTCAAGCCAGAAAAAAGGAGAGCAAAATTTATTTTCAAGTAGGGCTACTGGCCAGTGATTAGGCAACATTTGTGTGTGTGTGTGTGTGTGTGTGTTTACTGATTATCTTGATTACTTCATTACTGATAATAAACCCAAATTGAACTAAAATGAACTGATTTGTGATGCATTTATTGTATGATTTAGTCATATTTTAGTTTTTTGATACATCACCTGAAGAATGGCTTTTACACTCTTACTTTACCAACAGTTAGATCGCCTCCCCACCCCCCCACCCCCCAGTAAACATATATACATGTATTTGTATATATTGTACAATATTATAAAAAAAGTATTATATTTATAATTCATTCATTCATTTTCTTTTCGGCTTAGTCCCTTTACTAATCCGAGGTCGCCACAGCGGAATAAACCGCCAACTTATCCAGCACATATTTTACGCAGCGGATACCCTTTCAGCTGCAACCCATCTCTGGGAAACATCCATACACACTCAATCACACTAATACACTACAGACAATTTAGCCTACCCAATTCACCTGTACTGCATGTCTTTGGACTGTGGGGGAAACCGGAGCACCTGGAGGAAACCCATGCGAACGCAGGGAGAACATGCAAACTCCACACAGAAACGCCAACTGACCCAGCTGAGGCTCGAACCAGCAACCTTCTTGCTGTGAGGCGACAGCACTACCTACTGCGCCACTGCGTTGCCTAGATTTATAATTATAAAAAAATTATACTGTATACATACTTATTCTGGCCTAGACTAAAATATATATCTAAAAATAAGAAATATGTAATGTTACAAAATTATTTTATATATGAATTGCTGGAAAATAGGTAAAACATATTAGTTTGAAGGATAATGGATGTATAGATGTAAAACTTTAAAATTAATGAGCATGTTGGGGCTGCTCTTTGATCTTGTAATATCATTTATTCATTATTTTAATAAAAATATTATTTTATAAAAATGCATATAATTACTTGTAAGGTGGTCAAAATTTAAGTGTATAAAACAATTAAACATATTATAGTAATTATTTTTTACTCCAAAAAAAAAACAATTCTAACAATCATTCTAACATATTGGGGGGCTGCTGCTTTGAACTTTTTCCTCTTTTCATCCTTCTTTGCATTTTTCTTTTATCCCTGTCCTCTGCTATAACCACCGATAGAACAGAATCCAGAGCCAGCTGCTCAGTTTGAACTGAAATTAGTGAATGAAGGGATGGAAGATTTCCTTTGCCTCCTTCCCAACCTATTTCCTCCCTTGCTTTCCTCACAACTTTCTCTGGCTTTATTTTGTGGTTGATCCAGTCCTGTGTTTTGCCTTATTGGGGGCCTCTGGAGTGTGTATCAGCATCAGCAGTTCTGCGGTCTGAACTGTTAACAAAGCTAAAGTTCGTGTGGAAAAGGTTTTAGTAGCTGTTTAGCAGAAAAGCTCCCTCATGTCGGCCCTCAAAACCATAAGACTTTTATCCACACAACACAAAAGAAGAACATTTGAAGACTGTTTCCATGCAATTACAGTGATTAGGGACTGAAACCTTCTAAACAGTCACAAAAGCACTATAAAAGTGGTCTATACCACTACTATATTTAAATGTCATACAATAGCTTTGTGCAACAGAGCAAAAATTACAATAAGTCATTAAAATGATACTGCAGTTCACGCAAAAATGAAAATTGCTATCATTAACTTGCCCCTATGGTGTTCCAAACCTACACGTCTCTCTCTTTCTTTTGTGGAACTTTTTTCATCCACACATTTTTGTTGTTTATACAATAGTCAGTTATCAAAAGCCAGTGGTCACCAAAACTCTTTGGTTAACATCATTCTTCAAAATATTTCCTTTTATGTCCACAAAAGCAAGAATTATACAGCTTTGGAACAACATGAGTAAATGAAGATCAAATTGTAAACAACTGAAAATTCCTTTTGCAAGTTTAAACTAGGGCTAGCAGTCGACTCTAAAAAGAATCAGTTCTGAGCCGTTTGGAATGGAGAGTCCAATGGAGAAAGGAATTACCAGAGCTAATTGTTGATTCAACTCAGTGATTGATCAGAAATCCTGCAATTTTGCAAACTGATGTTTTCGGCCAGTTCACTTCAGTGACCTGGTTCAAATCATCATTTCAGCTGTTCTTCAAATGGCATCTATAGAACATATTTCTAACAAGCCATTGTTTGTTAAATGTTATGCTGAAACATTTAAATTAGGCCTTAATTTGAACATTCAAATTATACCTTTCATACAAGACAATGGAGTTTATTTTCATTCCTGATCCTGCATGTCAAATTGTCTACTGATATGGACCCTTTTCACAAGAATGTTATGATGCATTCAACGGTCTTCAGCATCTTAAATATGTGAAAGTTTTTAATATTTCGATTTGAAAAAAAAATTTATGTACATGTATTTTTTCATACACTGTAAAAAATTAAATGATCAATTAGTCCTGACAGCAAGTGTTTTTAGGTCATTGTAACTTATTAAACCAAGTTAATCGTGTTCTAACTTAATTTTTAAAGTCAGTTTAACATAATATAAGTTCAATGAACTCATAAGGTTGATTTGATTCAGCATAAAATTTTAAAACAACCAGGATTTTTTTTTTTACAGCGTATGTATTATATCATCTCCCCATCAAATTACAAAAAATGAATTACCGCTTATGCGACACATTTAAAATGCTGTTATCAGTCTCACACAATGTTTTTGATTTTTTTTCTGAAAGTCTTGATAACACCATCGTGGAGTTTTTTTTTATTATTATTATTTCAGCAAAAAGCATTGTAAAAACAATATTTGTTGTACTTTCCCATTAATTGCGCTTTAAGTTTACCCAACTATGACAACTTTCGCTACTGAGAAACCCGGAAATGTGAAAAGGGTCCATTAACTGACAGGCTGACAAATAAAGATATCCTGGACTTGGAGGCCAAGATTTTTGCACCAGATGTTTTACTCTTTGCAAAAAAAAGTCTATCAATTCCAGAACCATGAATCTGGATCAATTAAAAAACTACAGAATCGAACAGCTGTAGTTTAAACCAAAGTCATTTAAATGCACATTAGGTAACAGTTAAAAAGCACAAGATTAATATGTGTGCATGTGTACTGTATGGATTTTATGTGTGTTTAGGATGTTTCCAATTCATTTACTGACTTAATTCCCCCACACACAAAGTTCAGCAACACAAGTGAATTTGATTGATTTATAATGCTACTAAAAGCCATTGCAGATGTCCACCGTGAGGATCTCGCAGTGTTTGTGGGTGTGTGCATGGAAATGCCACATAAAATGGTGATATATGCCTCAGTGTACGGATGTATACAGGATAGCGAGTGAAAAAAGCTGGGCTATGGTATTTTAATTTGAGCACACTGAATAAACATTTGCACATCATGAGAAGGGTGTTTGTGTGAGTGTAAATATGTGTGAGGAAATGAGTGTGTTACAAAGCTTATAGAAAATCATGGGGGTTTTATAAGGTTCTGCTACTCTGTCTGTACCCAATGAAGACCAGACCTCACCTTAATCCTGCTTTTATTTTATACAAATACTTTCCGCCTGTCTCTATTTAAAACTCAGGGATTTATTTTAGATAAGTGTTTAAGTCCCAAATCTCCTCTAATGAAACCACTTGCCCCCAATGAACCTCTAAACGTCCCTAAAACTCTTGATAATGATCCAAACTTCAGATATGTCCAAACTAACAGCTTGCCAGAATTCCCAAAACGCCTCCACCAAATGAGTCCCCTGTTCATTTATTTTTATATTTTATTCACTTTGATTATTGTGAATGGGTTTGACTTCTAAAGAAAGCAATGCAATTTAGACTGGAATTTGGCCTCAAAACAAGAAACCAGTAACCGCTAACACTTGCTTCACAGGACATTTAATGCTTTGTTTTTAATTCTGATTGGCTGCTGACACATACTGGATGGACACATAGCAATTAAAAGTATACAAAAGCTAGCATTATATATAATACATAAGCAAAATTGCTCTTTTTCAAAACCATACACAATAGAGAGCTGCAAGGATGAAGAAAAAAAAGCTGAAAATTATATGTTTTTAATGTTAAACAAGTACTAATCTCTTATATTAATACAAATATATGTAATTCGAAATGCACATAACCACTGCTGTTTTATTAAATATAAGACCATGTTCTTGTTTCATTATAAGAATGGTTTTATTTAAATTTTAGATTAACGCAGTATGCATATGTCACAACAGTTGTGTTTGTAATTTATGTTCATATAAGATATCTACGGTGGCCAAGAGCTTAACATGCTGCAGTTTAAGAAAACACATGCAATTACAAAAAACACCAGCAAATTGAGAAAAGATCTTCATCCATTTGACAGCAAACATTCTGCAAATCCTCACAACGCAAACACATTTTTAAAAAATGCACTGCATTTTCACACAACGCAAACAATTTGCAAAAAAGTGCTGCATTTTCTTACAACACAACGGAAATGTTTCATTGAGACCCTAAAACGTGACGGACCCAGCTATTTAGGTTATAGTTATTTAGGCCAATAAATACTAAAGCCTCAGGAATCTGGATATTAAAATAAACAAACAAAAAACTCACCGTTCAAAGATCACCTACAACTTCACTGAGCAATAGTCATGGCACAGCAGCATCCATCACGTTTTTGAGTCCCCTTGAAACATTTGCGTTGTGTTCAGTTTTTTTTTGTGTTGTAAGAAATGCAGCACATTTTCGTAAATTGTTTGTGTTGTGAGAAAATGCAGCAAATTTTTTAAATGTATATGCGTTGTGAGGATTTGCAGCACGTGTGCCGTCAAACGGATGAAGATCTTTTTTTTTTTTTTTTTTTTAATATTTCCCAAATTATGTTTAATAGAGCAAGGACATTTTCACAGTATGCCTGATCATATTTTTTCTTCTGGAGAAAGTCTTATTTGTTTTGTTTCGACTAGAATAAAAGCAGTTAAAAAAATGTAAAAAAAAAAAAAAAAAAAAAAACTTTTCAGGTCAAAATGATTTGCTCCGTTAAGCTCTTTCTTTTTTCGATAGACTACAGAACAAACCATCAATATACTGTACAATCACTTGCCTAATTACCCTAACCTGCCTAGTTAACCTAATTAACCTAGTTAAGCCTTTAAGTGTCACTTTAAGCTGTATAGAAGTGTCTTGAAAAATATCTAGTAAAATATTATTTATTGTCATCATGGCAAAGATAAAAGAAATCAGTTATTAGAAATGAGTTATTAAAATTATTATTATGTTTAGAAATGTGTTTAAAAAAAATCTTCTCTCCGTTAAACAGAAATTGGGGGGAAAAATAAACAGGGGGGCTAATAATTTAGAGGGGCGAATAATTCTGACTTCAACTGTAAGTTCACACCAAGAGCGATAACTGTACAGATAATAATAATAATAATAATAATTCATTTTATTTATAAATGGTGCCTTTCCGGACAACCAAGGTTGCCTAACAATAAGCATCAACAGACATACCAAGACAAATTAATAAAACAATTAATAAAAATAAAATAATGCCGGACAAAATTTTAAATACATGAGAGGAGCTGAGATAACAGCATCAGGATTCTGATTGGCTGTCAAAGATTTTAGCATTATAAGCTGAAAAGGGTCATCATGGTGAAATGTAGAGTTGTAGTGTGAAATTTGCTACACTTTTATATTTATTAAGATTTTTAGAACTATTTATCATTATCTTGGCGTAAAAAGGTAATTGTTTATAATGTGAAACACAAGAGAAGATATCTTGAAGAATGTTTTAGCTATTTTTGTGCATACACTGGGATACTGACTTTCACTGCAGACATTTTACTAATATATTTTCTGGTATTTCACATGAAAAAGATACTTTTTTTACTTACATTTTCTTACATTACAGTTTTTGTTCATGGTTTTTATGTAAACCATCCCTTTAGAGAACACATATTACTTCTTAAAAATAATAAAAAGACACCATTCCTCTCTCGTCCTAATAAATATACCATGACTCCATAACCTATGGTCCACTCAGGTCCACTATAAGTCTGTTTCCTGTCAGGAATCTGGCTGCAATGCCTTAATGTCTCAATGGAAATACCAGTGCACTTTCTACAAAGCCTCCTGGACACACACACGCCGCCTCAGGCTAATTTCCCATTTCCATATGGCGCCTGGTCCTAATCCTTCAGTGTGACTTTAAGGCAATAGGTCCCATAGGCAAACACATTCTTATACACACATGCAGAACCATTTCATATATGCAGTCAGTCATCCCACAACACAAAGAGGTCACTTATTTGTTGGACACACATAGTTAAAGTATTGGCAGGTTTGTTTATAGATTAGAGCTGAAATGCTCTTTGTGCCTTCTGGACATTTACTACCAATTACCACCAATTACCCTCTCAAACTTGCCACAGCAGGGACTTTATAGTCAAACACATGAACACACACTGCGTCTATTAGATGCATTGACAGTTGAATTAGTCTATGGCTGTTATCCAAAACACACAAGCTTCTTAAAATCAGCAAGATATTAAGTATTATTAAAATGTATTAACATTTCTAAGCCAATATGACCACAACAGGCAAGAAAAGACAAACGCACACTCTCAACACTGTCAAGGGTCCAGACTCCCCAGAGATGAGCAGATTAACCAGCGCCAAAACCACTAATCCACAGACTGAAAATACACACAACAAACATTTGCACTGCTTATAGTTCACCCCAAAAGAAATAATCTGTCATCATTTAATCACCCTCATGTCATTCTAAACCAAAAAGAAATTTCTTTGAAACACAGATGAAGATATATTTAATCAAATGTAAGAGATATGTCCATCCACCGATTCACCCAGATCTCTGATGCTTCAAAATGTGAAAAGAGAGATCATACCCGTTTGCTATTTGACATCTAAGAACCAACCTCATTGGTTCTTGCAAAAGCTCAATCATGCTGCGACATCCCGCTCTCCCTCATGCAGCCAATATGGAAGTAACTGAAACTGCAGTTCATCGACTTGCCTTTGGGGGCTGGCTCCAGGAACTCCAGATGTTCACTGACTGCAATGCTAAATGGACCAATTTTACAGCTGATAAAAACATGTTTACAGCCTGGTACAAAAAATGGTATTGGTGCATATAGCTAATATTATCCTTTATCCTTTAATTTTTTATAACTCATCTGTTTCGTTTATTTTAAGTTACATTAAGTATGCATAATTAAGGGTGTGGCCACTTGTCTCGCTGGTCGCCGCCATGTCACCTTAGCTGATTCCAGCTGATTAGCCGCAGAACTCGGCATATATATCGTATTTTTGTTTTGTTTTATGTGGCTTTACACAGTCATTTGCCTTTTGGAATTATTTCTTACAATTAACAGATAACATGACATGCTGTGTGCACTTCATTGTACTCGCAAATCATTCAAGTTGCCTCTATTTCCCAGGTGAGTGCAATTCTTGCACACTTTTATACCATATCTATTTTTTTTTTCTTTAAGATAATTTAGCATTTATAATTTTCTTTAGAACTTGAATGCACTCCAGAATCTGACAGATTAGCTGTAGATTATAGAACAGTTATCTAAAACACAGTTTTATGCCTGGATTTCATAAATAGCCTTGCATTTACTAATACAGACTATATTGGAAGTATTTGGAAGTAATTTACATTTTCCTCTTGTAGAAAAATGTCATAAGAACGATGCTTAGTGGCTCAATGTATTACAACGGTGATTTTAAAAGACTAAACACATAGTACACAGCCAAGCACAAGTGGTCAAAACACAAACAAGTCGCAGGTAGTGAAGTATAAAGCTTCGGTCACACTGCACTTTTCTCCCCATAGACTTCCATTCATACCCACGCGAATGCGTCAGACCAGAAACGCAAGCTCGTGCGTCAAGTTTCGCAGATTGTTGCGTTGGAAAGTTCAAGCTTGGGGAACTCTGACCTGCGAAAACGCATCACTTGACTGGTGAGACCAATCGAGGATCAAAACATGACCTCTCTGGACAGGAATTTAAAACATGGACCAATCGCTCGCTTTTTTAATGTCTAATCATCTTGTTTAATCCTGCCCCTTTTCGCAGCGCCATACGACAGAATTTCACATGCTCAAACTCTAGTGTGACCGCAGCTTTAAGCGTTTTTCCCAAAGTAAAGCTTGTCTAAGCAAAATGCTAGCAGACTTCTGTGACTCCACTGACACTCCACCTCTTTTACCTTGTTTGGTCACTCCCGGTTGATGCGATGACGTATGAATAAAATGCAGACAATTGGCCACGCCTACTTGTAGCTTCATTTGCGTTCTTCAGAAACCTACAGTATGGGTGATGTCACGGATAATACATCCATATCTTTTACAGTCTATGTGCATGACACTCAAGAATGAACCTCATTGGTTCTCATGTGTCAAGTAAGCATGATTTAGCTTTGATAATCAAATGAAAGTTTAAATGTGAAAAAATTCTAAATCAAAAATGTCATTTATATCATGAGGCATGCTTGAGCGTTAACAAAAACCGATGAAGGTTATTCTTGACCTTCAAGTGTGTATGGTTGAGCTTCTGATCAATATTTAGTTGTTATTGAATGCAAACATTAAACATCTTCAGAACAGATTTTAAAGATTTAAAAGTCATGCCAAACAACCCTTTAGCTCTTATAAATTAACTGTAAACAATGGCTTATTGGGTCTTATTGGCTTAATTCATATTTTGCTGTGTTAATCAAAATCATAGCTGCGATCCAAATGTTCTTTGTTTATTGTTTCCATACTGGTAAACCATGGGTTCGTTCACTCATTAGCACACAAATGTTGTACTGATCACTCCTCTGAAAACAGTTTCAAAGTAACCTGAACATAAGTGGCGCAACACAAGAAATGCTTGCTTTGATTGCAAACTAATACCAGATGGAAATAGTAATGTGTCCTGACTAACCAAAAATGATCACTGAAAATATTTGTTAATAACAGGTATAAAAATAAACATTTTCAATGGAGTGACAGAAATCTTTCATATTTGATTAAAAAAAAACTATTTTTTTCTTTATAGAAGGAAAAAATGCATTATGTATTTGGAATGACATGAGGTAAGTCAATGATGACAGAATTTCCATTTTGGGGTGAACTAATCCTTTAAAAAGCCAACAAGCAAAACAATCTGACTGGTTCTACTGCTAATCTACAATCACCACTGAAATCCACACAACCACAAACAACCAATCATTTCACAACTTACTGGGGAGCAACTAACAAGGATCATGGGGTCAAAGGTTAAAACCACAAAGCCTCCTCAAGGGGAATTGTGTTACCTGTGGACAAAGAGTGAGTGAAAAAAAGGGGACGAGGAAGAGAGAAAGACAAAACTTGTACTATCAAAGTATGATATATTAAAGCAGATGGTTTGCACATTATTCAAAAGCATTTTATTAATCCAATGCACTATGATATGCTAACAATTTAACACTGAACGCTACATACTCTACTGCGAGTTTAATAAAAGGTGATTTATCCGGCTATGTACAACACATATGGACTCACCTTCATTTTGGCAAAAGCCCAGTCAAAATCTGGCATTTCCAAAGGCGGCAATTGATCAAAAAGATTTAACATGGCAATGGCCCAGCAATCACAACTGCTATGTGGCGATAACACAGTAATATTCCAGCAATCTTCTGGCAACCCACCAATAAACATCAGGAGGTTGGCATAAGCATAAATGGCGTCCACCTTGCAGCCAGTGACCTTTGAACTTTCACCTTCTAGATATTTTTCCTCATGCAACTATTCCCAGACTCACACTGAGTAAAGGAGACAGTCCGACTGACACACACATACAGACGCGCACACACACAAACTGTATTAATCAAAGTTTGTGTACTCAGACTTTTCCTCGTGAAGTTCATTTTTCATGCGTACAGCTGTGTTTGAATATTAAAACCTTATCGTTCACAGTGCACATGAGGCCTCGGCCCTCTGTCTTTCATCTGTTTAAACAGCTCACTCCTTCCACAAGACAAATCTCTCTGTCAGTTCCAAAGCCCCTCTACAAAGTCACACAAACGTTGGGACATTTTTCACCTCAAGCCAAGCTTCAAGACTTCCCTAGAGTCCAAGCAAAACCTGATTTAATGGAAGAATTAGGAGATAAGGTCACGTTAAACTCCACAGAAACACCTTAGCTTAACTCAACTGACCTGCATTATGAAGGTTGCTGTCATAATCTTTACATTTTTTCAACAGACGTCATATGTTTTCCTTCCTGGTTGTCCGTAATATTGTTTTAGTGAGATTTTGAAATGTATTCCAAGGATATTTACTCCTGGCAGAAGATTTGCTTTGTCAAAATGGATTTTGCCTTATCGGGCTTAATTGATCTTCATAGTTTTATGAAAATAACATAATTCTTCAGGAATGTTTGTTTATGGAGGTCTTCATTTGTCTGATTTGTGTCTCTGTATCTACGATTATGTTTTTCATTATTGTCATTATTATTATTCATTTTTTCCTGATGGCTGTCATTAAAAAAAGCACAGAGAAAGAGAAACAGATGGATGGATGAATAGATAAATGGATAGATGGATGACCAGATTAATAAATATATGGATAGACAAACAGACAGAAGGATGAAAGGATGAATGGATAAACGGATGGATGGATGGATGGCCAGATTAATAAATACATGTATATGGATGGATGCATAGATGGATGGCCAAATTAATAAATATATGGATGGACAAACAGGCAGATATATGAAAGAATGAATGGATAAATGGATGGATGGATGTGGCCAGATTAATAAATATATAGATTGCCAGACTGACGGATGGCTGGATGGAGGGTTGGATTAATGGATGGAAAAAAGGATGGGCAGTTGGATGTATGGAAGGATGAATGGATGCCCAAATTAATATATATATGGTTGTATGTATGGATGGATGGATGGATGAACAGATGGATGAACATATGGATGAACAGATGGATGGATGGATGGATGGATGGACGGATGGATGGATGGCCAGATTATTGAATATATGGATGGATGAATAGATGGATGGCCAGATTAATAAATATATGGATGGACAGACAGTTGGATGGATGAATGGATAAATGGATGGATAGATGGATGGCAAGATTAAAAAATTTATGGATGGACAAACAGATGGATGGATGGAAGGATGAACAGATAAATAAATGGATGGATGGATGATCAGATTAATAAATATATGGATGGATGGATGGATGGAAGGATGAACAGATAAATGAATGGATGGATGGATGGACAGATTAATAAATATATGGATGGACAGACAGATAGAAGGATGGATGAATGGATGGATGGATGGATAGATGGCCAGATTAATAAATATAATGATGGATGGATGCATAGATGGATGGCCAGATTAATAAATATATGAATGGACAAACAGACAGATGGATAGAAGTATGAATGGATAAACGGATGGATGGATGGCCAGATTAATAAATAAATGGATGGATGGATGCATAGACGGATGGCCAGATTAATAAATATATGGATGGACAGACAGATGGATGGAAAGATGAATGGATAAATGGATAGATGGATGTATGGCCAGAATATTAAATTTATTAATAGCCAGACTGATGGATGGTTGGATGGATGGAAGGATGGATGCATGGATGGATGGATGGATGGATGGATGGATGGATGGATGGATGGATGGATGGATGGCCAGATTAATAAATATATTGATGGATGGATGCATAGATGGATGGCCAGATTAATAAATATATGAATGGACAAACAGACAGATGGATGGAAGTATGAATGGATAAACGGATGGATGGATGGATGGCCAGATCAATAAATAAATGGATGGATGGATGCATAGACTGATGGCCAGATTAATAAATATATGGATGGACAGACAGATGGATGGAAAGATGAATGGATAAATGGACAGATGGATGTATGGCCAGAATATTAAATTTATTAATAGCCAGACTGATGGATGGTTGGATGGATGGTTGGGTTAAAGGATGGCGGAAAGGATGGACAGTTGGAGGTATGGAAGGATGAATGGATGCCCAAATTAATAAATATATGGTTGAACGGATGGATGAACACATGTATGGATAGATAAATGGCTGGATGGATGGCCAGATTAATAAATATATGGATGGATGGATGCATAGATGGATGGCCAGATTAATAAATATATGGATGGACAAACAAACAGATGCATGAAAGGATGAATGGATAAACAGGCGGATGGATGGAAGGCCAGATTAATAACAATATGGATGGCCAGACTGACAGATGGATGGTTGGATTAATTGATGGAAGAAAGGATGAACAGGTGGATGTATGGAAGGATGAATTGATGGCCAAATTAATAAATATATGGTTGGACAGACAGATGAACAAATGGATGGGCAGATGAATGGCTGGACGGATGGATGGATGGATGGATGGATGGATGGATGGATGGATAGCCAGATTAAAAAATATATGGATGGATAAAAAGATGAATGGACAGATAAATATATTGACAGATTGATGGATGGACAGACGAAGCCTCACTAAAACAAGAATAAGAGAACTTGGCAATGAGACAATAAAAACAAATTATATAAAGATATTCTGTGAAATCACATCTTATCTTACACAGTTTGTCTTCTTGATCTGGTTTTAATGACATTATATATTTTTACTGGACAACAAGACAAAGACACTGATGAATAAAATGCAAACCATGGCTATGTTTATGTGTGACAGGGCTGAATTTGTTCAGCACATGATGGATGACTGGTGCGGACACAAACCATCACCCCCTCATTCTACAGACTCGACTGTGTTTGTGTGCGGTTCCCCGCTCGTTCCACAAAACAAGATCATCTAGGAAAAACGTCGTGGGAACATTCAAACACACTCACAGGTATGGCTGATGTTCTGGAACTAATTTTCTGCTGTTGCAAAGGGAGGTAATCTTCTGAGCACGCTCTGTTTCCACATCCATAATCAGCACAAATCACCACCACGATAACAGCCTCATTCCCACATTGGAGTGACTGAGAGAGAGAGAGAGCTGAACAGCAGAAAAGTAGATGACTTCTTTGTACTCTAAATGTAAAAATAATCTAGATTATACGCTTAAATTTTATTACTTGCAAACTAAATTAGCATGCACAGAAATAAAGCAACATTTACATATCGGAGTCATTAATTGCCAGACTCCTGTGCAATCTGTTGGACAGTGCTATGGGTGCATGGTGCGTCTTCTTGGCTCAGTACCATGTCTTCGACAGTGGTGATATTTTCAACAGTACGGGTAGTTTGTAGACAATCACTTCCCACCACACAACATACTGATCCAGTGCGATCAATTTTCGCCAGCAAGTAATCCTTTTAATTCTCATAAACCTTTGATTAAACTCTTATCTTCATTCGAAAACACCATTTTTATTTAAACCTTACGCAGCTAAAATAAATACATCATCATTACGTCATCGCCAAGGAAAGTGTTATTCTAATGCTCAGATTGCGCTGTTATTCCTGTACAAAATTTTGTCATTCTTATTCCTGTGGTACAATAAGCAGTCTTATTTTTGTATGAAATATTATTGGGGGGGGGGGGGGTTAAAGACACTGTGGTATATATATACACAGGGATGGGCAGTATTTATGATACAAGTATTTCAAATACGCGTTTCAAATACAAAAAAAGTATTTTGTAATTTGTATTTGATATGGTTTATGAAAATGGCTTAATGTTTTGTATCAAAATACTTTAATGTCTTGTATTTTTGTATTTTTAAAATACTGTAAATCATTTTGTAAGAAGTACATGATGACATCATAAAAATGTGAAAATCTGCTGCTGTAGCCCATCTGCCTCAAGGTTGGACGTGTTGTGCGTTGAGATGCTCTTCTGTATTCCTCAGTTGTAATTTGGTTATTTGAGTTACTGTTGCCTTTCTATCAGCTCGAACCTGGCCATTCTCCTCTGACCTCTGGCATCAACAAGGCATTTGTGCCCACAGAACTTCCGCTCACTCAATATTTTCTCTTTTTCGGACCATTCTCTGTAAACCCTAGAGATGGTTGTGCATGAAAATCCCAGTAGATCAGCAGTTTCTGAAATACCCAGACCAGCCTTTCTAGCACCAAAAACCATGCCATGTTCAAAGTCACTTAAATCACCTTTCTTCCCCATTCTGATGCTCGGTTTGAACTGCAGTAGATCGTCTTGACCCAGTCTACAAGCCTAAAAGCATTAAGTTGCTGCCATGTGATTGGCTGATTAGAAATTTGCGTTAACAAGCAGTTGGACAGGTGTACCTAATAAAGTGGCCATGTGTGTGTGTGTGTGTGTGTGTGTGTGTGTGTGTGTGTGTGTGTGTGTGTGTGTGTGTGTGTGTGTGTGTGTGTGTGTGTGTGTGAGTGTGTGTGTATATATATATATATATATATATATATATATATATATATATATATATATATATATATATATATATATATATATATATATATATATATATATATATATATATAATACTTCTTTTGAGGATGATTATTATTGTCATGGCATAATTCAAATAGACATTATCTAAATAAATCAATTACGTAAATAAAATTAAGAAATAAATTACGCCTGTGAACCACTATTTTCATCATTTAAACGTAAAAACTATCATTTTAATTATAGTTTTAATTATAATCTAATTATAGTTTTAATTATATGAAACTCTACTTTGTAAAGTCAAACAATTTTACATAACATTATAATTTGAAAGTTGTTATAATTATTTACATTAAATAACATAATACATATAATATATGAATAGCAGTTTTCCACAACATTTTAGACACTTTTTCCTCATATAATAATTGCACAACCCATCTATTAATGGAGCTTTTAAAATCCACTTTCCTGAAACTTTCCATAAATCCAGTTAGCTCAAAAATGAGTGTAAATGGTCATGACGTTTGCACAGAACGATAAATGATTGTGACACTTGACATATTAATATGCATAAGTCCAAATGTCAGATTAAATACGGCGCACATGTGACCCTTATTTAATCTGACATTTCCTTCCTCTTTCGGCCGACTGACTGTACAGAAGTCAAAGGTCAAGCTTGTATTGTCAATTGCAGTGTCGGTGGAAATTTCCTGATCACGTAAACACATATTGTTTAACAAATGAGGGTCACACCCATGCTGAAAACACACACACAAAGAGACAGAGAAAACAGAAACAGGCACAAAAAGAGATTGTCCAGAGTTTCATAAACTTTAAATTACAATTATAAACATCAGAGACAGACCACCACAGAGACGCAAACTCACAGAGCAAAACAGATTGGATAAACATAAGCAGTTGAGGATCAAAAACTGCTTCAGCTCTCCGCTTCAGTGATTGCACTATATTTCACAGCAAGTGTACTTAACACCTTCTTACATTGTAATTAAATAAGGAAGTCCTGGTTATATAAGGTAACTACTGTAGGAGGTAGTTTTTGGTTAAGTACGTAGTTATGTAAGACATGATAAGTATATAAATATGAAACAGCCATGTAAAATAAAGTGCTTTTTGTTTGGGTTCTTATTCACTCATTTATTTTCCTTCGGCTTAGTCCCTTATTTATCAGGGGTCGCCACAGTGGAATGAACCGCCAACTATTCAAGCATATGTTTTACACAGAGGATGCCCTTATTCGCCGCAACCCAGTACTGGGAAACACCCATACACTCTCGCTAGTACACTACGGCCAATTTAGCTTATTCAATTCACCTCTACCGCATGTCTTTGGACTGTGGGCACCTGGAGGAAACCTGGCGGAAAACCACACCAACACGGGGAGAACACAGCGTAATGAACCACCAACTTATCCAGCATATGTTTTACACAGCGGATGCTCTTCCAGCTGCAACCCAGTACTGAGAAACATCCATACACACTCATTCACACACATACAGCATACGGCCAAATTTTTGTTCATTCAATTCCCAGCATGTCTTTACCGCATGTCTTTGGATGCCAGAGCATCCGGAGGAAACCCACCTGAACACAGGGAGAACATGCAAACTCCACACAGAAATGCCAACTGGTCCCGCCGAGACTCAGCATATGTTTTACACAGCGGATGCCCTTTTAGCCGCAACCCAGCACTGGGAAACACCCATACACTCTCGCATTTACACACTTATATACTACGGTCAATTTAGCTTATTCAATTCACCTCTACACATGTCTTTGGAATGTGGGGGAAACCAGAGCACCTGGAGGAAAACCAAACCAAAACACGGGGAGAACATGCAAACTCCACACAGAAATGCCAACTGGTCCAGTCGAGACTCGAACCAGTGCTCTTCTTGTTGTAAGGAGACAGTGCTAACCACTGAGCCACCATGCCACCCTGTTTGAGTTCTTAATAAATCACAAACACTTGTCATTTCTCACAGGACCTAACAGCATCCTTCACACTCTTGGCCTGTGTCACTATAGACACTAATCCTTTATTTCCAGCCAGAATAATTCATCCTGAAAGGCAGACAGAGAGGATAAGGATGAGGAAAGAAAAAGAGCAAGAAGTAGGACTGCTCCATGAGGAATGGTAGATCCTGCTGAGAGTTTAGATAAAGTGCAGATCACAGAAAATCACACATGATGCCGCGATTCAACATCTCTACAGACCTCAGAGACTGAAGCTCAGAATTCACTGCAATATCTGACAGAATTACTTGTGAGTTTTGGCAAGTGTGGGATTTTTTCTCCAGACTGAAACATAGAATAATTTCCACAGTGATCCAGTGAGACATATAAGCGTGTTATACTTACCAAGGCTGCATTATTCGACAAAAACACACACACACACACACACACACACACACACACACACACACACACACACACACACACACACACACACACACACACACACACACAATATAAACAGTACATTTTTTACTAAAAATAAATTTTTCCTATCTGAATACATTTTTAATAGTAGAGTGATTGTGAAGCTGGTGATTCACTTGGCTTTTCTTAGTGTCACATGATCCTTCAAAATCAGTTTCTTATTATTATCAGTGTATAAATGGCTGTGCTGCAGTTTTTTTATTATTATAGGTGAATACGAAAAATATACATCTATGTTGGTTACTGTGCACTTAGTTACTGGGTTTATGTTGCAATTAAGATATTAAGCAAATTTTTCTTAATGTTGCTGAAGCATTTGGAAGGCAGATGTGTTGACTCAGTAGGAGAGACAGAGTGTGTGTGCTTATTGATTGTCAGTGGTGGAAAGAGTACTGAAAAATCATACTCAAGAAAAAGTACCATTACTTGCCTAAAAATGTAGTGCGAGTAAAAGTATCTGCTGTAAATATTACTCAAAGTATGAGTAAAAAGTAGCCCTTTTAAAAGTACTCAAGAGTGGTGAGTAGTGAGTATTATGCTGTCAAAAGTTGATGTGTTTACAGGTAATTTGTGCATGTGTGTGTGTAAACGTAACATTCTGTAGTGCATTTAGTTATTGCCCAGAAAGCACACAACATCATGAGACATTAATATTAGGTTAGATTTAGGTTGTAATGTCAGATGACAAAAATTAATTGTCAAGCCAGCAGCTAAGGACGTTATTTTGATGTCCAATAATGACATCAAATGACGTTGATATTTGGTTGATTTTAGGTTGTTAGAAAGGGACAAAAATCCAACGTTGAGCCAACATCTTAAACCAGCATCATATATGACGTCAAATACTGACATTTATTCATCAGGTATGGCAACCAAAATCCAACGTCTGATAGATGTCATAGGGTTAACGTTCACAAAACGTCAAGCTGTAACATCATTAGACGTTGATATTTGGTTGGTTTTAGGTTGGACATTGGACATTGGCCTGACGTTGAGTTCTGACATCAACCCGATTTTCATTTCCAAACAAAATGCAAAGTCCCCATGATGTTAGGGTTCAACGTCAATTAGACGTCATGTTCATGTCCTGTGCCTGCTGGGTGTTTAAGGCCATTTTGGTCATCACACAGTAAACATCCGTCATCTTCTCATCAGTAACATGCGTCTCTGGGTCAATGCGCGTAGATTTTGAACATCTTTAAGGACACTTTTAATACTTCCAAACAGTTTGCTGCAATTATAAAGTGCACACGTCTTGAGGTAGTTCATTATGATGCGATTTTCCATCTACGGTATGTGCGATTTGATTGGAAAGGAATCACAGGACTGATTTTTCTAATCCCCATGGACAAGAAATAATGAAGTAGTGACTGAAGGTTGAAGGAAAGTAGTGGAATAAAAAATACAGATACCGCTGTAAAAATGTACTCAAGGGAAAGTAAAAGTACACATTTTTAAAACTACTCAGTAAATTACAATTCCTGAGAAAAACTACTCAATTACAGTCATTTGAATATTTGTAATTAGTTACTTTACACCACTGATGATTGTGTTTCTGTTTTTGTTAATGGTCAAGTTTGGGATGAGTATTGACATACAGACACATATGAATTCCTGACTGAACCCCTGCAGGAGACACTGCGTGTGCTCAAAAATCTCTCTCTCACACACACACACACATATACAAATTCTCCTGCTCATCTGTCAGTCTCTCCAGTTTGTTGGTCAGCCGAATTTTGCTCTCACTCGAAGAAGAGATGGAGGGAGGGATTTACACTTGAAAAGAGGAGGAGAAGATTACTAAGAATGGAGGGATGAGGGAGAGAAGGACAGGTTGTAATTAAACAAATCTCGATGACAAACGAGCACTCTCACTCATTCAGCACTCCCATCTCAAAGCCAACAAACACAGCCATCATCACACACACATACACACACAGCCATCCTCCCTTCAGCAATCACATCTCAAAGAATGCATAACACACATTCTCTCTTTCTCACACACACACACACACATAACACAATGCATATCTGAAAGTGCGGCACACACTTGCACAGAGACCCCACAGTTCATAAAAGCTTGAGTACTGTAACACATAATATCTTACAGCCTCATAATTCTGTCTCTTTTGAGCTTGAGGAACATCTCATCTCACCCTGGGTCTGTACCTCTGCTCCCTAGCCTTATTTGAGATGGGAAAGAACAGTTCATCTCACGGCTAGATGAATAACAGTTTCCCTTTTGGACCATTTCCAAAGTTTTTCTTTCTGTGGAGGTTTTTTCTTACTGAATTTGATCTGTAAGATTCTGATTGCACTAGATCTGGAATTAGACACCTCAGTTCTTAATATTGAACGAAATCTTCATGAAACAATATTGTTGAGTTTTAATTCCACCTATAATAAAACCTTATTCTGCTCAGCTAGCAGCCATTAGAGAGTTAAGGCTCGTATACACACCTGGACGCTTTTCGTTTGTGTTTATCGTCAGCTTTTTTCTAGACGTTTTTCCGGATTCAAACCCTAGCGCTTTTCACAGGCGTCGAGCAGAAGAGTATGCAAAATCACTCTTTGACGTTAGATGGCGCTACACAACTTTCAGCTTCTGACACCCGCTTGTAACACAGAAGAAGAAGACAAAGTTGACACGCTTGTTGTTATGGATGGTTCAAGTAGCAGCTCCAGCAATGAAGAAATGATTATTGTTCACCAGTGCAATAAGCAGCTCCACGTTCATATCGCCTCTGGGCATCTTCTTCAATGTGCGCTCGCATTGACAGTTTTATGCTTGAGCGCCTCCAAGTGCTGTTTACTGTTTCATGCACGTGAACAAAAGTGCCAATCTGATTGGTGGAGAAGGTTTTTACGCGGCGCGGCAAAACAAAAAAATGAGCATGAGGCGTTTTTTTTTTTAAATGACGCTTTTGCGCCTGCTGTTTTGTGCTTTGGTGTGCACGATCACATTGACGCTCTTTATTTAGTCACGAGGCGTTAAACGTCGACGGAAAACGCGAGCAAAAAACGTCTCGGTGTGCACGGGCCTTTAGGCTGCATTTACACTAGTGCGTTTTTTCAACCCAGGCTCATTCTGAAAATGTACCTCTATATACATTTCTGGAGAGCACCAAGTTTATCCCACGAAGTAAGTTTTTGCAGTTTTTGTTTTCGCGAATCCACCAGAGGCCACTGCGTACGCTTTTTGAGATCTCAAATTTCTCTCGCAAGTGCCATTCCATCAGAGGCCTCTGTCGACTGACTGACTGACCGACCTATCGATCGACTGACCCATCCTCCTCCTTCCTTAAACCCAACCAATAGTGTTTTCAAAACACCGATTAACCCCTTCCACCCACTTCTCCAAACCCAATCGACAGTATTAAAAACACGGAGGTAAGTGGTCAGATGCTAGCGTAATAGGAGCGGCATCATACCACCTCGTATTGTTCGTTTTAAAGATGAAATGCAGTCATACGTACATAGCTCTAACTACATAATTTGCGATCTCCCGAAATGTATACAGGGCTATGTTTTCAGAATGAGCCTAAGTTGGCGTTATTTATTTTAAAATAGCATTTTAGAAACACTCCTTGTCCATACTGGTGTTTTCTAATGGACACCAGATTCAAAGACATTCAAGGACTTTTTAAAACAGCATTCATTTTAAATCAATCACCTTTGTAATGCATACCCCATAGTGCCATGGAAGTCCTAACATTTCACTTACACTTAATATTTACATTACAAATCTCCAAGTAATGATGATGTTTTGAATGTGTGATAAATCAAAATTATTATTCAAAAAAAATTTTAAGTCATACTCGAAGAACTTTAAGCAATGTGTTTTTAAATTCTGTACTGATAATATTTAAATGCGGTTTCTGATTATTATTTGTAGTTTTTTTCATTCTGTTTTTGACAGCAGCACAGTAAAACTGTTGAAATGACACCAAAAACAAATTTCATTTCAAATATAATTCAAGCACTTTCAAGGACCTTTATATTCAAGTACTTTCCAGGCTTTGAATCCATATGTCTGAATTTCAAGTACTTTCAAAAAGCGTGGGAGGCCTGTAATTGTACATTGCAAGTACATGTCAACTTGTTCTGTACTCTAAAGAAGATAATTCTTTATAGGATCTATACACATAGTAGCAGTTCTGTTAAGAACCATATAATCCTTTCATGGCAAAATGGTTATTTGGATCCAGTTTATGGATCTTTCTTTCCCACGTTTTTGTTTGTCAAATCTGGGAAACATCTCATTCTGGAGCTCAACCATCAAACTGTACAGAGAGTCAACACTCTTACAACAGGAGAATGATTTATTTCTTAATATGTATATAGATTCTAACTTGTTTCCAACCAATATGTTTTTTTATGTTTTTTGTTTATTTGTTTAACAGAATTCGCTGCGTAAAACATATGCTGGATAAGTTGGCGGTTCATTCCGCTGTGGTGACCCCTGATTATTAAAGGGACTAAGCCGAAAAGAAAATGAATGAATGAACATGTAAGTGTGACCAGCTTTGTTCAGTTGATGATACCACTTCTGTGGTAACAGGGATATGTAATTTCTGAGCATTTATCACCAATCACAAAAAAAATCCAATCACTTTGTATCATTTTCACTTACTCTGTACAGGGTTCACCTATTGTTCATTATTGCTAAACTCAATTGTGTTTCAGATTCTGTCATATCTTATAACTTTATCATCAACTCCCACTTCCCTCTGAAACCATATTAACAGTTGATTAGGGATAAAATATTCAAAGAGATTAAAAAGAATCCAATGTCATGTAATAGAGTGCAAAAATGTATAGACTTAGGTTATCTTACATACTGGCTTTTTATTAATATTTATAAAGCACATATTAATGCCATATTACTAATTTGACCGTATTCATATCCATTAAATCATATTTGTCACTGATTTAAACTTAATTCAACAACATCTAGCTTAAAAATCAGTTACTTAAGAGTTTACTGGAACAAAAGTTAATGATAAATATGTGTTCAATATTTAAAAACATATATTGAAATTATATAGTCATACTACATACTACATATTTCTTGCAATAGACTTACACATTTATTCAGTGTTAAGTCTGGGCTTGTAACATGAGTAAAACAAAGTTTTTACTTTATAGCAGAGTTTAGCTGATTATTGCTGATTGAATTGGTGTGGTCTGTGTTATAGCACTGATGTGTCATGTGATTTAAAGTTGGGGCGCTGTGAGGACTTCCATCTGCACAACTCTGTGCAAACACAGCCAGACCACATCAGACCGGAACAAACATGCACAAAGAGAATTATGAACAACTCAATGTCAACAATCCGTCCACTCAAACCTCTCCACCTGAAGATGGAGAAAACACATCCTCCATTCTGGTCCCTTGGCCTCTTTGTATGTGTCCTATTGCTTTTCCATCTGCTGACCCCTTACTCACACATATCTGATTTTAATCAAAACCCTTTGGCCAAAAACTCACACACCCATGTGTGCACGTACACACACACACATACACACAAAGATAGAAAAAAACCCTAAGACGTTTGTGGAAGGAAAAAACATCAACAACATAAACACTTCCATGAATTCACCAGCAAGCATTTAGCAGTGCTATAAACAGTGACCTTACTATAACCCGATTAAAATTGAAGCCAACAGACGTAATTTATGGTAAACATCCCAACTTGACAGATGAAGCTTTCTTGATTATATTAAAGCATGTAGAAATAGGTTATTTTCTCTGTAGTGAGCTCTGATTACCATGTTAAATAAGTTGGAAAGTGTGTTTGGACATGAGAGTGTGGAAGTGAGGTGAGTAAAAAGAGAAAGAGAAAGCAGGTGAAGTGAGGTCTCTGAGGTATAAAGGGTCTGGCCTCTCTCAGGACCTTCCAAAAACTCCCACAGGCCTGTCAGAAGCCTGGGGCTAGAGTAGAAGATGCCCCAGGGAGAGAGTCTGACCCTAGGCTGCCCTCTGGACCTGAGCAGGGGGAGGGGCAGCAGGACTCTTTTGTGTCTAAAGGCTCCACCCACTGTGTGCCCTCCGCACCTTTGCTTTATCACTCCCAAAACTTCCTTTATTACCTTCTTTTGTCATTATACTCCTATGAAAGCATTTAATTTCACCCCTCCGAAAATCTGTTCAATTATGCTCGCTCTGCAGATTTTTTTGGGTGGAAAAAAAGGGAATGAAAGGAGGAAATTCTTACACCTTCAGAGTATGAAAACCTAAATTTCTTTTCAAAATCTTTATGAATATGCCACAACTGTAAATTCTACAGTCTGGCCATCAATAGCTTTTACATAAATTCCAAGGTAATTCATACTTTGGATATATTCATAATATTCACAATTTTGACTTTTTTTCTCACATTGCGAGATGTTAACTTGCAATTGTCTTTTTTCTCTGAATTGCACGTTTAAATGGCAATTTTGAGGACAAACAACTGTAAGAATTGCAAGATACGAACGTATAATTGTAGGTAGTTTTAGCAAACTTTTGTATCTAGCAATTCTGAAAAACATAGTCTGAATTACAAGGTATAAACTTCAAATTTTGAGGAAAAATTGTCAAAATAGGGAGATAAACTTCAGAATTTCCTTTTTAATTTTAGTATTCAGTGGCAGAATAAGGTCTCCATAAATTACAAACTATGTGTTGCTGTTAAATTATTTAACAAAATAAAAAAAAGGGGTGGAATGAAAAAAATACCTTGGTATTAGCTGTCTTTGTACCATACCTGTACCATATTTCCCCAGCAAATCCAATTGAAAACCATTGCCAAATGCAGTTTGGCCAAAATACTTTCTGTCCTGATTACTCAAAAGTTTTTTTCTCTCTCATACAGTATAAACAAAATAAGAAGAAAAACAAAAAAGAATGTATATAAAATCATTGTGTCAGTGAGACACAGAAATCCAGTCAGCAAAATATGAAACAGTTATGGAAAACAGGAAACTTATTGTTTTCTTATTGTATACTTATAAGTTCAGCCGAAGGATACTGTGTATGTGCTCTGTTTTGAGCTAGTGCCGTATCATGTTCTCAAAGACATAAAGTGCACAATCAAACCACTGACCATCAACTAGAGGCACATAAAATCAGTACCAGACTGCACCCATGAGTGTATTTGCTGGATAAGAGTAGTAATTACAAGCAATTTAAGACCTTCATTATATTATAATATAATAACACATGCATAATTACACACAGAGAGTGAGAAAATGTGCTAAGTAATTTCACTGCTTTCTTAACACTCTAAATGGCATGCAAAGTCTGCCAACACAGACACACACACTTTCACAAACACATTCCACAACACTGTATCAAATTATGGTGCAATAACACATACTTATGCCCATGAAATCCAACCTCCTTCAACATTCACCATATTATTTTTTCTCAATTTCAAAATGCAGTGATCTGCTTACAGAAGAAATAATTCAAGGTATCAAGGCTGCACTCCTGACATGTTCCAGCCAGATTCTAAGGAGGCACTTTGTGGATAAGAAAAGCTCTATCACTCAAATTGAGTTGGAAACAGTCGACTTGGCAGTTGAGAGAAATACTCATTATAATTTGTAAAGAAACATATTATAGTTAGCATATATTTCAGTCAAGATATCAATTAATAAGCTATTTATAAATGTGCTTCATTAATTAAGAAATAAATAAAAAATTAGTTAATAGAAATGGTTTATTTTATTTTTTATTTTTAGTTTGCTATTTATTTCCATGGATAGTATTTTGCAGTTTGCTTATATACATGCTAACATTAAAGTAGAAGTTCTGTCAATCTTTTCTAACACACTGCAGATTATCAAAAACGTAGTTTGTATAGATTTGTACTCATTGACTGTTGGGGAAAGCTACTTTTGAGAGTAATGCATTACAATATTGAGTAAAAAGTAAGTAGTTGCATTACTTAGTTTATTTTTTATGGTAAGTGATGCATTAAGTTACTTTTGAGTAACTTTTGCGACCTGGCTTGATCTCTTTCAGAACTTTTTTCTTTTTTAATAGAGGAGCTCTGCAATTAACCACACACTGTATCATCTACAACTTCATTTACCTTTAAAAAAAACACACAAAAAATATTTTAGGATAATGTTATCTGAGAACTTCCTGACCCCAGAGCTATACATGCCATATGGATTTGTGTATTTTTTAAAAGTAATGTGCTACTTTACTCGTTCCTTAGAAAAGTAATATTATTACGTAATACTTTATAATGCATTACTTGTAATGCGGTACCCCTAACACTGCTAATTGGTATGTAAAGTTCACACTAGGCTACATGACTGTAGCTGGTAAAAAACTTTTTTTGTAAATTCAGTTGCTCTATTTCTTTTTAAAGCAAAGTACAAAATTGGTCATAAATTTTCTGTAAATGAATGCATGGTCGCTTAAAGCAACACTATGCACTTTAAAGTTTCTTCTGCGGCTTCCCCTTGTGGTGGATATGCAGAAATGCCTGTTACGTAAATTGGTTGTTTCAAACAACTCACATTTCTTGACTAACTTGACAGAACCAGAGTAAGCTGACACCTTGTTTGGAAATCATGTCCACCGACCAGGTAAAATAGCCTTTGTTACACTTCACTATGTTCAACAAATATCATCACATGGCAGTTGGTTGCCTCTTTCAGCTTGTATCTTCTGATACCATTTCGTGTTCGTCCTTTCAGTCTCTTGTTTTTTTCTTCACTTCCTCTGACAAAACTATTTTAGCTTTCTTTGGTGGGTCTGGCATGGTATTCATGTTCTATATTACACTGTTCCATTTCACAATTAGCATTTGGCTAACTCCACTTAGGCTTTATGACAACGACGTGTGAAATGTGCCTCAAGGCAGATGGCTGTAGTAGTGCGGCTTTAATTTAATGTTTATCTTCACTGATCCTAATCATTTGTTGAAGGCTTGATTCTGATTGGCTCATGAACATTCTGTGTGTAATTAATTTCAATTAAATGCACAGCTAAAGTAGTTTCAGGAAGATCTTGACTACATTATGGCTCCATATCACTGCACCACATGATTTTAGTTATTTCACATGCAGCGTACAACTGTCAAAAATCAAATCAAAACAACAGGCTAGGATAAGATTTTTACGAAAGCAGTTCCACATACAGGAGCGATTTGAGGATAAAAACCTGTCAAATGAAGTACAACATCTGATCAGTGTTAGGTTTGGAAACCATAACATAAGTGGAGTAATTCGCTCCAATCTCCGGGTGTGCATTATCAAAGAATTCAATGGCCCACCATTAATTATTCCTTGCTTGTTTCTAGTGTCATTGAACAAAAGAGAAGCTCTTAAGAGTGTGTGAAAAAAAGAAAAATCACATCCTTATCATTTACACAAAACAAGAGCAAAATGTCCTTCATGTAAAAACAGTCTACAGGCTTTGAAAGGCAAATGAAGAATAGTTCACTCATAAATGAAAATCTACTCACTACTTACTCCCTCAAGTGGTTTTGAACCTTTATGAGTTTATTTCTTCTGTTGAACACAAATAAAAGAAAGCTGAAAACCAGTAACCCACAAAAATATATGGGGGGGGGGGGGGGGGGGGGGGGGGGGGGGGGGTACTAAGGAAGTCCTAATATGGAAATGTAGAATTTTTTGTGGAAACTATCCCTTTAGTAAATCAATGAAAGTCTCATTTTTAGGTTTTGTTATAGCTGTTTACTGTGAAGGAGTACAGTCTTAAAGTAAACACTTTAAGTCTTGTGTAAGTCTTACAGTCTTAAAAATAAACATTTACAAAATAAAATTCATATATGCACAGCACAATTCACATTTACAAAATCCAATTTGTACATTGAAAACACAGTTCATAAATACAACACACAATTCATGAATTCACAAGTAAAAGTCATAAATATTTTTGTCAAATAAATTGAATTTGTGTATTTTTTTAACCGTGTTTTGAACTTACGAATTGAATTTGTGTGTTTAAAAATTTTGTTTCGAACTTACGAATTTAATTTGTCTATTTTTGAATCGTGTTTTGAACTTACGAATTGGATTTGTGTATTTTTTAATCGTGTTTTGAACTTACGAATTGGATTTGTGTATTTATAAAACGTGTTTTGAACTTACAAATTAGATGTGTATTTTTGAATCGTGTTTTGAACTTCTGGACTTTGGACTTCTGTATATTGAAATTATGAATTGGATTTGTGTATTTTTGAATAATGTTTTAAATTTATGAATTGGATTTCTGTATTTTTTAATTGTGTTTTGAACTTACGAATTGGATTACGAATTAGATTTGAGCATTTATGAATCATGTTTTAAACTTACGAATTGGATTTATGTATTTTTGAAGTGTTTTGAACTTACGAAATGGATTTGTGTATTTTTGAATCGTGTTTTGTACTTATAATTGGATTGGTTTATTTATGAATCGTGTTTTGAACTTACAAATTGCATTTGTGTTTTTATGAATCTGAAATGTGAATTGTGCTGTGCATGTATACATTTTATTTTGTAAATGTATTATTTTTGAGGCTGAGCTGGCTCCATAATTTACACACTGAAAATAAAAAAGCAATTAATACATGAATATGAGCCTACAAAGTCACATCTCCATCATAGAAGCTATTTGTTTGTTAGAATCAGTTGCTGCCTATGTAGAGCTTTCCTGAGAGATGTGATGTTCCCTTGGAAGACAGTGGTCTATAGGAGCAGTAGTCAGCAACACTCTCTTTTGAAACAGTTTTTTTTGTGTAATCGTTGGGGCCTTTGTGGTTAAGTGTAGATTTATGTTGGTTTGGTTTGTCCAGGCAGCTCGCTTTCACCACAGTCAATCAGTCACATACACACTCACAAGCTGAACACATGGCTGGCACATGCACTTGAAAGAGCAGCATTTCAGCTCACTTCATCTTGATGATGGGGAAACAAGAGAATGAAAGCAAGAGCGGAAGAGGGCAAAGGGACAGATGACATTGTTAAATGAAAGGTTTCATTTCCACGTAATTATTACTCGTCCTGCGTGAGTCTGAACTGTGAATTATAGAGTGAGCGAGTGTGTGTGTGTATGTAGTGTTGTAATTCAGTCTGGCATGAGTTTATCTCTGTGGTTTACTTACACGGGGCGCCCCATTAGTCTGACCCCCCCACCAATCACAATTGAACGTGGGGTAATTATTGGGGTCTGGAGAAGGGGTTAACAGCGCAGTCATTGTCACGATGACAGGAGGACCGATGTTATCATGACATCACAGAAAGAAGAGAGGTGCATTCTGGGAGAGGCACCTGCAATGACATTCCTCAGCCATCCTGGCTCCAATCTCACTAAAACCAGGCTGAAAGATGAACAGTTTCATACAAACACATTAGAGAGCATTCCATCATACCACAGACCTTCTAGCACATCACTTCTCTCTCAATCACATGCACAACATTACTGTGATCAAAGCAACTCTTTTTTTTTTTTTTCCTTCTTTCCTGCACTTTCATCTGTATGAGAAGCATTTTTATGATACTGGAAAGATATTATTGTTTATGCAAAAACAAAAGGTAGCACTTTATTTTGATGGTCCATTTGAGTATTAGACTGTCTGCTTAATATCTGCTGATACTGCTCCTTCAACAGACATTTACCTGAATATAAGAAACTTTGCAAGTACATGTCTAACCCTAACCTAACTGCCTACTTATAATCTAATAAGAATTAGTTGACATGTAGATGCAATGTAACTTAAATTCAACAAACAGACCATCAAAATAAGGTGTGACCAAACAAAATTATTTTATATTTAATGTAAAGATTTCTCCTCAGTGACTGATATGTGGCCTAAACAATTTTAAATAGCATTTTTGTTTAGTTTGTTGTTTTTACAGCAAAATATATTAATCTTCTTAGTGTACATACAAATTTCTTTGGCAATATTGTATTTCTTACAATCATGTTAATTAATCATCATTGAATTGAAAATTTTAAAAACATAATATAAAACATGCTGTTCAATTTCTGTTAATGTCTTGGCCTCCATACTCACCTGACAGGCACCTGATCAAACATTTGTAGTTCAAATTGGACAAGTGCCTTACTGTTAATGAGAACCAATTCCTAACCACGTGGCATTTAAATATTTAAATTAAATGGATGTAACAATCTCTCATTACATATGTATTACGACTAGGGTTATAGATTAAAACGAGACTACTGTATTTTTCAAAGTTAAAGTCATCTCATTCACATTTTTACATAAATAATAATATATTACACATCATATGTATAATAAAAATAATAATAATCATAATAATGATTAAAAGATGTAAAATATTTTATTGCACATCAAATATACACTCACCGGCAACTTTATTAGGTACACCTGTCCAACTGCTCGTTAACACGAATTTCTAATCAGCCAATCACATGGCAACAACTCAATGCGTTTAGGCATGTAGACATGGTCAAGACAATCTTCTGCAGTTCAAACCAAGCATCAGAAAGGGGAAGAAATGTGATTTAAGTGAATTTGAGCATGACATGGTTGTTGGGGCCAGATGGGCTGGTCTGAGTATTTCAGAAACTGCTGATCTACTGGCATTTTCACGCACAACCATCTCTAGGGTTTACAAAGAATGGTCCAAAAAAAGAGAAAATATCGAGTGAGCGACAGTTCTGTGGGTGCAAATGCCTTGTTGATGCCAGAGGTCAGAGGAGAACGGCTCAGGATTTGGTGTCAACAACATGAAAGCATGGATCCATCCTGCCTTGTATCAACGGTTCAGGCTGCTGGCGGTGGTGTAATGGTGTGGGGGATATTTTTTTGGCACACTTTGTGCCTATTAGTACCAACTGAGCATTGTGTCAACTCCACAGCCTACCTGAGTATTGTTGCTGACCATGTCCATCCTTTTATGACCACAGTGTACTCGTCTTCTCATGGCTTCTTCCAGCAGGATTACGTGCCATGTCATAAAGCGTGAATCATCTCAGACTGGTTTCTTGAACATGACAATGAATTCACTGTACCCAAATGGTCACTTATCAAGGGTAATTAGGCAAGTCATTGTATAATGATGGTTTGTTCTGACAATTGAAAAAAAAAAAAAAAAAACATTGCATAAGGGAGCTAATAATATTGACCTTAAAATGGTTTAAAAAAAATTAGGTCACACTTTATTTTGATGGTCCATTTGTTGAATCGAAGTTACATTGCATCTACATGCCAACTAATTCCCATTAGATTATAAGTAGACTGTTAGGTTGTGGTTACTATAGGTTGACATGTTGTAAAGTTTCTTATAGTGAGGTAAATGTCTGTTGAGGTTCTTCCAGATAAGACACTACATTACAAACCATAAAGAAAAAGCTCTAGTCATCCAAGAACCAAAAAAAAAAAATAGAAGAATACTTCATAAATATTGCAGAAAAAAGTATTACAGTTAAAAAACATATATTTAGAGGTTACTTAACCTATCACCAATGTAATTTGAGGTAACTACAATTTAACATGATGTACAAATGTATCCCCTGAAAAGTAATTATGATGGCAGTACCTTTTATTTATTTTTATTTTTTTATTATTAATTAATTTTAATTTTAGAATATATTTTTTATGTATTCCCTCATTTGTAAGTGGTTAAATTGTTGGGCAAGGGGTTGTTCTGAAAAAAATATATTGAAAATAAAAAGTATTTTAAAAAAAAAATGTGTGTTGAAGGAGCAGTATCAACAGATATTAAGCAAACGGTCAATACTCAAATGGACCATCAAAATAAAGTGTTACCAAAAGTTAAAAACTGCTTTTATTCTAGTCGAAATAAAACAAATAAGACTTTCTTAAGTAGAAAAAAATATTATAGGATATACTGTAAAAATTCCTTGCTCTGGTTAACATCATTTGGGAATACATAAAAAAAGAAACAAAAATTAATGGGAGGGCTAATAATTTGGACTTCAACTAGTATGGCAGATAACCAGTACCTTTCACTTAAAGTCAACACAAAATGCCATTTTCAACACTATACTTCTGTAATCTGGCATAATTCAATGTAAAACAACTCATTTTAAAGCAGGATTTTTTGTAAGTTGAATTAATGGATCACAAAAAGTTGTCGACACATGATAGGCGGTGAGAAGCTAAAAAATAAGAGCTTTTTAAAAAGCTACTTCAGAGGTGGAGCAAGTTATTACATTAATGAAAGATCACTGATGCACTGATGAACCATTCGTAATAACATCTGGAGCTTTTATTAAGAATGTAAACAGGCTCCGTTTTAATTTCATGCTGACTTGAAACACACAAAAACAGCACTTCTTTCATGCGAGGACTCTCTGCTGTTTTTCCTCACACATGGCAAACACATGAGTGACCCCGAGCATCCCTTTCTCCTGTCCTCCTCAACCTTTATCCCTCTTTTCCTCTAAATGCACGAGTTTTCAGTCCCTGAGCACTGCACTGATTCCACAGCAGGTAGCCTATCAAACAGTGTGTGTTCACTGGACTGTCAGTTTGACCCCGTGTCCTACTCTCTGGAAGCCCAAACCACCAATCACAGCTTTCTTGTTGCATCTCTGTGAAGCTGTCGTCTTCTTCCCTGATTTCCCTGATGTGCCGATGAGAACACCTTCAGCTGACCTGTGCAGACCTCAGCTTTACTACAGTTACCAGTGAGGGGCTTCTCTCCTTACACATACAAACGCACTCTCTCGCTTACACATACACACACATGCACAGAGTGTTGGAGAAATGCATTAAAGAACGCGAGTTAAGTTAACAAATTACTTTTTAACTAGTAAGATAATGCATTACTTTATCATTTCCAAAAAAAAATATCTGAGTTACTTTTTATCTGAAGAGCTGTGCACAATGTGAAAACATGATGCTTACTGTAGTTCTATAGCTTAAATGTGAATACATACATTTACTCATTTCACTTGCACAAAACACATTCGGTATGCCTGAAAATGAACAGAAACTGTGAAAGGTCAAAAATAGATATTTTGTTAGACTACTAAAATGTTTCTTTAAAATTATTATTATTATTATTATTATTATTATTATTATTATTATTATTATTATTATTATTATTATTATTATTATTTAAAAACTATTTAATTACAAATCCCAGCCCAAAAGCAAAAGGTAAAACAAAAGTAGAAACTTATACAAAAATAAAAACTCATTCTTTTTGTTAAAAACTAAGTAATATGTTTAGTTTGTAAAGAAGTAACGCAAGATTGTAATGGATTACTTTTAAAAAGTAACTTTCCCAAACACTCACATGTATGCAATTTTTTTGTTTTCTGTGTAACTTTGTTCAACATAATTATTTTTATACTGAACATCCTATTCTCAATCCTAACCCTGCTGCTAAACATAAGCCTTTCAATCGGCAATCAGAATCACTCTTGAGATACATTTCAATTTTACTACTAATTTAAATCTTCTAATGTCCTTCTCACCTAATACCAACATGGGCTCATTCTGAAAATGAAGCCCTACCATACATTTCTGGAAATCGCGAATTATGTATTATATATATGTATATATTTCATCTTTAAAATGAACACTACGGGGTGGTATGACGCCGTTCCTTTTAGTGCTTTGCTTGCCAGCTGACTGCTTACCTCTATAAGGACGGCTTTCCCGCTGTTACCAGTTTGTAGAGTAGCTCGACATGTACGTCGGTGGACTTAGGACTTGATTTGACTGCGACAACAGGGTTCGAGTCTGATGAAGCACAGTTGCAGAAAGCAGGTAAGACAAAAACAAAAGCTAAAAAATAAAATAAACAAGTAAATAACAGGGTGAGAATGTGGTAAAATCTGAAAACGTGCTAAAAATTAGGAGGCTTTTCTTTTTCTAGATTGCTTTTGAAAACACTGCGGTTGGGTTTAGAAAAAGGGGTGGGTCAATCGGTGCTTTTGAAAACACTGTTGGTTGGGTTTAGGGAAGGGGGAGGGTGGGGGGGAAATCGGACGGTTGGCCAGTCAGTAAATCAGTCAGTCGACAGCGGCCTCTGATGGATTTATGTGAGAACAGCAGGTGTGAATGGCACCAGCAAGAGAAATTTGAGATCTGTAAAAGCGTGCACAGCAACCTCTGGTGTATTCACGAAAACAAAAAATGCAAAAAAAAATGTAGCTCCTGGGATGTATTTGGCACTCTCCAGAAATGTATTTAGGGGCACGAAATCAGAATGAGCCTGGGTTGCCTAATACAGTCTCAGTTATGATTTTCATTATATAAGTAGTAGTACAGCGTCTTCACATCAGACTTGTAAATTAATAGATTCTCCAAAATATTGCTATGAATTGATTAACAACCTTTGATTAGGTTGTTCTGATCTAATAAAATACTACTACTTGCTCTACACTAAACAATAACAACAATTTAGAAAAGATTAAATTAGATTAAAATATGTGTTTTTTCATATACAGAAAGGGGGACTAAATAGAGTTGAATACGGGGCTGTTAAAAAATGGGACTTCTAGACATTCTTATTATTTTGTGTCATATAATCAGGTACTCATTCATTCATTTTCCTTCGGCTTAGTCCCTTATTTATCAGGGGTCACCACAGCGGAATGAATCGCTTACTACAACTGAATTGAAATACCCATAAACTCTCGCATTCACACACACACACTCATACACTATGGCCAATTGTGTTTACCCAATTCACCTATAGCGCATGCCTGTGGATTGTGGAGGAAACCGAAGCACCCTGAGGAAACCCAAGCGAACACGGGGAGAAAGAAACTCCATGCAATTATCATATATAACGATTTAGAGGGATTTTTTCAATAAAATATAGTATTTAATAAATTGACCTCTGAGCAGTTGTGTGAGTGCCAGGAAGAGGTTGGTTTTAGTGCATAGTTTGTCTGTTTCTTGGAAAAGTGTGACCTTCAGTTAAACACAATGAAACACAATGGGGGAAAACCTCTGTAAAACATCAAAAACCAGAGAGCAGCCAGACCCGGGACTGTGTTTGTGTTTGGAGGAAAATAACTTTTCTTCGATAAGACTGAAGAAAACAATGTGTTCATTTTAAACCGAACCAATAAATGGAAACTTCTAGCAGCATTCAAAACACTTTCGTATGTTTGACTCAAATAAAAGTCCCTAAGCAACTCTATTGCATGAACGGATATTGACTTTACACAATCTCTCTAACGCACAAGTTGGTCTCGCACACACATACAGAGAAGTAGACAAAGAGACAACACAGAAAAAGACAAATTAGATAAACTAGACAACAGGACGAATATAAACTATTAAATCCACAATAAGCCCACCCCCCTGTCACTAGATATAAACATTAAAACACACACTATTACAAACAGGTGTTTAGCAGTCAAGTAGACGACAACTGTGTGCCTGAGTGTAGGTCTTCAAGCTAGAATAGGGGCCCCTACAAAGCTCGGTGGACCCTGAAGCATTCATTGGCCCCAAAGTAATCATCGTAGAGAAAAAAAAAGACCCCCAACATTAGGGACTCATGAGCCCAGTAACCCTGAATTGAGCCACGGAAAGCAGGACCTCCATGAAGAAACTAGGCGTCTCCCTGAACAGAAAGCAGAGTGACGGAGAGCGAAGAAAAGTCAAGAGAAAACAGAACGGATCCAAAAATAATGGGGAGGGAAATGAGGGGATGAGAGATGAAGAGATGAAAGGAAAGACGGAAGGTGTGCTGAGTGAAGCCGTGAGCCGTGGGATGTGCTTTCAAGGGATGAATGAGAGAAGTAGGAGAAAGTGATATTAACCAAGCAGGAGCGACATCAACTAACTAAATACAGTCCAGCTCTACTCATCTTCTTAACACCTTCCATCTGGCTACATTTCAGCTCTGTGTAAATAGTTTCATCATGACGGTAAACTGTCATCACACGTGTTTTTAAAGGGATAGTTCACCTAAAGAAGGAAACCTGTGTCACCATTTCCTCATTTTTATGTTATTCAAAAAAACAAATGAGCTATTTTCTTTTGTGATCCACAGCAGAATGTTGGACAGCATCAATGTCCAATTCATAAGTGAATAACCAATAAAATCTGCACTGCTACTTTTTTGAAAAATAAAATTTACACCGTGTCTCAAAATTTTTTCGTCAGAATTTTATCAAAATACCACCAACTTTAATTATGGTAGCTTGAGAAAGCCAACATACTGTTATACTGCTTAAACTTCTTCTTCTTCTTTTTCTTAGACTATTATAAGAATGCATCTCCTCCTAGACCATTCATCCTACAACCACCAAACTAACTCCAAACCTCCAAACTATAGTGAATTATGTTGCTATATCTTTTCCAACTAATCCGACTTATGGTTTTCCGAAAACTGACCCGGAAAATTTGGAAAAGTCCCATTGACTTAACATTGGACCAAACTTTGTGACCTCATAACTTTCCACCAGACTGTCCTACAGACTTAGGCCCCGTTTACACTAATGCATTTTTGTTTTAGAACGCATAAGTTTTGCTACGGTTACACCATCCGTCCACACTACGCTGGAGTTTTCGAGCTCCGAAAACGAAGCGTTTTGAAAACGCTGGAGAGGTCGTTTTCATTCTAAAACGCTGCTGCTCCGTCTCAGTGTGGATGGGGGAAAACGGAGACATCTGAAAACGGAGGCGTGGCTGCTGAGATTCGTACATGATTGGGGCTTTTGGGTCATTGGGTATCCTTCCCTTACTTGTCAAGCCCCTATCACATGACTATAACGCTACCGGAAGACGGCAGACCAGCCTTCACTGTAAACAACAACATTGACACAGAAATGGGATCGTTGTTTGCACTATTGTCCGTTTTAGGCGTCATTGTGCAGTTAAACTCTGCCTTTTTTACTACAGCAGCTGCATATATTCGCAAGAGGCAAGCTATTGTTCGAGCACTCGCTAATCGCTCGCGTTCATCCTTCAACCAGCGTTTGTTGACTAACAATAACCAAATGCCGAGCGAGACACATGCTTCCTGTTTATACTTGAACGCGCATGCCCAGAGTGCGCGAATGGTTACATGATATACGTTTTTGGTGGAGTAGTGTGGACGGAGATATGTTTAGAAACGCTAGATGAAACGCTAGTATGGACGCGGATCGTTTTTTATCTAAAACGCCGTTTCAAAACAAAAACGCATTAGTGTAAACGGGGCCTTAAGGTTAGGCTCATTTAACCCACACTACCAATCTGCCAATCACTGATGACCTTTCAACTTACTAGGCACACCCTACCACTTACAGCACCCTAGCAACTATCCCATAAACTTCCATTATACAAAACTGCCATTGACTTTACATTGAACATACTGTACTAACAATATACTAATCCATACTAGAAACATACTAACAATATCCCACTCCATACTAACACACATACTAACATACTAATCCATACTAGAAACATACTAACAAACATACTAATCGTACTAGCAACATGCTAATTCATACTAAATTCATGCTAATTTATGTTAGCAATTGCTAACAACTACTCGGAACACCTTATCAACCACTCAGAACACCTTAGAAACCACCAAGCAACAACTTAGTAACAACCTAGAACACCCTAGCAATGCCTTAGCAACCACCTAGAACACCCTAGCAATCACTCAGAACCCCGTCAACTGCCTAGCAAAAAATATGGCAGTCCATACTAGAAACATATATGGAGAGTTCAGATGCAAAAGCCGCTAAACGCCACGTCCGCCAAAAATGAGATGATGACATTGAGTCATTCAAAAATAACAGTTTGTTTGCAAAAGCGGCTAAACGCCACTTGCCTTTGACAGCAAAAGCCCCTATATCCCGAGAACCAATCAGAAGGCGTGAATCGATATGTTTTCAATGTAGCAGCGCGATGATACGCCGGCTTTTATGAGGAGACTGTTTTATTTCGATTTCATTTTAAAAGACGGAGTTTGATGAACTGCATGAGCCTGTCCGACTGTCAGTGAATGGCAAATGAAAACGTCCCTTACCTCAAAACTCTGTGCATTATAAGAAAAAGAAAACACAATGTACAGTCGGAAGTGTAACATACTGTACATTCATAACATTTTTTGTGCAGCGACGCTATTATGAATGAGTCCGATTTACATTAAAATGGCAACACCGTTTCACGAAGGACAGAGTTAAGATGCCGTTCTTTTATCTCACATGGATGCTATGAGGATAAACAAGATATAAAAAAGAGATCAAGACCGTGAGTATGGTGAGAATGAATGAATGACAGCTTCTTAAAGTGTCTGAGAGACATCCCCTTTTTGCCCAGTAGGCCCACCTTGTGTTTTATTTGCTACAGTAAGCTATTTTTAAAAGATAAATGTAATGTATAAAACTATACATTTTACTTTACTTTTGGTAAAATAATTTCGAATTGCATCTTTAGTGATTTTTTAGCTATTTACAATGTCTTGTCCCAATAAGTGGATTTAGAGGTTTTTGCAAAAAAAAGCACAAGTGGATTTAGCTGGTTTTGAGGCCAAAGAAAATCTACTTTGTTAAAAACCAAATAACTGTCTAAAGTGACATTTTTGAAAAAAGTTTTTTTATTTACTAGCCTTTTTTATTTAATAACCTTCTCATTATCTCTAAAATGAAACTTCTGAACCTAATTATATGAGCCTGATAGAAAATGCCCATTTACAAAAAAAGAGGTCTGATGGATTTAGAGGGTTTTGCATCTGAACTCTTCATATGTACTTATGTCTCTATGTCAGCTGTTTCACACTTCCTAAAACTACTTCAATTATTTAAACTTTTAAACTACTTCAAGCTTTCAGACTAGGCTTTCTCAAGCCACCATAAAGTTAGTCTACGAAAGTTACTTTTCTAGTTATTAATACACGGCCACGGCCACTTGCCAAGTAAGTAAATAATTAGCCTCAAAATATTTGGGTCAAAATTAGTGAGCACGTGATAATACAAATTAAATTTAAATGAAATACATCTACCATGTTTTTATTGACGTGACGTATGGTGTGCATTACATAACTTTACTTCCATTTAAAAATTCTCTCCCAAGTGTCCACACTTTTGAACCTCACCAGAAGTAGTAGGTCATCTGGGCACTTTTTGTCTGTATACTGCAGTATATGCCCATATGCAGAGGAGGTTTTGGCTCAACTGCAGCAAAATTATTCTTTTATTTAGTTTTTTTTATTAATCATTTCTTAAAGCAGGTCTGAATTATTCCGACCCAGTTGTGAATGACTGAATGATCCGCTTGCAGCAGTTACAGCTCACTGGAGGTCTGTCTTTCACACAGAGCTATTGTATGGCTTCAAAGAATTTTGGAAAAAGCACACTAGTCAAATAGACCACTTTTATGGTAGTATTTTGAAGCTTGCAGTGTTCAATTCCCATTCATCACATGGGAAAACCGTAACCAGATCGGTCTGGAAGAAAGCAAGTAAAAACAGGTCTTAGAGAGAAATGGTGGTGAGCGAATAATGACATAATTCACATTTTTGAGTTAACTATCCCTTTAATAAGAGTAGAGCTCTCTGTGAGATTCAGACTAGGGCTGGAATTTGCTGTTAAGATCAGACGACATGCATGAGTTGTAATGCAGCAGGATTGTGGAGCTCTGCCAAGCGGCACGTCTGTGATGTGGTCATGCACTGCTTATCTGAAAACCCTAACAAAAACATACGCGTACCTCCTTTTTCTGCAGAACGGGTGCAATGGTAACCTTGTTAATTAGCAGCATTTGAAGCCAATCTACAGAATTGCTTTAAAACTAACAAGCATTAAATGGAGAGCGGTGCACATTCACCCATGAATTCCTCTTACACATAAACACATTTTCAAACGTTATCATGGTTCTTTCCCATTACAAGATTCAGACCAGGATTATTATCAGATGCTTCCCCTCAAGACTGTAAATCTACAAAAAATATGAGCTTAAATTACATAAAAAAATACAATAAAAAATACAATAAAAAACCCAAGAAGACAGATGGTTTTCATAGTCACAAGTCACAATTTTCTCAGGCAAATGTACCAGCCATGAACAGCATTAAAAAACTGAATAACACTAATATTATAAGCTGCTCGAGTGGAAAATATCCCTGATTAGCTGCCTTTTTTATCAGAATACATATTTAAAACTGTCTTTTGTGATTTTGCATAAAAAATCAAAAGTTCATTAAGACATTTTATTATTCATTCATTCATTAATTTTCTTTTCAGCTTAGTCCCTTTATTAATCTGGGGTCGTCACAGCGGAACAACTTATCCAGCATGTGTTTTGCGCAGCAGATGCCCTTCCAGCTGCAACCCATCACTGGGAAATATCCATACACACTCACACACTACGGACAATTCAGCTTACCCAATTCACCTATACCACATGTCTTTGGACTGGTGGGGGAAACCGGAGCATCCGGAGGAAACCCATGCGAACACGGGGAGAACATGCAAACTCCACACAGAAATGCCAACTGACCCAGCTGAGACTCGAACCAGCGACCTTCTTGCTGTGAAGCGATCGTGCTACCCACTGCTATGTTAAAGTTGTAATTGTAATAATGTTGAGTCATTTTTTATATATTATGATATCCTATATATTTTGAACAATTGATGCATCTCTGCTCCGGTAGGCAGTAGTTTCTAAACTCATTCTTTCCAATCATCCTACTATTTGTCGGGATGGTCCTATTCCATCTTATACAAACCATTACCTCTTCAGTTTTACCTGCACTCACATCATTAGCACATCTCTTCACTCTGGTACCTTTCCAACAGTTGTTTCAGGGTGTTTGGGAGAGGTGATGTTCACAGGTGGCAAGATTTAGATTCTGGGGCGCCTCATGTCTCTGTTCTTTGACCATTTCTCTTTTCTATCTACATCAGTGGTCCTCAACTACTGCGCCGCGGACCGGTACAAGTCTGTGGATCAATTGTTACCGGGCCGCACAAGAAATCATTAATTATTTCCGATTTATTCATTATCTGAGTCTAAACGATCTTTTATATATTAAAAAATATATATATTTTGAAAAATGACTGCGATCTCTTGATTCCATCTCGGTCACTTGATCGCCCAAATTTAACCCAAAAGCAGCAAAATAATTAAGAAACAGACGTCTTTGGAAAGTTTCTTGTGAAGGGGAAAAGGCCCAGTGAAGGGCCCGCGAACTGCCAAGGAATAGATCCGCAACCCATTTGTAAACAAATTAGGTGAATCCAGCTTGTCTGTGCAAGAAGATCAACTGCTGAAAATCGCTAATGACGACAGCCTTTTAGAGGCCATTCACATATCACTTTTCTAGAGTTCACACAAGTTCATTATTTCCAATGGAGGTGTGCGGCCTGCACACTCACGCCTTCCAGACGAACCCAGGTAAATGAATTCTGGGAGCGAATCACGAGTCAGTAAAAGGGAACTGGCCGATCAGCTTTCTAATTTTCTCCAGAAATAAAACTTGTGTCAGAATGACAGAACTATTTTGTCAGCTTGTCATCCTATGAGAAAACAGTTGATGGTTTGAAGTTATTATTGATAATCAGCAGAACAGACAATCACAGACCAGTTTACTAGAACAGCAGATATCATGCTATGTACAGTGTTAGGTGCGCCAGAGCCTACTATCAAAGCATGCGAAACAATTCCTTGCTCAAACTCTTGTTCCTGGCTGGATTATTGCAATGCACTCTTGGCTGGCCTCCCAACCATGCATCTATCAACGATCAAGCTTCTGTAACACACTCAAAATATGATGCCAAAGGTGTCTTTAACAACCTATAAATACTGCATATCACACCTCTGTTCAACAATGCACACTGGCTGCCAATAGCCACTTCCATAAAAATCAAGGCACCAATATTTACCTACAAAACAACCTTCTCAAAACCTTCTTGTTCAAAACACCCTACTTAATACTTTTGTGTCCTCTAAAAACCTGCATTCTGCAGAAGGGTGCATTGAACAAAGATTTAAGAACTTTTACCTTGACTGTTTCTGGTGGAATAAACTGCCCAGCATATCCAGAGTGACAGAGCCTAGTTTGCTGTACTGTATTTCCACAGTATGTCTCCTTTAAGAACTATTGCCTCCTGTCTGTTAGAAGCGTGAGTGAGGGTATCTCTGTGTGTATAAGGCTAGTTTGGGCTCTGTTTTTTGTGTCTGGGTAGGAGACGACAACATGGATAACTAAATGGTCAAGGGTCATGACCTCCATCCTGATTAACCTTCAGCTGATTTGAAAGACTCTCTGGCCTTCACGTACTCTGTGTGACAGAAGAGCATGAAACAAGTGCCTAACACACATACGCACACATACACACAACCTGAATCCTACTCCTATTACTGTGCTAACAGAAAGACAAGTCAGTGATGCATGGGTACCTACTGGAATGTGTGTGTGTGTGTGTGTGTGTGTGCGCAAAAGAATGATTGAGAAATGCTGTGATATGTGAAACGGATTTCACAACTCCTACATGCTCAAACTAAACCTTTATCATCATGATTGACTGATGCAGAGTCTCTGTGCAAATCCTAAGATTCTTTACGAATTCCTTTAAAGAGTTACTTCACCCTAAAATGAGGATTCTGTCATCATTTACTCTTCCTCATGTCAATCCAAACATGACCTTATTTTTTCTGTGGTAGACAAGAAGAGATTTATTTGAACATGCCACGTATAATGCACTTTAATACTGAATATTGCAATAGCCTCGCAATTCAAAAAAACAAAAAAACAAATTACCAATAAATAAATCACCCAGCAGTCACTCAGTAGTCTTGTCTTTTTAACGACATTTGAGAAACTGCCAAAAAAAAGGAGCATTTCTTAAAGCCTAAGAGCAATAAATCCTTTTGTACTCCAAAATATTGTTGGTGTTTCTGACATCTTGCTTGTGGTTTTCATCACTGTTCCACTAAATTGATAATATATTAATTTACCAAAAATAATACAGCGGTAACACTTTATTCACCCCCTTTGAATGTTATCACTCAATTGAATGGACGTTATCAGTGGTTATTAGCTGATAGATATGGGTCAGTAGGGGTCTTCTGCACCTACTTGTAGGCTCAGAAGGCTGTTATTATCCATACAAATGCTTAATCATCTATATTTATAGAGAAGACTTCAGATCCAGATCTGTTTTTACATTACTGTCACGGTTAAGTTTAGGGTTGGGGTAGACGTTAATAAAATACAATTAATGGGAAAATTAATAAATATAAAACATTCTGGTTAACTTCAGGCCGAAGCCGTATGTGATCTATAGCTGGTTAACCATGTGGATGGATGACAACAGCCTTCTGAGCCTACTAGTAGGCGCAGAAGGCCCTTACTGGCCCATATCTATCAGGTGATAACCACTGATAACTCCCATTTAATCGAGTGATAACATTCGAATCAACTGCTTTAGTTTAGGTCACAATACATGGTATTAACATTAACCATTAACTAACACTACTAGCTTAATAAACTACTAGTAAGCTTTTTATTAATTGTTAGTAAGGTAGAAGTTGTGTTTGGGTTTGGGGTAGAATTAGGGATGCAGAATAAGATTGTACTTTGTAACTACTAATGAACAGTTAATATCTTATTAATAGGCAGGTAATAAGCCAGTAGTTAATAACATGAATTGTGACCTTAGCTAAAGTGTTACCAATACAGTTATATTGATAGTATAAAATATTGGCCAAACTGATATTGTTCCAGTGTTTCTTCTATAATTTTACCATTTATTTTAGTTATTTAAAGTACAAGAAAGTTAAAAGGTTTTCTCATATGAAATAATTGTGCCCTTTAAAATATTTTAGTTAACATTTACTTTATTTAAAGCAACAGAGTGGCTTTAGTTTTATATACAGTAATTATAATTGTTCTATTTGAAATATGTTTTTGCAGTCTTTTACATTTCCTAGAGTTAGTTTAAATCTATACAAAATATAAGATCAGCTTTAAATTAAATTAAAGTCATCCATATTTCTATAGCGCTTTTTCAATGTAGATTGTGTCAAAGCAGCTTAAAGGGCACCTTAGATGAAAATCATCTATTGTAAGCTTTTTAGACAGGGCTGTGTGTAGGTATAGTGTGTCCACAGTCATATTGGAGCGATATAAACATAATAATTCTCTTTTTTAAATTTCCTGACGTTAAAATAGGATCCAAATCTGTCCCATTTTGAGTGCGGTTTCCCCGGCCACTGAATTGATTGACAGCCACGTATTAACATGTCTCAGTAGTAATGTGTATAATCATATCAACAACACAGGGTGTGCACAAAGCAACCGGGATTAAAAGATCTGTTCAGCGCTCTGTGATCATCAATCATCATCAAATGTGATCAAGAATGAGTTTTTGTGATCAAGTTTAAAACGTTTTTAAAACAGTGCATGTTTGTAATGATTTACAGCGGTTTTATCGTCTTTATCACCACAGTACAATTATGAAAGTAGACGCTTCAATCACGGTTTGTGCACGTTAAATCAGGTTTACTTTGTACATTAACATAACAGATATCCATACATCAGTGGATACTAACAAGTATCCTTTCACATTTGCCGTGCAAAAACAGTGCAAAATTAAACGCTAATGCGAAAAAACGCATTGTTGTTGTTAGAAACGCGCTTTGTATCAACATTATGTGTGACTCATTGCTGCAACTCCACAAGAAATACATCGAATAATCATTGGGAAAGTTCTTACTGTAGTATTTCTCACAAACGTTAAGTGAGATCTGCTTCCTTCATGTCTGTCACTGTGCTGTTAATCTGACGCAGCCGAGGCGGAGATTGAGGCACACTCTGACAGGCATGTGGGAACAGTAGGCGGGGAGAACTAACATTAAAGGCACCGGCAACAAAAACAGCTACATTGTGTTCAGAGCAGAAAATTCAATATTCTGAAAGGTATAATAAATAATCTGATGGGTGTTTTGAGCTGAAATTTTACAGACACATTCTGGAGACACTAAAGACTTATCTTAAATCTTGAAAAAGAGGTAAAATATGTGCTCTTTAACATAGAGGTTCTAGTAAAATGAAACTGTGTCAGTTTAGTTTTCAGAGTTGAAGTTCAGTTTAGTTCAGTTCATTGTGGTTTAATTTTCACTGCTGAAAGTCCAAACACTGAAGAGCAAATCCATCGATGCGCAGCTCCACAAGTCCCACAAGTTCAGGAATAAAAGATATTAAAGCTGACCATAAATTCTAAACGCAGTTGAATTCACCCAAGCAAATGTTCATTTAATTACCTCCTTTTGTGTTGACTTTTTTGACTCTAAATAAACAAAAAATATCAGCATATATTCCAAAGCCTTTTCTCTAAAGCTGTGTGGTCAGCGCTAGGTTAAAGACCACAAAATAAGTAATGTTTGCCTTCAGTTTCTATTCAAAACACACACAAAAGAATTTCACTCCCTTTGAGCCCCACACCAAACAAACCCAATGGTGATGTGAGCGCCGAGGCATCTCTTTCAAAGCCCAATCCCACAGAGGTGTGCAGTGTGTGTGTGTGTGCGTTTTGGGCCTTCGTTCAAGGTCTCAATGGCAATGATGAGTCTGTGTGAATGCATTCAGCTTGTGTTTGCGCTAGCACATGTGTTAATGAGAATGCAGTGTGTGTGTATGCATCTGTGACCATGCCGTGTGGGATTTCAGGATGAATGGAGCGATGAATGGTGGATTATGTTGAAAGAAGAGAAGTGAGAAAGAGAAAGAGGCAAGACAGCGGGTGAGAGCGACAGACAATATCGCCACCGGCCCACTTCCTGTTTTGAACTGATCAACCGAGCAGACAATTGCACAGCGAGAGACAGCGAAAGAGAGATCAGCTTGTCAGGCGTCCCGTCTCGCTTTCTCTAACTGGGATGAGCATTTAGTTCCAGACGCTCTTTGTTAAGCTTCAAAAGCAGATAATTACACCATTAACCATAAACCATCTGGGGCAAAGCATCACCTCAACATCTCCTCGTTCCGCCTTTTTCTCTTTTCAGGACGTCCCCTTTCTCACCCATCATTGTTTCCTTGCCTCTGTCTTGCACATCAGGAGGCGGCTAATTGAGAACACATTGGTTTGTCCTTGCTGCGGTTGTTCATTCTGCTTACTGATTTATTCAAGCGAGGGTCTCTTGACAAGTGTTAGCAGGGACTTGAGATGAGACCTCACTAAATGGGCACCAAGCCAAATCCAGATTTCTGCATTTTCTTATAGTTTAATCACTGCTGACTTTTAATGTGAACACACCCTCTCTGCAAGAGCCTTAAAGGATGTTAGATTTCTTGCACCTGCAGCTATTTCATAAACCATACTGTATATCCACCTCTATATGAACCTTGGAATTAAATAGGGGAATGTACTTTTAAGAATCTCATAAAGACCCTATTAATTAAAATGAGTATTTTATTCACTAGCACTCTTAAAAATGAAACATGAAAGAGTGCAATGTCTTTCAAAAGGAATGAAAGCAACTAACATTTTATAAAAGTAGAACATTATCAATCTGCCAAAAGATTTATGATTGATTTAGAGCACAGAAAAATGGATAAAGGCATATTAAAGGAATAGTTCACCCAAAAATTGGTTGCTGACACCCATTGACCACTGTCAAAAAAAAAGAAAAAAAAAAAGAAAAGTTGATTCAACTTAATATTTTAAGGCAACCAGCCTCAGGACATTTTTTGAGTTTACTCAACTTAAATTGAGTCAAGTGCAGTACTTGGGGTAAAAGTTGAGTCAACGCAAAAAAGCTCAACAGCAAGTTGCTTTACAATTTTGAGTTGAGTCAACTTTTTTATTTTTTAAAGTGTACCACAGTAGGGATGGAGGGATTACTGTGGAAGTCAATGGGTGCCAGCATTCAGCATTTAGTAAATGATGACAGAACATAGTTTTTTGTGTGTGAACTATCCCTTTAAGGAAAGTTTCTATTTAAAAAAAACTATAGAGCAACAATAACAAAAAAAAACTGCATATTTGAAGCTGCTGGTCTTTCTGGAGTCCTAAAAACCTCTACATGCAAATTTTATTCTCTGGTGTTAGGTACTTCTGCCAGAAATGTGGAGTTTTTAACTAATCATGCTCTGCTATGGAATAACAAAAAGGATTTCGTTAGGGATGTTTACCGTGAGCTAGTTAAAAATTGATTCAAATAGGTGATGATTTAAACCGGTAGAAATCTTGAACGAATTGTGATACATTTTTTTAATAGAGGCGGCGCTGTGTTTACAGGCACAAACTCGCTTTACCTGCACATCATCGGCGTCCAAGAGCGGGGGCTGCAGCGTAAAATCAGAGGAGTGAAGTACGCCAGACTAAACATGAACGGTGTGAAAATACTGCAAAAAGACGTTTACTTACACTAACAGAACAACGAATATGATGCACATAAACCGTCAGCGCAGTGAAAAACTACTGCCACAGATGTCTATACACAAAAAAACTATTAATAAAAAATAAAAAAATTAATATAAAAAAATATTAATAAAACCACGTGGAGCAGATGATTTGCAACTCCGCTTGTTCCGATTTGCAACTCCGCTTGTTCCGACGAGTGCTACAGAGATCACACAATGCATCAGTGAAAGTGTGTGTGTGTGTGTGTGTGGGGGGGGGGGGGGGGGGGGTTGGGGGGGGGGAGAATGTGTGAAGATGTTTTTCAGACTGAAAGGGAAATCTGTTCTGTTACAGAAGCAGCTATTATATTATTTTTACCCTGCCCTTTTCAAATTAATTTATGCATATTTTAATAATTTGCTTATTATTATTGAATACTTAAAAATTTTCAAGATCATCTCTTCTTAAGTGCATTACACTGATATTTATACTAATTAATTATACAAGTAATATTAATTATTTACCTTCATAAACATGTTCAATTCCCGTCTCTGTTTTACTATATAATTTGTAATTTTTTAATCAGTACTTTATGCCAGTGGCCAGTCCCCTGGAGCAGAGGGCCCATTGACCACCTCTGTGCACACTGCTCTCAGGTTTAGGAAGGGCGTACCTCTCCACACCAGCCATCTCAGTTCTCAGTGAAAGAGGTTTTTCAGCAGGGGACATTGTAAATGAAAAAATAGATATGCTGATATATCCCAGCACAGTCACAGTTTTAGTTTGTTTATATTAATGAGTCTTTAGTTTCTATTATTATTATTATTTTTTTTAAGTAGCAATTTGGTTATGGCAGAAAATATATTATTTTGAAAAAAAATGTGCCGCATTTAAGAAAAAAATGAAAGTGCTCTTCACCTTAAATTTGTTTCAAATAATTGTGTTAAAAAATCGTGACTAAATCATATCGTAAGATTATCGTATCGCTAATCATATTGAATCAGAGTCAGGTGAATTGTTGCATCCCTAGATTTCATGCAGGCCAGCACACTGTTAAATAAAGACCTCTGCAATAAAACTCTTTGTATATTAATATTATATATTAATTATTATAGATCAATATTATACATCAATATATAATATGAATTTTCATGAATTATATATTCCAATAATTTTGTATTGTCAATTAACATTCATAATGCCTTTAATTTAAAAATTACATTTAAATATTCACATAAAAAATGACTCTTCATCAGACATGGCAACATTTTTCCAACAGTCTACTGTCCAATTTTGATAAGCACATGTGAATTGTAGCCCCAGACTGCTGTTTTTAACTGAAAAGAGTGTAAATGTGGCCATCTGTAGCTCATCTGCTTCAGAGTTTAATGTGTTCAGAGATGCTCTTCTGTAGATCTCGTTTGTAATGGGTGGTTATTTGAGTTACTTTTGCCTTCAAATGTGCTTAAACCAGTCTGGTCATTCTATTCTGAACTCTGGCATCATCTGCTGAATATTTTCTCTTTTTCCACACTATTCTCTACAAACCCTAGAGCCCCTGAAACACTCAGATCAGCCCCCCTCTGGCACCAGCAACCATGCCATGTTCGAAGTTCAAAATCCTCTAAGTACCAGCTGAAATTTTCTCCAAATTATTTCTAAGGCTCATGTGTGAAGGCTTAGCAATTTCACTTTTGTGGCAAATAATACATTATTTGTATTGCTTTTAAAATAAAATAACTGAACATAAACATATGAGGTGTCTTTCTTTTAGAGGAAATTTTCAGACAGCATCTTGAGGCTGTTGCATCTGAACTCACTGCACTAAATGATATGTACCAATATATAATGCACCCCAGCTAACGGAAGAATCTCAGAATTTCTTATTATATGCATGCATTCTAAGAAGATGAAGATCTGAGACTATAAAGATTCTATTCAGATAGAAACATTCCAGAACCTACTCCAAGATTCCGGTCTCCAGGGAATCAGAACTCTAATAGTACAACACCTCATCAGGGAGAGAGAAAGAGAGAGAGAGAAAAGGAAACAGAAAAATTAAGATAAAAATCCTGGCATCCTAAAGAACAGTGAATATGTAAAAATTGTGACACAAATTAGAGGATAAGACACTTCCTTCTCTTCTGCTCCAAATACACCACAAGAGGAATAGTTTCACCTAATTTGAAACATCAAATAATTCATTCTTTAATTTAAACAACTCTAAAAACTTTACTGTATACTGAGAGAGGACGAAATGACATCTAATCTGGCTGCAAAATGTGTACACCACCCACAACATTTAAATAATCTACACTTTATTTATGTAATTATTATAATTATTCTTTTTTTTTTTAAATAGCAATTTGGTTATGGCAGAAAATATATTATTTTGCAAAAAATGTATTACCTAGTGGTATCTGTATAATACTAATAAGTATTATCTGTTTTAATTCTACAGACTTTTCTCTCTCATTTATTTACCATTCATTCATTCATTCATTTTTATTTCTGCTTAGTCCCTTTACTAATCAGGGGTCGCCACAGCCGAATTAACCGCCAACTTATCCAGCATATGTTTTACGCCCTTCCAGCCGCAACCTATCACTGGAAAACATCCATACATACTCATTCACACACACTCATACACTACGGTCAATTTTAGCATACCCAATTCACCTATACCATATGTCTTTGGACTTGTGGGGGAAACCGGATCATCCGGAGGAAACCCACGCAAACACGGGGAGAACATGCAAACTCCACACAGAAATGGCAACTGATCCAGTCGAGGCTTGAACCAGCGACCTTCTTGCTGTGAGGTGAACGTACTACCCACTGCGTCGCCCATTTGTTTACCATTTACTGTATATTTTATTAATTTAATGATGATAATATATTACATATTCTACAGTATATCTAAAATGCTTTGTCAATGCTGTACAAAATGTGGTATAACACTACAAAAACAGTAAATAAATAATGATGTACTAATTTGTAAACTAAACATTACTCTAAGGCGCGTGATAACAGTGTTTCTTTGTAAAACTCTTATTTTGTAACTTTATTGAACGTATTTGTTAATAATAATCTAGGAGAAGTCTGTAAAATAACAGTGTTTCTCTGTAAACATTTTAATGAAAATATCTGTAGATTTATTATTTTTGCACTTTATTTCCACAAAAGAAATTTTACCGTAATTTTATGGTTTTTGTTTGGCAGCCGGAGCTGCCAGTCATTTGACCTTTTTTTTTTACAATTACAATTTATTACTGTCATTTTACGTACTCTTAAATGTACTTCAAAAAAACAGGAAAAAACAGTGTGTAAGTAATACGGCAATTTTATTGTATAAAACAGACAAATTGCTGTAATTTGTCATTAATTATATAGTACATAAAATAACAGTCAAGCTGTTAATTTACAGATATTGTTTGTAATTTTTACGGACTTTTGAATATAATTTAAAATAACAGAAAAAATACTGCATAAATAATAGTGTAATTTCCCTGTATAAAAACTAAAACTAAAATGTCAGTAATTTGTCTTTAATTATAAAGTGCCTAAAATGAAAGTCAAACTGTTTTTTTAACGAGATTGTTTGTCATTTTACTAAGTTTTGAATATAATTTGAAATGAGTTTTTTTGAAAAGGTGTTTTTTTTACAATGTAACTTTAACTACAACATGTGTTCATGTGTGAATAAGGCTACCTTAATTACTTGTTAGTACATGTTGTTAATTTATGTATTAATAAACATTTAAGTTTAAGCTGAATGTAACCAACATGAACTCATGAGCTGTATTATTATGTCATGACTTTACTTGGAGGGGCACATCACCATTAACTCATCTTTAACTACTCATGAACTCTTGTGTTTAAACTGTTGATGTTTACAGAACACTTTTCTGTTGTTATTCAGTGTAAATGCACAAGACGATTGTGCATAGGGAGTTCATGAGTAGTTGAGAATGGGTTAATGATCATGTGCCCCTCCAAGTAAAGTCATGATATAATGATACATTAACATATCATGAGTTCATGATGGTTAAATTTAGCGTAAACTAATGTGGTAATTAATATTAATTAGCAAACAATCATGTACTAATAAATAATTAAGGTAGCTGTTATTTACACGTGACTCATGTTGTAGTTAAAGTTAGTTCATGATTAACTCATGTATTAACTCATCGTTAGTTCATAATAATGTTTACTTTACATATTAATACATTATTACACATCATTATTCATGTACTGTTATTGTAAAGTGCCACCCAAAATGTCATGTCAATAAAGCAAAATGAACTTAAACGTGAGAAAAGCAAGTGCTGATCGAGTAGGAGTGATGCAGGGTTCGAGGAGGAAGAATAATCAGTTAAGAGAGAAAGACTGGTATTGAAGACTGAATTCAATGAAGAATCTTTCAACCAATTGTGTGTTCATTGGGTGGGTCGGTGTGTAGAATCAGGTTGTAGCAACATATAGCACATGTGCAGTTTGACACTGACTGATAGCATTTAGAGAAAAAACAACTTTGGAAAGCCTCTGAGACTATCAGAAACAGTCTTCTACATGCTGAGTGCGCTTCTGTGTCCTTCAGACATTCCAACACTGATATTTTTACTCCTCCTAGAAAAACAACAGAGCTGCTACTGTTAAAGCTTTACCAAAGCCGCTCAGACTACCAATCGCCAACCTCAACACAAATTCCCATGTTTATCACAGAGCTGTCTAGCAGAGAAAGAGCAGCAGAGCAGTCTGGGTAACTTTAACATGATGGACATTGGAAAATCTGTTTTTGCTAGTATTTGTTCATTAATAAAAAAAATTGTGGTAACATGCTACATTTGTAACAATAATGTTTACAATAATTATAATAATTTTTTTTTTTTTTTTTTACTAATGACTAACGACTTTGTCCACTTATTAACTTCAAATAATTAAAACCCTGAAAAACACTTATGTGAAAAAACAAATGTTAACTAAAAAAAGGCAATTTAGCCTACCCAATTCACCTGTACCGCATGTCTTTGGACTGTGGGGGAAACTAGAGCACCTGGAGGAAACCCATGCGAACGCAGGGAGAACATGCAAACTCCACACAGAAACGTACACTGACCCAGCTGAGGCTCGAACCAACGATCTTCTTGCTGTGAGGCGATAGCACTACCTACTGCGCCACCCATTTGTAACAATAATGTTTACAATAATTATAATTAAATATTTTTTTTTACTAATGACTAACTACTTTGTCCACTTATTAACTTCAAATAATTAAAACCCTGAAAACATTTATGTGAAAAAACAAATGTTAACTAAAATAAAATTAAACTAATCAACGTTTTGTTCATTTTATTTAAAGTACTAACTGAACTAAAAATAAACAACTAAAACTAATCAACTAAAATAATCAAAACTATTTAGACTATTAAATGAGCAGAAAAGCAAATGAAAGCACACATTTCATTATTCATTCATTTTCTTTTCAGCTTAGTCCCTTTATTAATCTGGGGTCACCACAGCGGAATGAACCGCCAACTTATCCAGCATATGTTTTATGCAGCGGAAGCCCTTCCAGCTGCAACCCATCACTGGGAAACATCTTTACACACTCATTCACACACATACAATATGGACAATTTAGCCTACCAAATTCACCTGTACCGGATGTCTTTGGACTTGTGGGGAAACCGGAGCACCCGGAGGAACCATGCAAACTCCACACAGAAATGCCAACTGACCCAGCTGAGGCTCGAACCAGCGACCTTCTTGCTGTGAGCCAACAGTGCTACCCACTGAGCCACAAATTTGATTATGAAAAAATAAAATCTAATTCACAACATTAACAAAAAGCATAATTGTGTATCAGTGACCTGTGATCCTTTAGGATTATAGTGTAATTCCTGCAGGTCTGTGATCAGGAACATGTGGCAAACATTACAGAAAGTCTGTGTCTGACACTACTTAGAATCAGACCTCTGACCGAAGGGAGATAGCATTTATAATCATTAGAACTGTTTATCAGCCCAAAACATTCAAAAGAGTTGAACTTGAACCATCTTAAAAGACATGCTAGGAACTTTCGGACAGTTTGAACAAATAGCAACCATGGCCCTTTTATGTAGTCAAAAATGTTCTTAACATGTTACTAGCATATTTTAAAATGTTAGCATGTAAATGTTAGTATGCTTTAGTGTGTTGTTAGCATGTTTCAACATGCTGTTAGCCAATTTTACCATTGCTACCACAAGTTACTAACATGTTTTAAACACATTGCTAGCATGTTACTAGTTTACCATTGTGTACTACATTGCTAACATCTAGCATGCTGTTAACATTATGCAATCTAATATGTTAATAACATCTTTTAAAGGTTTTTTAACACAATGCTAGCATGCTACCCATATGCTTTAGCATGTTGTTAACATGTTTTACAGTGTTTATAAAATGTCCTAGGTTGGTTTCCTGGCTTTGCTAGTGATGGATAGCTAGAAGGTCTGAAGGTCTTGAACTGTGTAGTCAAAAATACTCCGTAAAGAGAAAATATTTGTAACTTTTGCCCTTCTCAGTGAAAGTTTATGTGATTTTTTTATGGATCTGATCATTCGATTAATGTAAACAATAGCTATTTATGATCAGAACATCCTGGTCCGATCTGAGTGTGGTAGTCAAACTTGAAAAATAAATAGGAATGAAATTGTAATCAGTGCAAATTTAACTGCATCATGCTTTATGAGAATCAGCCAGTTTGCTAAATGCTAAAATCACATCTCATGTCTATCTTTGCTGCAGTCAAAATATTTAACTCCAAAATACACACATGACAGGGTTGGTGCCAGGCTTATTATTAAAAATCTGGGCTGGCAACCAACATCTTTGGTTTGAACCCTAACCTGCTGAATTCCTCCATGTCCCTTGAGAAAGAGCTTAATAAGTACAAACGGATGCAGAGAGGCATGTCCTACCTTTGGGCTATGTAAATACTAAACAAAAAAGTAATACTCTGTAATGTAGAGCCAAAAACATCTAACATTGGACAAGCAGCAGCAGTATCGATACAGATACAGAGAAAGAGATACAGGAGAAACATCCCACTATAATAACAGCTCAACCTGCAGGGGCTCACATAACAATCTGATGAAGACAAAGGCAGAAAATCACATCTACACAATTAAAACAGACAATACAAAAGAACCATGCTGCAATCATAATTACACACACAAAGAAAAAACATTTTTGCATATGAAGGCAGGTTTTTATAGTGTGTGATGAGCTGGTCATAAAGTGCATTCAATTACAGGACTAAACAATCAAGACACCCTTTCATTAGGACACCCGATGCGAAATTGTGTGTGGGGGATATAAAGCAATTTAGTTTGTGCATGAGTGTAATTAATGTCAGAATGTGAGCCTTAATAACCATTTTCCACCTACGCTTTTTTTTCCTGAGATCCAAATGTCATCTTAATACCAGGTGTAAACTGTCGTTATAGTCACAAATGAAATATGCGTTATGGGATGGAGGCTGACAATGGGGTTGAGGATCTACATGCAGGTTTATTCAAGAGAGTTGTCATACAAATAATGGTCAGAACAGGAGCAAACGGGTACATGCAGTAAAATCCAGTGTAGTCATCAACAGGCAAATGGTCAGTTGTGGCGGCAAGCAAAGTAAACAAACAGACAAAGCAAGGGTCAAGGCAAGGGAAACGAGTCATAAAGTTCCCCAAACAGTTTCCAAGACTCAGCCCAGATGAGTGTGTGTGTGTGTGCTGTTTATATAGTCCTTGAATCAGTCCATGAATAGCTTCAGCTGTGTGTGTTTGCAATCAGTGGAAAAACGGAACCGGTGTGTGCGAGGTGCATGCTGAGAGTTGCAGTTCTTTAGTTTGGCGTGTGTGTGTGTGTAGTTCTCCAGCAATCCGCAAGAATTAGATCACTGGAGATTGTGACAATATGTCATATACAGGCATGCCCACTGTATTCTAGTTCTCTATATTTTCTTTACCATACCCGGTTAATTTTCAGAATTGTATATTGCAGTACTACAGTAGTATACTGTACTGTTTTATAGTGTGTTCTAGTTCTCCCTCTTCACGTTCTATATTTGATTTATCACAACCAATTAATTTCCAGAATTGTATATTGCAGTACACCGGAGATCAAAATAAGAGAACAATTTATAAACACTTGATTTCTTTTATAAATAATATCATTTTCCATCACTGAATATATAAAATATGAGCTATGATTAGGGCCAGACAGAATCTGCGGAAATGTTTTGCTATTTCTGAGTAGAATTTTGTGGATTTATGTGTAATGATTTTGGGAGTATCGGATATGAAATAATATATGAAATAAAAAATAATAGCGTTTAAACTTAAATTTAATGTTTACAATGCAAATCTAATTAGATCCTTGGATATTCGGCAAACAAAGCAAGTCTCTCATATAATATATCTACTAAAAGATTATTGTTTTAAATATTATTTTAAAAACTGTATTGTAAATGAATCATATGAATATTTTCATATCAATCAATAATATTACTGAAATTAATAAAAAAAAAAACTCGATAAATATAAATTTACACACATTTACACAAGTAAATAAGCTGAGCCAGGTGGCATTTCATTGCATGTTCTCCCCGTGTTCGCATAGGTTTTCTCAGAGTGCTTCAGTTTCCCCCACAGTCATGCAGTATAGGTGAATTGAATAAACTAAAATTGGCGTGTGTGTGTGTGAATGAGAGAGCGTATTGTGTTTCCCAGCACTGGGGTATTACGAGTTAGTGTATTCTCACTGCTGGGTGGGGCATCTGCCTCATAAAACATATGGGTCCCACTTTATAATAATTGGCCCTAACTAATATGTACTTACATTGAATTTGAGAATTTGTTACAATGTACTTATTGCGTAAATACATGTTTTAGATTGTACTCGAATGATTCAATTCCTGCATGTAATTACATATCTAATTAATTACTGTAATTACATTTATAATTACACTGTTAACAATGCCTTACACTTTAACCCACCCTTAAACCTACCCATACCACCAAAGTTTTACCTTAACCCTACCCGTATGCCACCTTAATATCACCAGAAGTGTTCTGCAATACATTATAAACACATTAAGTATGTTGTATTCATAGTTTGAAGTATGTACATGGTAATTAAGAACACTTAATATAAAGTGGGACCAACATATGCTAGAGTAACTGGCGGTTCATCCCGCTGTGACAATGCTTGATAAATCTGGGACTGAGCTGAAGATAACCGAGTGAAAAAAAGTGGTTAGCATGGTTGCTTTACAGCAAGAAGGTTGCTGGTTTGATAAAGCAGGGTATAAGCCAAGGTAGAGTGAGTGAGTTTGGACGAATCTTCAAGTGTTTATTCATTTTGATCAGTGTTTTTTCCCCCCAAACACTTCATTTAGGTATTTTATCATGTTCTTCAGAATATATGTTACTCATGAAATATGCTTGAACATTTTTTTTCTTACTCCTCCTAGGATAGCTTCAAATATGACAGGCATATACTGTAATATTATAGGCAGTATTGGTATCATGTGTATACCATGCAGTATTCAACTCTGAATAGACAGTCAAGCCTGAAACTATTCATACCCAGTGGTGGAAAGAGAACTGAAAAATCTTACTCAAGTAAAAGTACCATTACTACCATTACTTACTAGACCTTGAGTGAGTATTATGCTGTAAAAAGCTTATGCATTTACATGTCATTTGTGGATATGTGTAAACGTAATAAGACGTCATAAGACTTAATATTAGGTTAGATTTAGGTTGTGATGTCAGGTGGTCAAAATTCAATGTCCATCCAGCGTCAAACTATTTTTTTTTAGTTCTTACATTATAAATGTCATATCATCCTCTACCACTCGAACAATGAAAAAGGCAGACACACAAGTGCACTTAAATCTATTAAAACCGATCAACGTGTGTAAAAGTGGGAACCTTAAATTAAACATTTCCACTGAACATTAAGCTAAGGTTATCTACATTCTTGTTTTGTCAGATTTGTTGTAGAAATGCGCTAGCCTATTTTATGTAATTTAATGCAATTACATCTGAAATAACTTCAAAATTATGGCCAATTCCCCACTTTTTCAAGTAAAAATTTTATAAACGTCACACATTACATTACTTTTTTTTTTTTATTATACTTAATTATTTAAATACTTTAAATGTAAACTTGCGCATTAACTTGAGCAGCTATGTTTTCCCATGCTAATTGTCTCGGTTTCACTGATGCAGTGGTGTTGCTTTTTAAATATATGGTCATATTTGCTATAACTTTGCATGAGCACATCAAATTCAGCTGGAGAACTCGTAATATCTGCGCTCCATTGATAATGCCTTTTAATAGTTGTGGTGTGCGCGCTTAACTCTGAGTTGGTCTACTCAAAGTTGATTGACCCAACCAAGATCAGGTATTCTGAAACCGAAAACTCTGAGTTTTTAATCTCTCGGTAAATCAACTCAGAGTTCAAGTTTAAACTCCGAGTTGGTTGAACCTCCTTTCTGAAACAGGCCCCAGGTATGGCAATCAAAATCCAACATCTGATAGACGTCATGGTGGTAACGTCCACACAACGTTAAGCTGTAACATCATTACACGTTGATATTTGGTTGATTTTAGGTTGGACATTGGAGTCAGCCTGAGGCTTCTGACGTCAACCCGATTTTCATTTCCAAAATGCAACGTCCCCACGACATTGGGATACAATGTCAATCTGACGTCATGTTGACATCTTGTGCCTGCTGGGTTTTTAAGGCTATTTAGGTCATCATACAGTAAACATCCCTCATCTTCTCATCAGTGACATGCATCTAAACAGTCTCTGGGTCAATGCGTGTAAAGATTTTGGACATCATCTTGGACACTTTTAATGCTTCCAAATGGTTTGCTGAAGTTATAAATCACCCATGTCAAAAGGTATGATGCAATTTACCTTCTATGTGAGATTTGATTGGACAGGAATCACAGGACTGATTTTTCTAATCCCCATAGACAAGAAAAGTAGTGACTGCAGGTTGAAGGAAAGTAGTGGAGTAAAAGTAACAATACTGCACTAAAAATGTACTCAAGGGAAAGTAAAAGTACACATTTTGAAAACTACTTAGTAAAGTACAATTCCTGAGAAAAACTACTCAATTACAGTAATTTGTTACTTTACACCACTGATCATACCCCAGGCCAGGAGTATGAACAATTGTGGGCTTGACTGTAGATGTATGAGAATGCACAATAAATCACATAAATAACAAATCTACACGTGCAAACACACTTCATCCACTAATACATTTCTCCATAATATATTAAGTCGACAAACGTTTGTCATTTGTTTGCTGTTGATCCAAGTAAGCTGATCCAGTGTTTCTTTTCTTCAGTGCACAGTTTTAATTATGCAAGTAATTTTGAGTAACTCTTTAACAAGATTCTGTTTGATAATTTTCAAACTGTTGCATTGCTATTTATTATTGCATACAGAACACATACACACACACACACACAAAGTTTCATCACCCCGTCTCACCCTAATGCCCAGTCATAACACTCAAATGCTGACAGGAAATGTCAGTTCTTTGCAAGTGACCACATATCCTCCATCTCCATCACTCCCAGGAAAGCTGCGGCCAAATGGCGAAAGTGAGGGATCGTTGGAAAGAGAAAGAGAAAAGAGGAGAGTCACTGGAATATGAAGGTGTTAGTCATGTGTGTGTTTATATAAGCGATGCGGGGAGAAAAGCAACATGCGCAAGAGAGCGTGTTAAATACATTTCATCAAGTAAAGTGGTGATGCTATTAGCTTAAGTTGTTTGGTGACAGTTTTGCCCTTTTTACCCAGTTTACTCTCTGACCGATCACCTCCCCTGCCAGGGGCAACTAATGGACTCATCCATTACACTGACAACTGAGCAGAGCGTTACGGAACGTCCCACGAACACAAGCATGGGGGAGTAAAGGTGAGCTGAATTAATGTCTTTCAGCAGCATGCTAATTACCCCAAAAGTCTATTACCCTCCGGCCCCCTGAACACATAAACAAAAACACACTTTTCACGCCCAATGAGAGTAAAGTAATGTTTTCAGGATTGCAAAAACTCACACAACATATCAGTCACATCGCTCACGCTAAGCAGTATCACATTTCCTATCCAGCGTACTAAATCACATGCAGGTGGAAATGCTCTTGTTTAATCTCCGCTACTCAGTCTAATCCCATCCAGAGCCTTCTGTCTAAACACACTGATAACCACACACGAGCAGCCCGTCCGCTTGTGTATTCTTTCATTAATGACTGTGACTGGTCAGCTCTGTCCCTCCTCGTTCACCCTTACCACAATCTTCTAAACAATCTCGCTGCTCTTCTTCTGGGTTGGATTCTTTTATTGCTTTACCCTTTTGCTCAATTTTCCACATTGTTATTATGTGAGACGAGCACTGGGCGCTTCTAGTGTGAGCAACTGCAGAGAGTTTAGAGAGACTGGAGTAAGGTGGGCTTTTTGGAAAAATATTTGAAGACGCGGTCATGTTTTGTTGGGTCCATTGTCGTGATCTGTATGTAGCACACTTTTATTCTGGAAAACACCATTGTGTAGTGTCAGGCCATCGGTGAGCATCTGTCAGGCTAGTTTGTTTGGTGTATGCAGTAGGAGGGACTTTGCTGATTCAGCATGTAGGATCGACATTGACCCTCTGTGAAAGACAGCACTCTCATTGGCTGTTCAGCTACAAATCAGATCGCGAGAACAAAAACTGAAGTGATAAAACTAAGTAAACAACGCAAGTCAAGAGGAAACGCAAAGTATCCGGCTGTCATGTTGTCACGATTCTTAAATATTTGTAAACAACATGTTATTATAATAATATCAGACGAGTGTCATGGTGGCGCAGTGAGTAGCACGATCGCCTTACAGCAAGAAGGTCGCTGGTTCGAGTCTCAGCTAGGTCAGTTGGCATTTCTGTGTGGAGTTTGCATGTTCTCCCCGTGTTCGTATGGGTTTCCTCCGGGTGCTCCAGTTTTCCCCACAAGTCCAAAGACATGTGGTATAGGTGTGTTGGGTAAGCTAAATTGTCCGTATCTTTGTAAATAAGTGTGTATGGATGTTTCCCAGTGTTGGGTTGCATCTAAAAGGGCATCCACTGCATATGTAAAATATATGCTGGATAAGTTGGCGGTTCATTCCGCTGTGGCGACCCCAGATTAATAAAGGGACTAAGCTGAAAAGAAAATGAATGAATGAATGAATGAATAATATCCAACATATTTGCAGGAGCTAATCCCTCTGTGGTGAGTGAGAAGTACTGGAAAATATATGTAAAGGATGTTTTGTTTAGGGTTTGTATGTGTGCAGCACTACTTTCGGTTAGCCTGTCTGAAAAAAAAAAAACTACTTGCCACCTGCGAGTATGAAAAGATACGTCCTCTCACGCAGGATCAGAACTATGTTCTCATTTCAATCAGCTGTCATCTGTTTGGTGTGTTCATGCACAGCTTTTTAGTCCAGACAGGACCAGATGCATGCAGCCGACGTAAGGAATAGAGACAATACAGCTAGAACAACTAGTTCTTTGACGTCAGCTGTTGTATCATGGGCTTTACAAAGAAGTCACTTTCAAATCAAACAGCTTCCTATTTGAAAGGAAAATGCTGAATAATAATAAAATGTCCATCCACCTTCAATTCTGTAAATTACTTTTGAAACAACAGGAAATTTGACTGCACCTTGATTTGCAATATTGCAAAAAGTGACCACATATTCTCCATCTCCATCACTCCCAGCAAAGCTGCAGCCAAACGGCGGAAATGAGGGAAAGAGAAAAAAAAAATAAGGAGAGCCATTGGAATATGAAGGTGTTAGCCTTGGGTGTCTATACAAGCGATGCAGGGAAAAAAGCAACATGCGCGAGAGAGTGTTTGGTAACACTTTGGTTCGATGGTCCATTTGAGTATTAGTAGACTGTCTGTTTAACATCTGTTGATACTGCTCCTTCAACAGACATTTAACTGACTATAAGAAACTTTGCAAGTACATGTCAATTTACACTAACCCTAACCTAACAGTCTACTTATAATCTAATGAGAATTAGTTGGCATGTAGATGCAATGTAACTTCAATTCAACAAACGGACCATCACTTAAAAAAAACTTACTAAAAATGTACTCAAATTAAACAAAACTTAACTGGAAGAATATGATCAATATAAGCTATAAAAAGTAGATATAAATCAAAGGCAAATATGTATTATAATCAAATAAATACATATTATACAAGTCAAGTAAATATATAAGGTGTGCAAATTTGATCAAAAATGATTATAATATAATAATAATTAACATTTAGTTGATGCTTTTAGGCCTGTTGATTGTCATGGATTCATAAGCTTATACAGGAATTAACATATGCATAATTTCAATTGTAGGGCAAAACAGGCCTCATCAGAGTGAATGTAGACTCAATACATGTCTATGCTTATGTACAATGAGTAACATTTGATCATTTCTGCTTACATGTTGTTTAAACAACAATCATGATATTATTGCAGCCGATCAAACCCGATATATAGGCCTGGGGAAAAAATGAGGCAGTAAATGGGGTAAGTTGACCCAGTTTGAGTTATATTTAAATGAGTGACAATTAAAAAAAAAAAAACAGCTGATACCTGTTTATCAGTTTAAAGATGAGATGTCTTAAATTACACAAATAAACTGTTTATAAAAGACTTGAAAGTCAATGTGAAAACCAAAGTATAACAAAGCAGTCTGAAGGATTTAATTTATCTTATATTATTTTGCCAACTTAAATCAATTCAGTGCACTGCATCAAGCTGTGCCATATTTATAGCTGTTGATTTAACCCACCCCAGGCCTGCTGTTGGATCTTACCCAACTTCCCAGCATTCTAGAGAAAAATGCTTGAACCATCAGATAAGGCTAACTTTTGTCTTTTCGTCTAGCGGTCACATCACAGCTCATGAAAGTAGCAACTAAGCTGTGGCTCATTTTACCCCACTCTCCTTCTACTCAGTCTGACCTTAAACCTACTTGCATTTTTCTTCCTACTTCCTCTAATCTGCTTCTGCTTTTCACCCCCTGGCTGCTTTTGGGGTGTTTGTGTTTATTCTCGAATTCTGCCTCGCTATTTAATCTTCCTTTATGAGAATGTCTTCCAGCATCCAAGCAGACGGAGGCACAAAGGAGAGACCTATAATGATATCTGACCTGCCCAAGACCCAGACACCTACACCAAACCCGATCAAAGGGGGAATTTTAATACAGACCTTTCTTTCTCCTACACACACAGAGAGATAGAGAGAGAAAGAGAGAGAGACAGTGGTCTCAGGTGACCTGTTGTGTTCCACTTCTCTCTCTGTGGGTCATTAGCAACGCAATCTTAACAGGGTATAAAGCAATCTGTCCCCTGAGATGCCAGCATATTGAAAATCCACATGCTAAAATTGGCCATAAAACACTGCAACAGAAAGCTGGTTGGTGCTCAACGTGCCAAACCAAAGAAGCTAATAATAATAGAATCAAAAAACATTAAAAACAGAGTTCATCACAGAAACACAAGAGCTGAAAGGATCTGTCAAAAGGGATTTGGAGATTAAGTGCTCAAAGGACAACATTTTTGTAAATCTATGAAACAAAGAAATCTTTGAGTAAAGGATCTTTCTTAAGCTGCTCTACGTGAAATGGACACGGCAGTCTTAGGCTGTGTGTAAAACGCTGCCTCTGCAGGCGACATATTAAGCTAGAAAGGCAACAAGGCACATCTAAATCCAGTTATTGTGTCACATCTTGTCTACAGATATGTCTTTGTCTGACATACCTTTCACTGCCCATGATATGCCACCGTTTTGTGCTTTTCATTTAGTTACAGTCAAGCTAAAAAGTAATACTTAAAGCAGAATCAAAGAATGAACCAGTGTAATGTCGTTTAAACTAGCTTGCTAATCTGAAAAGCTAATTTCAATAGCAGCTTTTCAGAAAAGTTGTAGTGTGGTAAACGCCAGTAAACCACTATTGGTCCATTTGGGATGACAGAAAAGGTAAGAGTGGCTCTTCTTTTACTTGAAAATCTCCTCCTCCTCCTCCTTCTTGCTTTATCTACTCTATAATGAGCTCTATAGATGTGGTGCAAGTATACATACTGTCTGGATTGCTATTATTAGAGGCTTTAACTTTCAAATATTGCCATTTTAGTTGTATGTTATTATTCTTGAAGTTTTAGGTTGGTGGTCCGTTAATAAATGTAACTTTCAGTAACACTTTAGTTGAATTAACAATTCCCACTATTAACTAGTGGCTTATTACCTCCCTATTATTAAGATATTGGCTGTTTATTGTACTTATAAAGCACATATTCTGCATGATCTAATTCTACATCTCTAATCCTTCCCAATACCCAAACCCAACTATTAATAAGAAGAAAAATGGGAGTTTACTGAGGTAAATAGTTGATGACTACCATTAATAGTGAGGATTGTACCTTCATATAAAGTGTGTAAAGTTCTAACCTTTCCTCGTTTGATGTCATTTCTTGCTAGAAATGAATATTGGAGTAATAACATATTTGCTTAGTTTTCACAAAACAAATCTCACTTGTAAATCCTTAAACCATTATACTGACTCCAAAATCAGTTTTGTGATGTGCCTGCATGCTCAAACTCTTATCATAAAGCCATTGCCTGCTGCATATATGAAAAAAAAAAAAAAAAAAAAAAACAGTCAACCGGCAGTTAGCTCTCTGCTACTCTCACATGGTCGCCCACTGAAGCCAAGCAGGGCTGTACCCGGTCTGTACCTGGATGGGAGACCACATAGAAAAGCTAGGTTGCTGCCGGAAGTGGTCTTAGTGAGGCCAGCAGGGGGCGCTCAACCTGTGGTCTGTGTAGGTGCTAACACCACAGTATATTGATGGGGACTCTATACTGCTCAGTGAGCGCCATCTTTTAGATGAGGTCCTGACTCTCTATGGTCATTAAAAATCCCAGGATGTCCTTCGAAAAAGAGTAGAGGTTTAACTCCGGCATCCTGGCCAAAATTGCCCACTGTCCTCTGTCCATTATGACCTCCTAACCATCCCCATATCATAATTGGCTTCATCAGTCTGTCTCCTCTCTTCCAATTAGCTGGTGTGTGGTGTGCAGTATGGCTGCCATCGCCTCATACAGGTGGATGCTGCACACTGGTGGTGGATGAGGAGATTCCCCCCCAAATGTGTAAAGCGCTTTGAGTGTCTAGAAAAGCGCTATATAAATGTAAGGAATTATTATTATAATTATTATTAACAGTTTTGAGATGTATAAAAAAAAGCTTGCATATAAATCACTTTTAAAAACAGCTTTTCTTCTGGCTAGCAGAGCCAATTCAGGGCATAGTTCAATTCTTTCAGTCACGGTTTTTATCAGCCAAGAGCTTATAAAATGTTTTAAATGTGTCCAGACAGCACCAGAATTTTCTTTGTCACAAAGAAAGATCTACCACCAGGACTCCAGGAGACATTTCTGTACTGAGCAGAAAAAAAACAGACATGCGTGAGCATTCTCGGCTTTTATGTTCACATCCTGTTAAATTCTGTCTTGTTTTTGATTTAGACCTCTTTGATCCATTCTGTATTAATAATTCAGTCAAAGCAACAATGGACAGACCAAATTTTTCAATATTAGGAGTCCACCAGAGTTCAAATCTGAGCATTTAACAGATTCTTTTTGAGTTTGTTTTTAAGAACCAAATCCATCGAGTGTGAACAGACCATCATATAAATATAACACCGGAAATATGTGTTTTTTGCGCAAAACTAAACTAAAAAAAATACTATTGGAATGACTTTTTTTCAGTAACTTTTGCTATAAATATGACCATAATTTAAGTGAAGCCTTAGACATGAGCTCTTATGGTAACCACCAAAGCTAGCATACACTTAGATGTAATGACTATCTGGAAAAGAAAAAGAAAAAACTAATCACACATTTGTCTCCTGTATCATGTTTATAAACATGGAATGTTAAAGATCTCTACAGATACAATTGTGAAAAATATCTCTTTTTCCTCTCTTGTACTTCCCATCCAAGATGTACCTTTGTTTATATTTGGAAAAAAGTAATCTATAAACAATCCCCATTTCTTTGTATTTAAAGTCAAACAGATTAGATTTAAAAATACTGGCTTCATCATTACTGTCTATTAAGAACATGATGAAGAGCAAACGTTTCACAAAACAGCTGAATGTTCAAAGACTGACTATAAAAAGAAAAGTTCAGTATCAGTACAGTATCATGATTTCTAAACAAAGACTCCATCCTTTGGCATTCGGGCTCGTTTTAGAAAGGCTGATTTAACAGGAACAAGTCTGTCCCCTAGTGGACAATGACCTACATAACCTGTAACTTCAGCTTCAGTGCAACATTCACAGACATTTAGGCAAGAATGTCAAACACAATGTGTTCAGACAGAGGAAAAAAGCTTCTAATGGATATTTTCATGTGTTTCAGAGAAATGTTGTGTCAGTTTAAATGTTCTTTAAACCACAGAAGGATGTTGAGGAAGCAGTCAGACTGAGTGTTGACTTTAGACAGCGAGTGACCCTCATCACTGAACCACAATAACCTGAGGCAAAGTAAAAGAGACAGAAAGAAGTATGTGATAAAGATAGGAAAAAACAAAGAGCAGACTAAACACTTCAGAATAGTTCATAGTTGTCAAATGAAGTAGGCTTTTCAAAGGTCAGTGGTAATAAAGATACTAGCAAAGCAGGGATGTCAAATAAAAGATTGCCAAATAAAATCTAATTTTATTTTTATTTTCTTTAAACATAGACTATCTTTAAAAAGTTTATCTTTCAGCAAGTATGCATTAAATTGATCTGAAGTGGCATTTAAAGTCACTTCTAATGGGTCAAAATGCAGCTTTTTCGCTTTGCTTGTTTCAAAAACAAAATCCAAAAAAATCTTCCTCACTCATAACATTTAAACAGTGCTGTATTATACAAACAGAAGATATTTATTATAAAAAATCCTGTCAATTAACACAACTTTATTGGTAGATAAACGCATGCTGAAACTTGATTGGTTATAGTCACAAAATTTGGCCTATCCCATGAACCAATCACAATTTGACAACACATGTGGATCAAGGTCAACTCAGAAGTTAACAGGCTCTGAGGCAAAGATGCCTCCAAAATAAAGACAAATGTCCCACAAATTCAAGATAATGGATGGATGAATAAAGGCCCAACAGGATCTATGGATGTGCATCTTTTTACTTGTTTCTTTGCACTGAGCATTATCATAAGTTTATGTTGAACACATTATCATAGTCTTTAAAGGGATCATCTTAAAGGGATAGTTCAAACAAAATTGAAAATTCTGCCATCATTTACTTTCCCTTTACTTGATTCAAGCCTGTTTTCTTTGTTCCATTGAACAAAAAAAGTCGATATTTTGAAAAAAGCTAAAAACAAGTAGCCATTGACTTCCATAGTAGGAAAAACAAATGCAATGGAAGTCAATCCTTACCAGCTTTCAGCTTCAAAACATCTTCTTTTGTGTTCAACAGAAGAAAGAAACTTATAAAGGTTTGAAACCACTTAAGAATAAGTAAATAGAGTACATTATTGTCTGAACTAACCCTTTAAATAGGACTTATATAAAACTTAGATGATAGGGATCTGTATCAGACCAGCTATGATGGCCAGAAAACAGTTGGTATCAGCTGCAAAATGTCTGTTTAGAAAATCTCAATGTACAGCCAAATGCAAAAACTTCAAAATGGCAAAATACTGGTTGTTTAATCAGACTGGTCTATAATTACTAGTGATGAAGCAAACTAATATTCAGTGTAATTGTGATGTTTGTTTTTGTGTGTGTGTATGTGTGTGCGTGTGTTTACCTGACAGGTGTATTTCTGCTCTTGAGTGCTCTGTAGAGCTCCAGACCCTGGTGAGGTGATACTCTTCTGTCTCTCCCACCCAACATCAACAACACAGGAGCACGGATCTAAAATGTGTTCACAAAACATATACAAGTTTTCTATCTGCATATTAAACTAATCATGCCAAGCAAATAAATCATAACCCTGTGTGTTTATATGTGTTTACCTAAATTATGGTATTTTGGGGACAAATGTGAACCAAGAAATGAAAGCACCACACCAATAACAAAAAAAAATGGCAACAACCTCATTCCTTAAAAAATATAATAATAATAATAATAATAATAATAATAATAATAATAATAATAATAATAAACCTTTTTTTACCATAATGTTTTCTATTACATACAGGGTATAACATACAGTATATTACTAGCTGTAAGAACTATTCACAGTTTGCCCATTTAGCTGGCTTGGTAAATGTGTGTGAATATCAATAGCCCCTTTCACACATACAGACCTTTTCCGGAAAATGACCGAAAATTTTCTGGAAAGGGATTAGTGTGAACAGGCCCTTTTTAAAATTACCGGTAAATTAGTTTCGGCAATTTTCCGGAAAGAGAAGTTGTAACATTACTGGTAATTTGCCGGAATGCTGATCTGTGTAAGCGCAGAAGGAAAATTGCCGGAAAGAGCGCGTTCACCTTTAGAACGTGCTGACAAGAGACGTCTACTCCAGCCAATCAGAACATTCAGACGCATTCACATCTGCCCCGTTTATGAAAACAAATGCCTTTGAATATTTTTCCAGACACATTCAGCGGCTAGATGTTAGTCAGATAACATTTCCATGTTCATTCTTAATGCCAACTGTGGAAAAAATTATCAATAAAATGCTTATGATAAACCGCTGCTTGTTTAACTTTAAGCTCTGCTTCAGTTGCACACACACATATGATGTACATCATGACATGTGAAAGTGTTCCTCCATATGTTTTCATCAAAGTTGTTCTCAATACTTATCCATCCACAAAATTTGTAATGTAGTGAGATGTGTAAACGTATAGCTGCGGTTCGTCCTTCTTCCTTTGAATGTCTCTGAAACAGCTGCATGAATGCTAACGCTTTAAATAAAAGTGAAACCATCAACAAAAGCCTTCTATGTTTACAAATACAAGCGCAGTTTAGAGATCATTTCTGATTGATGATGTCAGAATTTACCAGTATTTTGCAATAGATGTGTGAATGGTCTTTCCCAGAAAAATTGGGGAACGTCCTTGCCTGCGTGAACAGCGCTTTTTTAATTTACCGGTAAAGTCTTTCCGGGAATGTTCAGAATATTTACCGGTATCACTGTGTGAAAGGAGCTATGGTGTGTTTGTGTGTATGTGTGCACTCAAAAACTTTTTTTTGCTGCTTGTTTAAACTACTTATTTAAAACAAGCTGAAACAACCCTATTCTGGAGTTTTTTGGGGACTTAATTGTTTTATGTCGATTTGTCGAATCGATTTGTGTTGGGACAACATGAAGGGACCCAGAATTTTTTACAGCGTGTGCACAGTGTACCTGTGGAGCATGTATTATAGGTGATTTCTCAAGCATGGAAATGAGGGACTGTGATGTGGGCAGCCGGTCAAAAGCATACTGAAGCCCAACAGAGGAATATCTCCTGTAGGGAAAGTACACAACAGCATCACGATCACCATCAAACACTCAAAATATTGACAGAATATCTAACAAATGTAACACCACAGGATACTACAGCAATAACATCAGTACTTACAGTGCATCATTCCTTCTCATAAATACATTTAACTCGTAGATCGGCTATGCTTTTAACATAATAAATGGCTTTAATTGATTATGTGTGAATTAATAACAATAACATTGTAGGCAATGCTCAGTCTCTTACACAGACTGATTGACTTATTTAGTAAGACCTCAATGTATCGTCAGGAGTCAGATGTATTCATTTTGTTTTGTCTGTATACTGTATGTTTCCTCAACTTTCAAAGTCAATAGCCACTGACTTGCATTTATGACCACGATTTCAGAACAAATCTGAAAATGTAATAAATTAAAAGAACATTTTTTATTTTTGGTTGAACCATCACGATAATAGCAGTTGTGTTTACCAGTCCACGATATCACTCGTCCCGAGCAGTGTGGCTGCGTTGATGACTGGGTTTCGTGCCGCACAAGCTCTGTAGAAATCTGGATATTGGCCAACCAGGTGGCAGGCCAGAAAACCACCATGAGAGCCACCCATCACTGCCACCCTATCAGGATCAAGAGTGGTCTCGTTCTGTAACGCGCATAACACTGCCCTCTGGACACAAAGAATGACTAATGAGCTAATGCAACATTTATATTCAAAACGCCAGCATTATTTGTGCATGTATACACACCTGAACATCTTTGACATCCTGACTGCCGACGTTTCCAAGTAGAGACTCTATGCTATCTTGACCGAAACCAGTAGAGCCCCTGTAGTTCACTGCAATATACAATATCATATTGTAAATAAGTGCTTGTTTTCTGTTTTTAATGTTGTCACAGGAACTACTGTAGAATTACATTTGGAGACTCACCCATTAGAACGGCAAAGCCCAGTTTGGTTAAAGCAGCGGCTGTGGCGTTCCAGTCTGCAGCGAAATGAGCATGAGGACCACCTACACAAACAAACACTTCAGTATAGCTATGTTTTCATATGCGTTAATGTCCATCAATCCGTTCATCAGCTGTGAGTATAAATAAGGCTTTGCTCTGATTGTTTAACTAAAAGGAAAACTGACAAACATCAGAAGAGCTCTTCTGTAGAGATAATATTTAAAAAATGTTTAATATCCCCAACTTATATGATTACAAGGTTCACGTTTTTTTTTTTTTTGTATTCATATGCGAAAACTTCATCACATAAGCAAACTTTGCACATTGAGTCTGATGTGTATTATTAATCAATGCCGAAAAAACATTTCGGAGTCTGTTTAAGCAGTGATACTTTGTTTTCCTCTCTTCTTCAAAGTAGAAAAAGAAGAAGGAATAGGCTGCATATTGTGTTCATCCAATGCTGCATAAAGGAAGGAGAGTTTAGCTCAGGGGTGTCCAAACTCGGTCCTGGAGGGCCGGTGTCCTGCTTATTTTAGCTCCAACTTGCCTCAACACACCTGCAAGGATGTTTCTAGAAAGCCTAGTAAGAGCTTGATTATAGCCCAGGTGTGTCTGATTGGGGTTGGAGCTAAACTTTGCAGGACACCGGCTCTCCAGGACCGAGTTTGGACACCTCTGGTTTAGCTCATAGCTGCGATATGATTATCCCCAAATGCAAAGTTTATTTCAGGAAATCAGTGGAATTTTGATACATTGCTTATGATACTGCACACATTCACATACGTAAACAAATTCTGAACACAGAGACTGGCAGTACCACAGACATTATAATAGACGGTGGCCGCGTTGATGTGTCGAAGCAACAGACCGAAAGCTGACCATGCTTTCTATTATAATGTCTATGGGCAATATGCCAAATGTATGGACACACACACAGTCAACGAATCCAGCATATAGGGGTTCTCAACTGTATGCCACATTTTATCTTTATTTTATGCACTGTGTTTGTCATAAAGTTATCTGTAGCTCTTATGACGGCATTCTGTATTTAGCTTTTCACTTGTATGGTGGCTCTGGACTGTCAAAACCCCTCTCAAAGGAATTTTTCGGATGCGAAAAGTAGAAAAAATATCGAACCTGGTTTGAATTTTTTTTATGACAGTCAAAAGTTTCAGAGGCAGTGTGTCAATACGATTGACACAATTCATTCATTCATTTTCTTTTTGGCTCATTCCCTTTATTAATCCGGGGTCACCACAGCGGAATGAACTGCTAACTTATCCAGCATGTTTTACGCAACGGATGCCCTTCCAGCTGCAACCCATCACTGGGAAACATCCACACACACTCATCCACACACACACACTACGGACAATTTAGCTTACCCCAATTTAACTATACCACATGTCTTTGGACTTGTGGGGAAAACCGGAGCACCCAGAGGAAACCCACGCCAACACGGGGAGACCATGTAAACTCCACACAGAAACGCCAACTAAACCCAGCCGAGGCTTGAACCAGCGACCTTCTTGCTGTGAGGCGAACGTGCTACCCACTGCGTCGCCGATTGACACAATGTGAGGTCTAATATGTTTTTTAATGTGTGAAAATTACGGACGAAAATTTAGTTTTCAGTGTGCAATAACCTTTAGCCCACAAGTTTTATGAAAATTAAGCCTTTTTAAAGTCCATGAAAATCAGTTCAAGCACAGCACACCTGAAGAAACTGTAGGTGCCTAGGACAAAAGCACCATGTAAAAATGTGTGAAGGCAAACAAATAATCCTGCACACCATCAAAGATTTATTACATGTACCTTTTTTTAGGGATGCACCGATACCGATACCAGTATCGGGTATCGGGTCGATACTTGGTTAAAATACTCGTACTCGTATTGGACATGAAAGGCCGATACCACGCACCGATACCGCTGAACAGTAATTCACTATGGATGTGATTTGTTGCCCTACCTGACTTCAGTGTCTTAATGTATTAATTAGCCTAATGTATTATATATTAATAGCTTAGTCCTTTTAAACAATCTGTTTATAAAATACATTATTAACGAATCTATAGCCTAGGCTACTGAAGAATAAACCGAATATGAAATATGATCCTTGCATAATGATCACAGCTAAGCACTCAAACAAGCTAGCACTCATTTTATATATAAACTATAAATAAAAAATGAAATAAATTTTAAGAAATGGAACATTATGTAAAAAAAAATCTAAAGACTACAGGCTAAATAAAAGCGCCTGAGTTTAAACATCACTTCGGCCACCGCGCGCGTGTCAGTTTACAGCTTCTGTAAAGATCAGACAGCTTTTACAGACCACACAAACTCAAACACCATGTAAATGTATAAATATTTCGATAAGTATCGTTAATGTAATATTTATAATGATATGATCTTGCTTGTGGTTAAATCGATACCGGCTTTGAGCTGTCACGCGCGCTTTTTCAGCAGCTGTTGACACGCACTGCGGCGCTATACACACAAGACAGACAGACAGACAGCTCTGGGGTGTTATGAATTGCATGTTTTAAATGACAGCGAGGCATGCTACATTTAGTTTATATTGTAAAATATACATTATAACTCAGTACACAGTAAAATAATATTTTTGAATGGCTTGTCTATTGGCAGCGTATGTAACCGCTAAGCTTAAACAGGCTAAGCATATTTTTATTCATATTAAAACAAATCAATACAAACTAGTCACCCTTTGATTTTTTTCGTTTCCGTATATTTTTTATCAAACGAAAAATGCAATGAATTGTTGATTTTGGTTTTCATTTTATTAGAATTAATATAATTATTAGGCTACACAAATTGTACATAGGCTACCATTGGCTCTGATTGCGTCAGATATCCTACAGATAGCCTAGACTTTTTGGCTCAAAGACATTTATGCCTATAAATTTCAGTGCTGTATTTTGACAGATTTTGCAAAGGCTTCAGCTATTCTGACAACTGGTTCCAGCCTCCGTTTTGCAGCTTGACTTGTGCGGCGTCTCCGTATCATTGTCTGGATGACAGCGAGAGAGAGATCAGATGAGACTTCAGTTTTGATGTGTGGCCGCACGTCACAGTTACTTTACTGCAGTTTTTAAATATTGGCTTATTTAAAATAACTTTTCATTCGATTAAAAGCCGAAATATTGCCTGACATAAACAACTTTCGGTTTTAGAAGAGAGAGGCTTCAGTGAAGACGCACACACACACACACACACACACAGGATACACTTTTGAGGTCTATTCATTATTGATTTTTTAACATTAAACGCATAATAATCAAGTGCAAAAAAGAACAGCTGAACTTCGGGAAAAGAGATCACTGCGGTTGCCGCGATGGTTGCTTTGTTTTTCTGCAGTTGGCTTTGTCAGTGGCTCGGCATTGCGAAATCACTTTTATTTTAATAAAACAAGATTATTTATTAATAAGCATTGTGAGGTGATGGTCGCGTGATTTTTAAAATGAGCTATTAACCGCAACCCAGCCATAAACATCTAGTACTTTTTGATTCATTGACCGCGGATCAAAGGCAGGACTCATGAATATGAAAGAATGGTGCAAAACAGTGTTTTATGCATCCCCAATATGCAATGACAGTGACTCTATAAGGTAACGTACAGTACACTGCACACACCTTGTGTAATGTGTGAAGTCGTGCACACATGTAAGCCGCAAGGATATCTCATCCTTTAAATGTCCATGCTTAATCGTTAATAGACAAGGTCTGGGTTAGCAGGGTTTTCAACAATGTGTATATTTTTGGCTTGGAACAGCCTCCTGTTAAAGATTTTGGTGTTCATCCTTGCTACAGGCAAAAAACAAAGCAAAAAAACGAACAAATAAACTTGAAACCAAATCTATGAAGTATCGGTATCGGTATCGGCGAGTACACAAATCAAAATACTCGTACTCGTATCGGTTTGTAAAAAAGTGGTATCGGTGCATCCCTACCTTTTTTGTAATAAATTTACATGTAATAAATCTTTGCACATTTACATGTAATAAATCTTTGAGCAAGCATTGATAGTGTGTGAGATTATTTGTTGGACCTAAGCCCAAGGAAATATTATTTTATTTAAAGAGAAAACAAAAGTTCTCTAAAGGCTGCCGTACAGGGTGCAGATAGTGGTAGATGGAAGATCATATGTCCATGCATCATGAATGAGATTATGTGAAAATCATTCGGACACAGTGATATACGGTTTTATGACTTTTAAACTCAGAAGCAATCACTTGAAATTCCAAGCCATAAACATGGACAGAGGAAGAAATTGCTTTCATTGCTTTCAGTGGCCTCTCTTTCATTTCAACGTAATAATGATATGAGCTGTGAATGTTTGTTAGACATAAAGGGCTCTATTTTAACGATCTATAAGCAAAGTCTAAAGCGCATGGCGCAAAAGCAATAAGGGGGTGTCCAAATCCACTTTTGCTGTTTTATGGACAGAAAAATAAGCTCTGTGCCGCCACGCATGGTCTAACAGGTTTGTGCTTATTCTCTTAATGAGTTATAGGTGTGTTTTGAGAATAAGCCAATCAGAGTCTCATCTCCCATTCCCTTTAAGAGTCAGTTGCGGTCGGCGCCAATAGCCTAGTGGTTAAGTGCGCCGACATACAGCACCATGGTGCTCACGGCGACCCGAGTTCGATTCCCGGCTCTAGGTCCTTTGCGACCCTTCCCCTCTCTCTGCTCCCAATACTTTCCTGTCTGCAACCTCTACTGTCCTGTCATAATAAAGGTGAAAAACTCCTATAAAATTATTATTAAAAAAAATAATTATAATATGGATCATATTATATATTATATTATAATTATAATTATCCATTAGCCGACATATTTAATTTTGTTTGTTAAGCACAAAGATTTGTTTCAAAACTATTTCTAAATTCAGTTCTAATTTCCAGCAAATGAATAAACGAACAATAATAACGAAGTGTGGTCAAAAAACTGAGTTATATCCAAACACACATCCTATTCCCCATATGGTGCAAAAGCTTTCAGGTGGACAAATCTAAGCTTGTTTTTAATAAAACAAATATAAATTTGCACAACATAAATAATACTACTAATAATAATAATAAAAACATTACACAAAAGCAAGTTGTCATGAATAAACTTATAGCCCCCCGAGATAAAGGCATGGAGGCAGTGGTTTTTATATTTATGTAGAAAATAATAATTTTTGTAATATTTTAATCCTTCTTTTTTATTTGTAAAGATACTTGCATATTGCTGTACATCCTGTGTGTATTAAGCAATGTGTAAGCGTTTAAGGTGCATAACTAAAGCGCTCTGCGCTGGACTTTAAACCTGCTTTCAGCTGGTCAATTGCGCAGTCTACTTTAGTTTATCAAAATAGCAACATGTCAACAATGCGCCTTAACATACCTTTTTTCTAGACCGGCACACCAATGAATCCACAAAGTGCTGCAAATGGATTTGCTACTTAAACAACGTGGCGTAAAACGTGAAAATTTGGGTTGCGCTGATCTGAAAATAGCAACACATCTTGGCAAACACCATTGCGCCGGGTGTATGATAGGGCCCAAAGTTTCTTTGTCACCACTGGAAAACCAGGAAGCCTGCTCTGTGTGTGAATTATAAAGCTAAGTCTGCTGTAAACTATAATCTGTGATGACCATCATGCATCATATAGTGCTCACTGTTTAGACACCTTATTCTCCTGATTGGTCAACTTCAAAGGAATTCAAGTACACAGTACAAAACAGGACCATATGACTATCAAAAATGTACATGTGACTTCTGACGGGAAAAAATACATACAAGCTCATATGACAGCAAAAAAAACACTATTTGCACCTGCCTTAACTGCAACAGACAAAAACATACACAAGTGTATTGAAAACAGTTCAAAATGAGTAATTACAACCTTGTAATGACCAATTTGTATTTTTAAAACCCAAATACTGAGGAAAATGTAATTTTTTGCAGGGTGTGGGACATTTAATGGTATGACTTTTTGACATTCTACTCAGATTTAAGACCCGCAACCTGTTATCATGCAAGGGCTCTAAAAACATACAAAATATCTTGGAATCTTACTGAATATATTAATTTAAGTTTATACACGCGAATGAAATTTCATTTGGATCAACAGGAGTGTCCACGTGAACGTGTCAACCTGACTGTAATGTCTACAAATAGATGGTTTGGATCCATATACTGTATTTATAACTAAAATTAAAACTACTCTGCCAAAAACAATGTTTGCTTACCATGTATATTCACCACCAGTGGAGTTTTCCTCCTCTCTGGAGGATTGTAGGGCTTCAACAGAATTGCTCCAAAATTCAGTCCAGCTATATAGAGGTACAGAGAAATATCTCAAAGAAGCATTGCTGGTACAACTGTGTATGTATCTAATGACATATTCAAGTTACTTACAGAACTGATGGTTTTCCTCTTGAGAAGGGGGTGTGATCAACATGGGCTGCCAATCAAATCCCTCATACACATCTGCTCCGCCTAAATTACTGAGCTGCATGTCCTCCGCATGATCAACTGTTGAGAGGAAGCCAGCTCTCTACAGAAAACACACACAGTTACATTTTATTTCGTTTCTTCAGTAAAAAGTGACTATTAAGTGTGAGGTTGTACCAGACAGGGTGGTTGATTTGGAGAAGAGCAGCTCAACACCATCAGGTCTTTTTGTATCGTCAACAGCTGCACACTCCCGAAATCATCTACAGAATATAACATATGGCACGAAATGTGGCATAAAATACATTAATGACATTGACAGTAAAGTCCTTTTGTCCATACGGAGTCAGAGCACTCTTGACATCCCTATTCACACTACCTAGTCTTAGCACATCCAGTCCGCATACTTGAATGATTCTTCCTGTGGTTCTGTCGACTGAAAACACTGCCTAGAAGAACAGATGGTGCAAATCACAAAATCACTACCCCAGGCATTTCAGAATGCACACAGAGCAGATAAAGGATATACACAGATTCTACACTTCTTCATTCTTTTGCTCAAGCATTCATGTTTTGTCATTTGAATTATGTTTATGCACTGGTTTACCTTCTTGTTTTCACAGGCACTGCTGAAGAAGACTCTCTCACTGTCTGCAGACCAGCAATGTGATGGTAGCGACTCATATATACCGGCAAACTGGCCTGAGAGAGGAAGTGAAGTCACTCACATGAATGTTGATTGCAAAAGGTGCAAATAAAATGTTCCACGCTCTACAAAGTGTGTGTGTGTGTGTGTGTGTGTGTGTGTGTGTGTGTGTGTGTGTGTGTGTGTGTGTGTGTGTGTGTGTGTGTGTGTGTGTGTGTGTGTGTGTGTGTGTGTGTGTGTTTTCATCTAAGCACCCTTTTCTGCTCTTCTGACCACATCTACCAAAACCGAAGTGCTTCTGTTCTTCATGTCATACTATAAAGAGACAAAGAAAAGAGTTTAATAATATTTGAATGAGTTGGAGCACATATTTACAATTTAAATCTAATTGTTTTTTTATTTCATTATATCTTTTTTTTTTTTAAAGATTTATTTTTGGCCTTTTTTCCTTTATTAGATAGGACAGTATTTAGACAGGAAGCGAAGTTGGAGAGAGAGAGAGGGGGGTAGGGTAGGGAAATGTCCTCGAGCCGGGATTCGAACTCGGGACGCCCTGATGTGCTATTGCACCATATGTCGGCGCTCTATCCACTAGGCTATTGCACTGACATTCATTATATCTTAATATGTCATTTATTTCTGTGATGGCAAAGCTAAATGTCCAGCTGCCACTACATCAGTATTCAACGTCACATGATCCTTCAGAAATCAAGATATTATGCTGATTTAGTCTTAGGAAACATTACTTGATAATTATATAATAAAAATTACACAAAATACATATTTTGCCTTTTAGTTTTAACCATCCCAAAGCAGGAGCGGTATTCATTCATTCATTCATTCATTTTCACTTCGGCTTAATCCCTTTATTAATCTGGGGTCACCACAGTGGAATGAACCAACTTATCCAGCATATCTTTTTATGCAGCGGATGCCCTTCCAGCCGCAATCCATCACTGGGAAACATCCATACACACTCATTCGCACACATTTCATACACTACGGTCAATTTTAGCATACCCAATTCACCTGTACCACATGTCTTTGGACTGTGGGGGAAACTGGAGCACCCGGAGGAAATCCACGCAAACACAGGGAGAACATGCAAACTCCACACAGAAATGCCAACTGACCCAGCCGAGGCTTGAACCAGCGACCTTCTTGCTATGAGGCGAACGTACTACCCACTGCGCCACCGCATCGCCCAGGAGCAGTATATTATACATTAATATTTACTCACCAACATCATGCTGAGGCACTGATGATGTGGTCCAAACACTTCTCCCTGTAAGTAGACGATCCAACACGAGTCTGGACTCATTCGAGGGCTTGACACAGACATGCCTTCAGATGACAAGCTCTCTGGCCATATCATATTTTAAAGAGATTTTAAAAATACAGTTTTATTTTCAGATAACTGTATATAAACAAAATCTCAAATGCACTTATAAAGATGCACATATACTGTATACATACAAAAGTATTGTCGCCTATCCAACCAATTATAATTTGACTTCTAGTTGATCATTTGGTATCAGAAGTGCCTTATATGAAAGGCAAAGGCCTCTAGATTACGCTATATTTACCCAAAGCAAAACAAATGTTTATGCCTTAATTTTTAATTATTTAATTAGGACATTAAGGTCTGACTTTGCTTAGACAAAAGTCTTGTCACTTAACAGAAATAATGTACAGTATCGAATATAAAGTCATGGTGCAGTGGAAAAAGAATTAATATTGTGTCTGACTCCCATGAGCTTGGAGGACTGCATCCATACATCTCTGCAATGACTCAAATAACTTATTAATAAAGTCATCTGGAATGGCAAAGAAAGCGTTCTAGCAGGACTCCCAGAGTTCATCAATATTCTTTGTATTCATCTTTAATGCCTCCTGCATCTTACCCCAGACATGCTCAATAATGTTTGTATCTGGTGACTGGGCTGGCCAATCCTGGAGCACCTTGACCTTCTTTGCTTTCAGGAACTTAGATGTGGAGGCTGAAGTATAAGAAGGAGCACTGTCCTACGAAAGAATTTGCCCTCTCCTGTGGTTTGTAATGTAACAGGCAGCACAAATGTCAGGCTGTTGATGTTGCCATCCACTCTGCAGATCTCTCTCTCAGGCCCCCATACTAAATGTAACCCCAAACCATGAATTTTCCTTTACCAAACTTGACTGATTTCTGTAAGAATCTTGGGTCCATGCGGGTTCCAGTAAGTCATCTGCAGTATTTGTGATGATTGGGATGCAGTTCAACAGATGATTCATCAGAAAAATCGACTTTCTGCCACTTTTCCATATGATCAACTAGAAGTCAAGTTATTATTTGTTGATCTTACAACTGGGATCAACAACAAGACTTTTGTCAGGTGTATATGAAAAAGAAAATCTCACCACAGTTCCCTTTCATATCCAGATAGTAGAGAGCTGATCTAAGGGGAACAATTTTTTTTTTTACACCCAGTAAATCAATAAACTGAGATACTTAATTTATATTTATTATGATATTTAGTTATAAATATATGAGGTAAATTACTAGCTGTTGAAAATATTAAAATAAATAGATTAACTCCGCCACTCACCTACGATTGGAGCAGAACTTCAGGCCTAGTCTGAATGGCTCATTCCATTGGCCCACAAACACCACGCCTCTTCCATTAGGTGCCCACAGCGCCTTGAAAAAAAACCAAGGGGTGCTTTATAATTCAGTCAGCATTTATCCTCATATAACAACTCTGGTTTAAAGCCACTGTGATATAATATGTAACATATAATAAGACAAATGATAACAGTGGGATATATGTAACTCACCTGTGCTGGTGATATATGAGGAGGGACACCAGCATATACAATGACTGCCGCTTTATTGAGATCAGCTACACACAAAACTGGACTGCTTTTACCCACCAGCCCCTCGCCCCAGTCTTCAACATACACATTCTTATCCTGGGAAATGCACACAACACACTTCTTTAAATAGCTAATGCATATCTTGAAACTTTATTTGATAAAATATTCTAAGGTGGTTTAGATGTTGACATACAGAAATATACAATTTTATGATTGTTTATATGGTTTACTAAACACATAAATGAGGCAAGTTGAACATAATTAGAAAAGTTGTGAACACTGTCTTGTTTTCAGACAGATTCATACATCTTCCAGAAATAATCATGGCTGATATTTGTTAATGGCAGCTATCAGAGTTGCTAGGCTAGGCAACGAGGGCAATACTTTGTAGGCTAGACCAGGTGTTCCCAAACTTTTCAGCCCACAACAACAATGATATTGACTCGCAACCCCCAATATCCTCTGAGGAGGTTATGAATATATAAACCTTGCGCACACATACCAATAGGCCCAAGTCTGTTTAGCATTTACTTTTGAAGAACGCCACTCGGAGACCATCCTTCTTGTTCAGTTGTGGCCTGTATTTATTTTTAATGTGTGTGAGTGACGTAAAGGTGTCAGAAAGTTTAACCTGGTGCCATAAAATCAATGTGCTGTGTCTTTTATAAAACCTAATCACCCCAGGGGTCGCAACAAAATCGAAAGGCTGATGGCTTTTTATTTGTTTATTTATTGTAACTATTAATGGTAATTCTACTAGTTTAATAAAATGAATTTGATTTTTGGAAAGCACCAAGCCACCTCATTGTCCCACGACCCCCACTTTGGCAACCTCTGGGCTAGACTATCTCATTTGACAACACTTGGTATGGCCTTTCTATGCAGCTGTTTTGACTGCCAGACATCTCACCTGTTCCTCAAGCAACACTAGCCCCCCGTCCTCATTGGCTGATCCAAAAGATGAATGCACTGATGGCTCCACCCTCTTTTTTTCAGCCACATAGAGCAACTTTTTTTCACACGGTGACCAGGCCAAACATCCGAACTGAGCTAATGGTGCACAAAGAAACACAGAACATAATCAGAGAGACATTGACTTCAATCAAAAACAAAAATGTAATCTTTAGCCACATTTTTTACAATGATAAATATCTATTTCAATGTTTTACTTTAAAATGCAATTAATTTGTGTGATGGCAAAGCTGATTTTCCAGCAGTCATTACTCCAGACTTCAGGCCCCACTTACACTAATACGTTTTGGTTTTAAAACGCATAAGTTTTGCTACGGTTACGCCTTCTGTCCACACTACCCCGGAGTTTTCGAGGGCCGAAAACAGAGCGTTTTGAAAATGCTGAAGAGGTCGTTTTCATTCTAAAACGCTGCTGCTCTGTCTCAGAGTGGATGGGGAAAAAATGGAGACATCTGAAAACGGAGGCGTGGCTGTAGACATTCGCGCTACCTGATTGGGGCTTTCTCCTCAATATTAAGTAGCCTACACACAGTTCAGTCTTGCATCCTTTCCTTGTAAGTTCAGACTTTGCAAGTTTGATATGGAAAACAAACTACCGAGGACACATCGGGTAATTCTTCAAAGGGAACAGTGTTTGGGCTACTTTAAAACGTCATTCACATCACCCTGGTTACGTTGTTTCACTTTCTTAACAATAAAATGAAAACATGATATAAGGACCTGCCTATTTTCATTATGATATTAACAGACACCAAAAATGTTGAGGTTTCGTGTTGCTACATATTTATATGAGCGTCATCTTACTGTTTGCATATTTATAACAAAACGGAGCCTATAACATAAATGCCTCCTTTTATTTTCAGTGAAAAATACGAACCATACCCTCTCTTTTGCTGAATATCAGTTTTAATAATCTATAATGGCCATTTTAAAAGTATAACGTACAATACGTTTATAAATTGTAGGAATTAAAGGCAAGCAATCAGTGAAATGTGCAGAATAAGTGTATGTGGTTACATAAATTAATATATTAACTTATCTTTGCGCCCAGCCAAAACACGTTACCTGAGAACAAGTAATAGATTCAAAAGACCAAAGTCGGGTAATATGTTGTTAGATATAGACAACAAGATGAATTAAATATCACGTTAAACAAACATAGTGAAATTAGATCCAGCAGTAGATCCTTGATGAACAGTCCAACGTGTGCAGCTCTCACCTGGGGTTTTGTGCTCAAAGGCTGACTGCCTGGAGCTCAGACATGTGCATATGCTGCAGCACATGCCAGAGTGTGTGTGTGTGTGTGTGTGTGTGTGTGTGTGTGTGTGTGTGTGTGTGTGTGTGTGTGGTCACGTAATGTGCATTTTCAGTGTAGTGTGGACAGAGAGCTGTTCAGAAATGCTAGGTGAAACGCCAGTGTGGACGTGGATCGTTTTCATTGTAAAAGGCCGTTTTAAAACTAAAACAAATTAGTGTAAACAAGGCCTCAGAGTACGTATGTTTACTCACACAATTAATCAAATCAGAGTTCACATTTTGTCTTGGTTATACATCTAAAAACAAGTGGACATATAGATTTTTTTAGATTAGGACTATAAAGAATCAGCCCAAACAGTCACACTTTCACTAATACCCATTTTTGGTTAACCTGTTTGTGATTAGAGACCCCTGTTGTGCAACACATACAGAAATAAATGTTTTTTTACCATCTTCATACACTCTTCCATGCTTATTCAGAGCTGTAAGATCCAAGCTTTTCTCCAGGCCATTTTGGCCCCAAACCTACCAAAAGAAAAAACAACGAGGATTAAGCTTTTTTTTGTCACTTCAAAATGTAACAAAAATCAAATATATCAGTCATTACCTCCAAATACTGGTGTCCTGCTTCTTCCCGGATGACAGCTTGATGAGTCCCGGATGGAGACTGGCAGCTGAGCAACCTGAGAGTGGGAGATGCTTACTGGTGATCATTTATGTGTATTCAGAGCTGTTTTTACCTCAAGATGAATACATGAATATCTCCATATTGTTCATATATTACTTACTCTTTCTCTATTTGTGAGCTGGTTCCAGATGGCAGCACGTGTTCTACTGTGTCGTGTTTACACAGTAAAGTCCATGTCTTAGAAAACTGCAGTTTTACACCTCTCTCTAAATCACACTGACTCCATCCTACAGGGCAAGACAGTAGTTAAGCAAGTAAAATAATGTGCTCATATCACTAAAAACCATTAATCTACATGACAGACCTGTAAACTAAACTCACTTGTCAATACTGTGATGCATCGCTTTTCATTGGCAGTGTCCAGCAGTTCGTCAGCAATCACAGAAGCAGAAATGGGCACAGGAAACCGGACACAGTGCCTGAATACATCTCTGATTTCACTCTCCATTGCAATCTGAAACCACAAACAGCAGACATAGAAAATAAACAATACTAGTAAACAAACCAGAATCCGTAGGTGTTGACTCACATTTTTAAACTTGCCAAATTGAAACTTTTTTTTAGATATGACTTACCTTCTATTTGTCTCTATAACTATACATACACTTACTATACCCCTTAGTAGTGCACAGCATTATACATAGTTTAAATATTGCTTTATGTAACGCAAATAATCTTAATCAGCTACTAGTTCCACGTCTAGTCAAGTTTTGGTGACATAAAACAACACATATCTCTCGCTGGCTTTTATTAGGACTTTATAACGATTGTTGATCAAAGAGATTTATACTGACAATAAGAAAGCAACACGTTATTAAAGGTTAGAGTCGTGACACTGAAAAGTAAACGCGGTTTCGTTTGTACCTTAAAACAGATGTTAATCAAATGGAGATGAGCTGGCTAAAATAACAACATCAGAAACGCCACCGCGACGCATGTTAACTACAGTAATCCACGCGTGTCGACTGAAGCGGTCTGTCGTGACAGTCGAGAGAGATCGGGAAAAATCGCTAGGCTGTCGGTGAGAGCCGATGTTTCACCACCGTTCAAAGCGCTTTATGAACGGACGCATCCATTCTGCAGGCTTTGAAGGGGGGTTCGGTCTGCATGCTTATCACACTTTTGAGGCTACCAGAAAAAGACCGTCTGCAAAATTACTGTTGCTATTTTTTTAATCTAAAGTGAAATTTAGGCTTATTATTTATATTTATAAAATGATTCATATTATGGTCCTGCTGTGAGTCTAAAAGAATATATGTGTAAGTTAGCAGGGATTCATAGAAAAGTCGTTGTTAAAGAGATAGTCACCCACAAATTGAAATCTGTGATCATCAATCTATTATTGAAAATCTGTCTCATAAAAAAGGTTTAGGGAGACACAAAATGTACTAAATGGACAGAATTTAAATGTTTGTGTTGCTCTGAAAAATCAAACAAACAGGTAAGCAGGCTATTATGCAGTGAAACATAACAGGACGGTAATATTTGATTACCCATTTAAGACATAAAAGGATAGTTCACCCAAAATGACTGAAGTTCTGTCATTATTTAATCACCCTTCACTCCTTCAAAATAAGTTTTTTTTATTCTGAACACACACACGAAAAGATGTTTTGGAAAATGCTGGTTGCTGCCTGTGACCCATTGACTTCTGTAGTAATTTTCCCCTCTCAAACGTTTAAATGTGCAGGCTTACACATTGTTCCATTAAAATGTAGTACACTGCATATTTTTTTTGGATCCACTGTACATTTGGAGTTTTGGATACATTTTTTTTTTCACATGCACATAGTCTGACCACAGATCAGCTTAAAGCAGGGGTATCCAAACTTTTTTCTATTAGGGGCCAAAAACCAAACTTGATTGACGGCTGTGGGCCGAAGTTAAATATACCTAATCGTATTACATTGAATTTGCTTTGGGTAGTTTACTAATATAGTTGCTAATATTTAAAAATAACTAGAAAATGTTGCTTTAAAATACATAATTTAAGGATGAAGTATCCTTTTTAATGTTTTGTAATGAACCTATTATAGTAAAAACATAAATAATCCCATTTAAAACACAACGGAGTTCAATGCTGAATACACTAATCAAGCTGCTCCTGCCTTTACCTTAATTTACTCGCCAATGTCTTGTGCATCTGTCTAGTGACAGTATTTACATTTTAAAGGTTTAATTAATTCACAACATTTAAATGACACAATTAATACATTTTTGTAGCTTCTCAATTCAATAAAGAAACAAAAGTTTATGTTAAATTCGAAATGGCGATCTCTTCCAAAAGGCATTCGCTCCAACCAACTTCCCATTATTCTCCCTTTCTTTTCAGATAGGATGGTGGGTCAAACCAAAGGTAACACTGGGCTAACTTTGGCCTACGGGACCCTACTTTGGGCACTTCTGGCTTAAAGAGATGTCTTAAAGATCTGAATTTCTTCTCCCCTCACCTTCTGTTGTTGCCGCGCTGGTAGTCTCTGCTGTTTTGGGATTTTCATCTGAACAGGCACAGATTTCTCCTGGTTTGAAACTTGATCTGGGTGCTTCCTTCTTAAATGCACCTGCAGGTTCTTCCTGTGCATCATTAAACCACAGAAAGGACACAGATCTTGTGCATCTGCTCTGGAGCGCTGTGGGACGGTGCTTTCAACAGGTGAGTGTCCAGAGAACATCTCATTGACCAACGTCTGTATGGCGACATCAGCCTCTGTAGGATGAGGACTGGCAGCAGAATTTGAAACGGTGGGCTCTGTGACAGACAGATTGACCTCTGGAGGATCTTCTTCATCCATTGGGGACTGAGATGGGTCATCTGTTCTCACCTGCTCCATCATAACACCTCCTCCAGCTGAGATTAATGAAAGTAAAACCGTTATCTTTTTAAGGCTGTGTTTGCTCCGAATTCAGAGTAAAGACGCTATGAAAATGCATCAAACAGTTTACGTAAAAAATACACATTTTTGAAAATGTATTCCACTTCAGGTTTGGTTTCCGTGCCGCCTTTGCTGTGTAAAGATGCTAAAGGTCTTAAAAGGTCTGTTTAAAGGAATAGTTCACCCAAAAATGAAGAATTCCCCACCATTTACTCACACACATGTGGTTCTAAACTTGTATGAATTTCTTTCTCTGTTGAACACAAAAGAAGATGTTCTGAAGAATGTTGAAAAAGGCCATCGTCATCCATAGTAGGACCCAAAAAAAATCTTCAATGGCTGTTTTTTTTTTCTTCTAACATTCTTCAGTATATCCACTTTTGTGTAAAATATAATATAAGCGAGTTAACTGTAATATAAATATGTAGTAGCGAACATTTCAGTGCATTCAAATATTAATGAATGAAGGATTAACAGGCAGAAAATGCTTTATGCTCATTGGTTGCTGCAGTCTATTTACAGTATTTCTGAATAGAATTCTGAAACGTAACTTGTGCAACCAAATCGACTTATCTGCGGGTGTTTTTCATTTGGTGAGACATGGCCAGTTGGGACATATTTTGTACAAAAATATGGAAAGTGTAAGATTAAATAAGAAATCAGACTAGTAACACTTTAATTATGTTTATAAGACTGTCGTGAAACCTTTATAATCATGACATTACACATCATGAATATGAATGAGATTTTAAGCATGCTTATACTGTCATTTAGTGTCATTTGCTCAGTTATGTCATTTTAGTTGCAAAGGTGTCATTGTTTGAGATGTCTTCGTCATGACACCTTGACATTAGGAAGACACCATAAATTGTCATAAATCTGTCTTAAACATCATTGACATGAGGCCATTATCATTTTTTATACATTTTATAACAGCTTTGTTATAATTTTCTTAACCTCAACAAATTTGTTGTTATTAAAATGTCATTAAATAATAACGGCGTCGTTATAAATTATATATCCACTGAAACAGGTGATCAGAAAAATATTCATGACACATTTATAATGGCCTCGTCACAATCATGTTTATGATAATAAATGTCAAGTTGTCATGACAACGACAGTATGTGATGTATTCGTTTATGTCAAGTTGTCGTCATAAAGACATATCAAACATTGTCAACTTTCCATTTAAAATGACAACCAAGCTAATTACAGTTGTCATAAGCATGTGGAAAATCTCTTTCACATTCACATAAACTCAATAATATTATTTACATTTGTTCCAGAGATGAATTTGATGAATTTGTGGTGCACTGAAAATGGCAGGTCATTGCAGCATCACAGACAATGTTTTATATTGGATGAGAATGATCACCTGTGGACTCTTGGTTTGGAATCTCTGCTTCACTGGGCCCCTGACTTGCCATCTCCTCACATGCAGCCTGCACAGGATGAAAGGGTTTTAAATGTTTATGACACAAAACTATGGAACAAAATCAGTGGCAAAAGTATTGAATATTCTTGAGTTGAGTTGCCGGGTTTGTAATTTTAAGTCCTGAAAATGAACACAGCTGTTTATTTAAGCTGTGAATATTTCAATTCAAAACACATTTTCATACTTAATTCAATACTTCATATTCAACTTCCAGATTTCACCTCCAAAATATTCAATACTGTTTAAAAATACCATGTATAATATTCAAAAGGCAAATTTTCAGCTCACTTTATTTCAGTTCAAAAATTCACTTCCATAAATTTAGAGGTTAATCTTCGGCTGTTAAACTAGACATTACATCCGGGAACTGCAAGAAAAACAATAGATTGCAACTGACCATCTCCAGAACTCTACTTTTTTTTACTAGCATGTAGAGATGGAGCAATGTAAGATATCAGTCTGCGATCTATTGCTTTTCCTGCAGTTTCTGGATCTAATGTTGAATTTTAAGTCCAATTTCAAACACTGAATTTAAGGAAGTGAATTCTTGAACTGAAACAGAATAAGCTGAAAATTTGCCTTTTGAATATTATACATGGTATTTTTAAACAGTACTGATTATTTTGGAGGTGAAATCTGGAAGTTGAATATGAAGTATTGAACTTAAGTATGAAAATGTGTTTTGAATTGAAATATTCACAGCTTAAATTAACAGCTGTGTTCAGTTTCAGGAAAATTCAAATCATTAAAATGCAAGCACTTGGTAATTCAATGTATTATGTGCTATTTGACAAGCTTTTTATTTCAATACTTTTTTTAGTATTTGTAATAAATCTATCAGTATAACATTTCTGTTGGTAAATTAAACACATCCATGTCTAAAAAAATCATTTTAAAACATTTTATATGGTATAAATGGCATATAATATATTATAAAGGTATAATATATAATACCTTTTTAGTGCACAAACGATTTCCAAAATTTCTCCTAATTTTCTGAGCTTCTTCAGAAATCAGGCTCTTGTGTTCCTCACTGATAGGAGTCTCCTCAGCGCTGCCAGTCTCAGAAACAGTCAAACGGACATCTGGTTCTGGTGAAATCCCCTCCGATTTTAACTCCACTACTGTGATCTTTGTTTTTTTGCTCTCACACATTGCCAAGTGCTTTAGAAAACCATCTTTTCTCATAAAAGTGGATGTGCAGCTGACGCAGTGAAAGTGGGGAGCAGTTCGACAATTCAAATGACATTTGAAAATGAAGAACTCTGGGGAGAAAAGAAAAGAATTATTTATTAGAGACACGTTTAATGCTTAACGTTTCGGCTAAAAATATATACAGCTATGGGGGAAAAATATGTTAAATTCAGTTTACACTTCATAGCTATGCATTTGAGTAAAATATAAGTTTTGCTTTCATCTGTAAACTACTGAGGACATTTCTTCCAAATTTGAAAGGAAAAAGGCCCTTAAAGCATTTTTTGGTGTAAAATATAAATATTTAAAATGTTTTTAAACATGTTTTGATTTGTTTCTAAACTTAATATGAATAAATCATGACTCAAAATTGGTTGAATAACTGATTTTTCAAAGGCAAGGAAAAACAATTTGTCATTTTAATTTGACCAACAGGGCGTCACGGTGGTGCAGTCGGTAGCAGCAAGAAGGTTGCTGGTTCGAGCCTCGGCTGGGTCAGCTGGCATTTCTGTGTGGAGTTTGCATGTTCTCCCAGTGTTGGCGTGGTTTCCTCCGGGTGCTCCGGTTCCCCCCACAAGTCCAAAGACATGCGCTATAGGTGAATTGGGTATGCTAAATTGTCCGTAGTGTATGTGTGTGTGTGTGTGAGTGAGTGTGTATGGATGATTCCCAGTGATAGGTTGCAGCTGGAAGGGCATCCGCTGCGTGGAACGTGCTGGATGAGTTGGCAGTTCATTCCGCTGTGGCGTCCCCAAATTAATAAAGGGACTAAGCCGAAAAGAAAATGAATGAATGAATATTAAAATGTTTATATATCGAAAATGTTAACAAAGGACTGCTAATTTATATACATTAATTAAAAAAAGCATTAGCAGACCTTTATTAACATTTTAGATATTATATATTAACATTTAACGATAATGCAAACCCAGTTTTCCATAAACTTATAAACAAAATGTTCCCCATAAATTTATATATATATATATATATATATATATATATATATATATATATATATATATATATATATATATATATATATATATACACACACACACACACACATTTTAAGTCTTTTATTTCTCACATGCACTTGCCTTTGTGGCGTATTGCTCTTCTTCTGTGGCCCTGTAAATGTTTGACACATTTGCTCTTGATAGTGGGTTTGAACATCTCAGGCCCACAGAAAGGACAGTGGTATAAGGAACAGCAATCTTCACATCTCTGGAGAGTTAGCTGCTCGTCTCCGCGCAAAATAGTTTTGTGAAGCTATAAAATATAAAGGAACAAACATCACTTTAACGTGGCTCCTGGTGATGAATCCTTTTGGAAACTCATAATTCATATAATTCAACTCATATAATTTCTTATCTCTTTAATAGGATTTTGATTCAACGTTAAACTATATTTGTCTGCACCTAACTCTGCATTTAAAACGGTAGCAAGTGGCCAGGTTCAACAAATAATGTTCAAAGGTGGTTTAATGGGAGTATCCGGATTAGTTTAAAAAAAACTCGATATGCATTCATAAATCTCTGATCCACTGACGGACTCCTCCAGCCAAGGGCCGATTGTCAGGTCTGCAGCTGATCGCGTCTCGTCGCATCAAACGGTCATTCACCTGCAGCGCTTTTAACACGTACTCTTAAAATGTCATGTCCCTTAAAACACGAGAAGTTATAGATCTAACATTGCTATTAAGCAAGTAGAAACTGCATAATTTACCTCTGTATGTTGACTTGCATGGCTGAACATTTTGGCCAAACTTGTTATGAGTGTTTAGTCTAAAACACCGCGAGAAGCCATGAGAGCAGATCTTTTCAAAATAAAAGTCACAGGACAATGTCCACATAATAAAAGTCACAAGACAATCTCAACATGACAATATAACAGCAATTTCAAACAAGGAGGACAAGTAAACGAACGAACAAATTAGACAAACTGACTGGAACAAAACAATACATTAATTATTCAAACATGTAATGAAATTTTAAAAAAAAAGATAACTCTTTTCTTCACGTTTATTTGTCTCAATTAAATAATAATAATAATAATAATTAAAAAAAAAAACTTCCAACACCGTTTAGGATTATTACATAATTTATTTCATGTTTTCTCATTCAAAACCTTGCTTTTTAAATACAGTACTTTCACCTTAAAGAAAAGTCATGACAAGGTGGTTTAAGATTTTTCATAAAGAAATTCAAACAAATACCAAATGTTGAGGCATGATCTTAATAGGCAGAAATAAGCACAGGATTGTGGGTACAGGAAGAAGGAACCATAGGCTACTGGGAACCAATAAAAAGCACACTTTCAGCAGATGAGTAGAGTTATGATGTAAAACATGGTTGCTTTAGTGGCAGTGAAGGAGGTTTAACAAAACTGCTTAAACCAACCTGCAGTCTGAGATGCCTTTTCATTTGCTTGTATCATCACATGTGCATCAGTAGAGTCCATTTATAAAATGCATATAGAAAAACTACAAAGATTTCATTTTTCTTGGCCTCGTTTTTGTTGCAGAGCTGTAAAAAGTTGATATTTCTTTGATAAAAATTCTCCATTTTTTCCCCCAAAACTCATGAGGAGGTAAAACAGAAAGGCTGAATACAGCCTTACAAGAGGTTGCTATAAAGATAGAATATTTTATGTCTGTTTAATTGTAGGATTCCTAGCTTTCACACCCTGTGATGTTAAATAAAAACACAACACCGCACACACACACACACACACACACACACACACACACACACACACACACACACACACACACATGCACACACTCAGCCTTTCACACACACTCAGGCAGACACATACGTCCATGGTCAAGTCTCTGGCTTGGCAGTTATTCAAACTATATTTTCAAGTGAGCCGAGGGGATTTTAAGGATGTAGTGTTTCTCTCAGTGTTTCATCTTCATCCTCACATCACATCAGCACGTTTGTCCCTCACTTTGTTCCTTAATTTAGTCCGAGCTTTGAATGCAGCAGAGTTAAACAGGTGCTGTTAAGAGACAAACCACAGTTACGATAAGATGCACAGAAGGATGTTAAATTCATGAAATAAGTGTGTGTTCTTGGCAGACACACACACACACACACATACACACACAAAACATGAAAGATGAATTCATTCTGTAAATTACACGTTGTAATGTCAGAATCACTGCTTGACTTATTACGTTTACAGATGACAAGGATTTTATGTAAGATTACCCTCTCGGTGCGAGAGATCTTGCTGGCCTTGACAGATGCATCCATGACGAGAGGAGGTCCAAGGCCAAAAATATCCCTCAGCAGAGGATTAAACTACAGAAACAGAAATAAAACACTCTTTATAACACTACTAAGTAAACTACAACACTACTAAGTAAAGCATATCAACCAAGGGGACTTTAAAGAGACTGACTCCAAATTATAGATGCCCAGAAGCTCTGGCATCAGGGGTTAATTAGACATTTTTACCAATTAGTATGGGCTCTGTGCATTCACACAAAAAGCGGCGAAAAGTGGCGCGGCTTGCTTTGCCGATGTGGGCACTTTGTCAATTTGAACTCTAGCAATGAGCTATGATGCAGTTCAGCGACAACCAATCGGAATGTTGAAGTTCACCACTGAGGATTTCAGAGAACACAGTCCTGTGAACTTTAGTTCTCACCACAGTTGTTCCCAAGAGTTTGATTATTGCGGTAGCTGGATTTCCATTCCTGTTTGTATACACTGGTGAGTTACTGATGTGTATTAATGTTATATATAGAATATTTCAGACATACGGACATACTGGATAGGTGGAGCAAAGCCACACCACACGCAAAAACTTGATCTTCTCTTGTTAATTAATTTGATATAAGACGCGCAACAGTTTCCTGCTAAAAAGCACGTTTTTCTGTGAGAATGTAACTGATTTGCAGATATGCTGCAACGGCCACTTTAAATACAAGATCAAATTCCCACTTCAAGCACTTAACAAAAACTGCCTTCTTTCATCTCCGCAATATTGCTCGGATTAGACCATTTCTCTCACGACCTGATGCGGAGAGACTTATCCATGCCTTTATCACATCACGTCTTAATTTCTGTAATTCACTTTTTGGGGGTTTACCTACAAGTCCTCTCAGAAGATTACAGTATATTCAAAATTCCGCTGCACGGGTTGTGACACACACATCATCACGCCACCATATTACTCCTGTACTTCAACAATTACACTGGCTTCCTATTAAGTTACGGATTGATTTTAAGACCTTGACTTTAACCTTCAAAGCAGTGCATGGGCTAGCACCTGGTGACTCTTGCCACTCCAGCACCCAGTCTTCGTTCGGCATCAGGACTTACCCTGTATCAGCCATGCTGTAAACTCAAGACCATGGGTGATAGCGCTTTCTCATTCAGTGCGCCTGAGGTGTGGAATGCACTACCCATCAGCATTAGGAATGCCACTTCTCTGAACTATTTTAAGAAACCTTTTAAGACTCACCTTTTTAACATTGCTTTTAACTTGGGATGATCATTTTGTTAACTTTTTTATTCCATCTTATGGTTCATATTCTTATCGTTTTATTGCATCTTTTTTATTGTTGTGCTGTTTCTGCTATTGTTAGTATTTTGCCTTGTAGCGCTTTGAGTCTAAGAAAAGCGCATTAAAAATAAAGTTTATTATTATTATTATTATCATTAATGTAGTGAATTGTGATGCTCTTATTGGCAGCACTGTGAAGGCAGACAGCGATGTCGGCAGGGCAGCCAGAGTGAACTTTGACGCTATTGCCTGCAACGATGTGAACGCGCAGTAAGCCAGATTCTTTATATTACTTCAGCTGTCACACGGATGTCATCCATTGACAGTGGCAGAAAGAACACCTTAGTTCAGAAGATTGTTGTCAACAGTAACCTCCAACTGGTCCTCCTCACCTGTAGATGGTGTCTGACTCCAGACTCGAGCACCTCCTTGAAGGCGTCATAAATCCTACGGCGCATCCAGCCATCAATGTAGATGACCTCAATCCCAAACTGGATCTTCTCATCTGTGAAATCTTCATTCTGAAAAATAAATATATATCATATATAAATTTCATACTCATGTAGTACGGTTCAGGATCAGTTTAACTTTTTGGCAAAGTATACAATCTTGCTTTAAAATGTTTTTTCTTCTTTTTGGAATTTAAGATACAATAATAAAAAAAAAAAACAATAAAAAGCTCTGATTTACCTCAATGTAGTGCAGCACCTCTCTGAAGATGGAGCGCTGTTTCCTGCGGTCATTTTTAGCACGATGTTTGTTTCCGTCAGTCGCAAGACTCTTCAGACTATCGCACAACGCATCGCAGTCCTCATACTCGAACTCCTGAAACACAACACATCATATACAGTCAACATGCTAAAAGAGTTCTGACACTCAAAATTTTAACAACAAAGAGAATAAGTACCTATTTCTAGGGCTGTGCGATTAATTGAAACCATATCAAAATCGCATAACAGCCAGGGCTTGATGCTAACTTTTTTCAGAAGGAGCACATGCGCTCCTAAGTTGAAAAATTAAGGAGCACATTAAAGAATTTTAGGAGCACAACAAAAATGTATAAAATAAATAGTTTGTTTTTGCCTAATTAATGTACGCGAGGAGATCTTTAAAAGCAAAGCAGTGTCATTCATTTGAATACAATAAGTCCAATAGGTTTTATTTTACTGTAACAACAGCTTAAATAGTGTTTAATAATTATTTATAAATTAAGCTGTATGGAGTTTAGCTAGCGGTCCACACCAGGACTGGGATCAGATTGCTCTAATGAAGGCCTCTTTAGGCGATGCGGTGGCGCAGTAGGTAGTGCTGTCGCCTCACAGCAAGAAGGTCGCTGGTTCTATTTCACTCTTACTATCCATGTGCACAACTGACAGGTTAAATCTGCTCTCTCTATGCTGCTGAGAGATTGATACGCAACGGGCCAAAGTGTGCATATAAAGTAATGCAAAAACGCAGCTATAGAAAGTGAAAGCAGATTCCGGGACATTTATGGCGATTTAGAAATCCCGGCCGACTGCATTTTTAAGTCCCAAAAAGAGGACATGTTCGGGAAAAAGAGGATGTATAGCTGGGTACGTCTATTTAGTAAAAGGCTTTTCTTTTCAGTCCTCGCGCTATTTTTAAAGGTACTACCAAACTCAGAAGAGGTAGTTTTGTGTCCAGCGCGTCTCTGTGAGTCTGCAGCAGCAGAGGATGCGAGTCTGTGGCGGAGTATTTTCAGTTTCTCGCGAACACAAAACCGGGCCGCCCAGGTAAAGTCCTATGTGTGGAAGCGCTGGTGTTAAATTGGGTCTTACACTAAATACACCACGATATGCCATGACCGAATTGTAAACGTTTTCTTTGAGGCTCGCACGATGTGCAGCACCGCCACCATACGGTGCCTGGCGTTGCTCAGCAACATATTCAAAACAATATAAAGACCGCAAATAAACCAGTAACGTTAGAGATGTGCTGTTGTTGATCGCGCTTGTGTGTGCTACAGTTTCAATAGATTTCCAATACACCATAACTTAGTGTGAAGAGCATGTTGTTTCACCGTGGCTGAGTGAATTAAGTCCTCATTCAAGCTTATTAAAAAAATAAATAAAAAAATAAAAAAATAAATAAATAAAAATCGCACATGTCCGACTAAATAAATTTTCCAGTTCGCACACATCTATTTTTAGTCGCAAATGCGAGCGAAATAGTCGCACTGTCGAGCCCTGGTAACAGCAAAATTTTTTACGCGCTCCTGTCTGGACTGATACTTCTCCTGTGGTATGGTGTTTAAACCAATTATAATGCAGCGCGCCTAAACAGAGCGCAAGAACAGGAGATTGAGCTGAATGACAAATAGCCTGCATAAACAGGGATGATGAGTTCAGCACTGGAGAACTTGGTGCCCAAAAAACTCAACATCTGTGGTGTGGGGGCTTACTTGGCATTCAGCAAGGCTGATGCAAAACTAGATCATTTTAATGACCTGTCAGTCACATATCATGCCTAAAAGCGTGCGTAAAAGCACAAGGTGCATTGCTTCTTTTAGCATTTTCAACGCGCTTTGCGCTCCTTTGCCATGGTTAGGCGACCATTGATGTTTTTTGATGTTTTCAACTGGGTGCACCTGGAGTCAGTGCGCGTGTCTCTCCCAATATGCGTGTGCAAGCCATGTGCCTCCATTGAAAATAATAAACTTGTGCGTGCAAAGACATGGTATGTGAACAGCCCGGCACTTCACGGCAGTGTCACAAAGAGGTCTATGCATGGGGAAAAAAAAAATCTGTGGACACACAGAAAAGTATACGCATCGGAGACTTGAGTTTGACTGTTCTAGAGACATTTTATTACACAAACACAAAGTTACACCTTTACTAGGTGATTTTTATTTTTTGCCTTGTCCATTTTAGAGACATGCTACAGGTCTAATTGTTTTCCTTTGGAAATATGTTTCAGATTTCTACTGTAAAATGTCTGTGTGATTAAAAAAAAATCGCAATATTGTTCAGGAAAAATATGATCAGTTTCTTTTGCCCATATCGCACAGCACTATCTATTACCACCAACAGAAACAACAGAGACAGTATGAATCAGCTTATTAATGTAGTGATGTCTATTTATTGTTGTGTGTGCTCCTGATGACGCAGACTCCCGTTTTCTATACAAACCTGATCAATGTCCCGGCCCAGTTCATACAGCAGAGCGATGGTCTCTCCCACAGCAATCCTGAAGTTTACCTCACTGCTTTCTAAACATGCATGCAGACGGGGCAAATGGCTGGAAAACAGATAAAGATCATGTTACAGACTTGTTTGTCTATGTATATTCTATCTGGGTGTTGTCACATCGCTTGTTGTTAAAAATGTTACATAAAACACACTGAAGCATTATCGCTTTATCTTCATTATTCATGCTGGCTTGGATTATAGTTAAGCTTTGAAATGTGGTCCTACAACACAACATTAATTAATTTTCCTTCAGCTTAGTCTCTATTCCAGAGGTCGCCACAGCGGAATAAACCACCAACTATTCCAGCATGTGTTTTATGCAGCAGGTGACCTTCCAGCTGCAACGCAGAATTGTACTGACAATTTAGCTTACCCAATTCACCTATACGGTATAATGTACAATGTCTGAACCCACACTGAACTGAGCTAAACTGAACTGAACTTAATCTCTGAAAACTGAACTGACACCGTTTCAATTCACTATAATCTTCCATGTGAAGCTGCTTTGACACAATCTATATTGTATAAGCGCTATACAAATAAAGATGAATTGAATTGAATCTTTAGACTGTGGGGGAAACCAGAGCACGTGGAGGAAGCCCAGGAACACAGGAACAACATGCAAACTCCAGACAAAAATGCCAACTGGCCAGCCAGGACTCAAACCAGCAACCTTCTTGCTGTGAGGCGACAGTGCTAACCACTAAGCCACCGTGCCACCCGCAACACAACATTTCACATGAAATACAATTATTACTAAAAAATGGACAACCCGACACACAAAAAAGCCAGCAACCATCTAAATCCCCCTTTCAACTCTGATTAATGGCTTTTTGACCTTTTGAGATGTTTGTGAATGTAACTTTTAGTCCTTAACAATAGAGTAGTAAACAAATGTATTTAAAATGTTTTAGCATTTATCACCTTTAACATGATAAAACTTTCTTTTCAATATGTTAAAATACAATTTTAAAAAAATCACTTGAAACACTGACATGTAAAATCTGCTATTCTCTCTCTTGGCTGTTGTAATAGCACCAAGGCAGAGGCGTCAAACCCAGTTCCTGGAGGTCACTGTCCTCCACAGTTTAGTTCTAACTAGCAAGACTTATGCCATGGTCACACTAGTGATTGTGTTTGCAAAAATCTGTCATAATGCGCTGCGAAAAGGGGCGAGTGATTGGTCCATATTTAAAATTCTGTAGAGAGGTAACATTTTGATCTTCTATTAATCTAACAGAATCACATGATGAAATTTCGCAGATCAGAGTTCACCAAGCTTGAACTTTCAAATGCATTAAAATACAAAACTCGTCACCCATGCTTGCGTTTCCAGTCCGCCACATTCAAAGTCTATGGAGTGAAATGTGCAATATGACCGCAGCTTTACCTTTGGGTTTAAACAAGCCTAAAGGACTCAATTAGTTTGATCAGAGGGCTGTTTCATAAAAGTCGTTAGGAAAAGCAGGGATTAAAGTCAAAAACCTGACTTCAATGAGCCGAACTTAACAACCACGCTTAAATCGGTTCCATAACAGCAAGTTGAAGATCATTTAATCTAACTAATCTGAGTTCAGTTTAAATAATCTAGATAAGGACTTCCGGGTTAAGCATGGCGTGAACGGGTGTGTGTAAAGGTAGCTCCCGAACACCTCGCTCTTTAAGTCGTTATTTATGATAAATTACAGCTGAATACCTGGTAGACACTTTGTGAAAACACGTTGGAATGACGACTAGAAAGCAAAATCGGTATAAAATTGGTGACAAAGAAGGAGAACCTTCGAGTAAGACCGACGACACGGCGCCATTTGCCGAGGGCTTACCTGAGGATCTTGAAAAACTCCGATCAGCGCTTCTTTCTGACATGACGCAAGTAGTACGTTCTCTTTTGACAACTGAATTAGCTGGCGCACTGTCACCTGTGAACGCGACTTTGGAACAAGTAAAGTCTTATTACGAGGCTCATGATGAACGCCTCCGCGGAGTGGAAGATGGCCTTAACGATTACAGTGACAGGCTGGTGAATGTCGAAGCTGCGATGGATACACTACGGAGAGAAAACGTGTCGCTGAAGGAAAAGTTGGATGATCTCGAAAATCGCTCACGAAGATCCAATATGAGAGTGGTGGGCATCCCTGAAAAGATGGAAGGTTCAGACCCGATTAAATTCATCACAGATTTTTTTGAAGAAGTATTAGGGAAGGACTTTTTTACCAGCCCTCTTGTTATCTCCCGCGCCCACCGAGTCGGACCCAATCCTTCTAACGTTAAAGAAACGTCGGCCAAACAGACCAGATCCAGAGTGTTTTTGGTTCTTTTTCATTACTTCCAGGACAAACACCGCATCATCCAGTTCAGCAGGCAGCGACGTGAACTTTTCTTTCGTGGTCACAGAGTTTTCTTTCACGAAGACTTCAGCGCCGACCTGGCGAAAAAACGAGCGGCATTTAAAGAAGTGAAATCTCGGCTCTTTGGGAAGGGAGTCAGATTCGGTCTACTGTACCCTGCAAGGCTTCGTGTCACTCATGAAGGAAAAACATATTTTTTTGACACGCCAGACGATGCCAACGAGTTCTATCGTTCTCATTGGGATGAAGAATAGTATGTTTGCCCTCTGCATCCTCGGGTAAGAACAGAGGACTTTGTGACTTATAATACGATGTGCAAAACCTGAAGATGCACGGACAGGACAGAATCCGTTCTGGTGTTATTTTCTTTTTCAGTTTCTTCCAGCTCTCTTGTTAATTAACCGGGTAAAATATTGACGGTGACGACACATGTTGCTTTTTGAACATTTGTTTTTAGGGAGCTACACCTAAATCGTATATCGATTTTGTTATCTCGCGTATTTCGGAGGTTTTTGTGTTTTGTTTTATCTGCGATCATCTCCAGTTGGGGAATTAGATCTAGGTATTATAATGTTTTTTTTGTTTGTTTGTTTGTTTTTGTTGTTGTCGGGTTGGGGAGTGGGAGGGAAAATTGGCAGCATTGTTCATTTTACATTTCTGATGTGTATTTTTTTCGTGGCAATTTGTTTTAGGTTTAAATCCTTGCATGTCTTTAATATCTCTGTTATATAGATAGAATGAGTGACGAGGATAAAGGTCATCCGGTGAGACTGATGACATGGAATGTCAGGGGGCTAAATGGTCCTGTTAAAAGAGCTAAGATTTTTTCCCATCTAAAATGTTTTAAGCCAGATATTATGTTTTTGCAGGAAACACATCTAAGACTTGAAGATCATAATAGAATTCGTAAGATATGGGTTAATCAAATTTTTCATTCCAAATTTAACAGCAGATCAAGGGGTGTGGCAATTCTGATTAATAAGAGAATACAGTTTATACCTTCTGATACTATCTGTGACCCTAATGGTCGTTACGTTATTGTTACTGGATCCCTTTTTCAAGTCCCGGTGGTTTTAGTCAATATTTATGCTCCTAATTGGGATGATGTTCAGTTTGCAAACAGTCTATTATCATTAATTCCCAAGCTCAATACACATCATTTGATAATCGCTGGTGATTTAAATTGCATTATGGACCCTCAGCTAGATAGGTCCAGCACTAATAGTTATGTTTCTGGTATGTCAAAAGCATTTTCTCTTTTCATGCAACAGAATGGCTGTGTAGATCCTTGGAGATTTTTGAATCCTTTGACCAAACAGTTCTCCTTTTATTCCCATGTTCATCATTCCTTTTCCAGGTTAGACTACTTTTTTATAGATAAAATATTTATATCAATGGTTAAAAAAGTTGATTACTCCGCCATAGTTATATCAGACCATGCACCTGTAGTGCTAGACCTGCATTTCTCTTTAAATATCAGGGAAAGACCACTCTGGACACTTAACCCATTATTGTTATCTAATGCTAAATTCTGTAATTTTGTTCTGACTAATATAGATAATTTTTTAGAATCAAATAAAATGGACACTGTGTCCTATTCACTACTCTGGGAGACTTTAAAAGCTTACTTAAGGGGTCAAATAATATCATACACATCTTATGTTAATAAAGAACGTGAGAAGAAATTGAAAACACTCTCACAGTCCATCCTAGACCTAGATAGACAGTATTCTGAATTACCTACAGCCGATTTATATAAAAAAAGAGTTGATTTACAGACAAAGTTTAATTTGTTATCAACAACTGATGCTGAACAATTAATAATGAAAACGCGGGGTCTCTATTATGAATATGGTGACAAATCAAGTCGACTTTTGGCTCATCAGCTGAAACGTCAAAATGCCTCCCGTATTATTTCTCAGATAAGAGACTCTAATCAGACATTAGTTAATAACCCAAAAGAAATTAATAATATCTTCAAACATTTTTACTCTTCATTATATACCTCTGAATCTCCTTCAGACTTAATGGATATGGAAAATTTTCTAAACAATTTAAATATTCCCACTTTAGAGTCAGATAAGATAGAAGATCTAGAACTAGGCCTTAATGTTGAAGAAATTAGTAGAGCCATCATGGCAATGAAGAGTGGTAAGTCCCCCGGCCCTGACGGCTATCCGATTGACTTTTATAAAAAATTTAAGGAGAAACTTGTACCAATTCTTTTTGAAGTATTTAAAGAATCCCTGAAAACTGGCTCCCTACCTCCAAGCTTTTCACAAGCATCTATTTCACTTATTCTCAAAAAAGATAAGGATTCTACGCAATGTGCATCATATCGTCCTATATCTTTATTAAACACAGATACAAAAATTTTGGCTAAAGTGTTAGCATTCCGTCTAGAAAATGCCCTCCCTTCAATAATCTCAGATGATCAAACAGGATTTATTAAAAACCGCCATTCTTTTTCTAATATTCGTAGACTTGCTAATATAATGTATTCGCCGGATCCTTCTCCGCACCCAGAGGTAATTATTTCCCTGGATGCGGAGAAGGCATTTGATCGCATTGAATGGCCTTATTTGTTTGCAGTCCTAAAAAAGTTTGGTTTTGGTATGGTTTTTATTTCTTGGGTTAAATTATTATACCAGTCCCCTTCAGCATCTATTCGAACCAACTATTCTCGATCTGACTTTTTTTTATTAACACGAGGGACCCGTCAGGGATGTCCACTCTCACCACTTCTTTTTGCTATAGTGATGGAACCCCTCTCAATAGCTTTAAAAACAACAAAATTGTATAAAGGAATTAAAAGAGGGGGTACTGAACATTATCTTTCATTATATGCTGATGACCTTTTGCTCTACGTTAGTGACCCCGTATCCAGCTGCCCTTTAATTATATCAATGTTAGATCGGTTTGGTACCTTTTCGGGATATAAATTAAACTTACAAAAAAGTGAATGTTTCCCCATTAATAATTTGGCCATGCAAATCCCACAAGGGGCATTGCCCTTTAAGTTCTCTCCTAATGGCTTTAAATATCTTGGAATAAATATGACACGCTCATTTTCTTCCTTGTTTGAAGCCAATTTTAAAGTCCAACTAAAAGAAATGAAAGCTGATATAGAGAGGTGGCATACTCTTCCTCTTACTTTAGCTGGAAGAATACAATCAGTGAAAATGACAATTCTTCCCAAGTTTCTTTATTTGTTTCAATCCCTACCAGTTTTTTTTGCCTAAATCTTTTTTTTCATCTGATTAATCAATCTATATCCTCCTTCATTTGGGAAAATAAGATTCCCAGGGTAAATAAATACATTCTTCAGAGAACTCGTGATGTAGGTGGTTTAGGTCTTCCAAGTTTTATTCACTACTACTGGGCTTCAAATATTCAGAAGATACTATTTTGGCTCCATCTTCCAGAAACAAATTGGTGTTTAATTGAAGCACAAACATGTTTTTCCTCTCTTCCTGCTTTAGTGTATTCTTCCCTACCTTTAAAAACTTTTCAATTTACTTCTAACCCTATAATACTTTCTACTCTTAAAATTTTTAATCAGTTTCGACGTCATTATAAATTTACATCAGCATCAGTTTTAGGTCCTATTTACAAAAATCATTTGTTCCCACCTTCCATGCTAGACTCATTATTTAGACAGTGGTCATCATCTGGATTGGAACGCTTTAAAGATCTGTATGCCGATGACACATTTAACAGCTTTGAAAGTCTCTGTATAAAGTATAACCTCCCGCACAATCATTTTTTTAGATATCTTCAGGTACGTAGTTTTGCTAGGGAGAAATTCCCTCACTTCCCTGCCCTTCCCCCTGTCTCCCCTTTAGATAATCTTACTCTTCATTTATTAATAAAGGCCTGATCTCCATACTATACTCTAAACTCATGTCCCTGAAAGAATATAATGTGAATAAAATTAAATCTAGATGGGAAGATGAACTGGGTGTAAAACTATCAGAGAATTTTTGGGAGGAGGCACTCAGAAATGTTCATGCATCATCATCATCTGTTAGGTTAGGGCTCATACAATTCAAAGTGTTACACAGAGTGCATTTAAGCAAGGCACGGTTGGCAGGAATGTACCCTGGATTAGATGCATCTTGTGATAGATGTTCACTTTCTCCAGCTGATTTGACACATATGCTTTGGTCTTGCCCTTCTTTAAATAATTATTGGACATTGATTTTTAAATCTATCAGTGAGGCCCTAGGGAAGACATTATTGCCCTGTTTTTCAATAGGTATATTTGGAACTTCTAGTGACACCATGACCATAACTTTATCAGCTACTCAAAAGGGCATTATTGCTTATACATCTTTATTAGCGCGCAGAAGAATTTTATTATGCTGGAAATCCCCCACACCCCCATCTGTGACAGCCTGGTTTGAAGACGTGATGTCTTTTCTAAAACTAGAAAAGATTAAATACACATTAAGGGGATCGGTTGACAGGTTTTATACAAACTGGGATCCTATTTTATCATATTTTAAAACTCTGAAAGAATTACCCTGTGGTTAAATAATCTGTATGTCTTTTTGTATCCACTTCATTGTGTTTCTTGTCTTGAGTGTAATTTGTCCTGCAATTTTTTTATTATTATAATTTTTTTTTTTTTATTATTTATTAATTTTTCTTCCCCTGTTATTTTGTAATTGTTGTTTGGTCTTTTTTTTTCTTCCGTCATCACTGTTATGTCACGACATGCATGACTTTAATTACTTTATTTGATTCTAATTATTGTGTTAAGCTGCCTTTTGGATGTTCAGTTCTTGGGGTGGGACTTGGGTTAAAAAAAAAAAAAAAAAAATAGAAGGAAACTGTAATGTTTATTGTTGTATTGTATGAAAACTTTTTTTTTTACCTTCAATAAAAAAAAAAAAAAAATAAAAAAAAAAAAAATAATCTAGATAACTGCTCGTGCACATTACTGTCATGAAACCCTGAAGGTCGAGCAGATGCAACGATTTGTTGTGTGCTACCATGGCAACTACGAGAACTGAAAGATCTCTGAAATAAGACACAGCTGTTCACAGAGAGCCACGTTGGTTTTTAGAGTTCAAACATATAGTCAATTTAAACATAATAATCAAAATCAAAACCTACAATACGGCTTGCAACAAAGCAAAAGAGAAAGCTGACAGGAAATTGCAGATTTTAAAATATAGGCCATTATTTAGGCCTTTTAAGGTTAAATTAAATATTTTTCACAATACAATGAAATTGTACTTGTGCAAGTGCACACGAGAGAGAAAAATGTATAGCAGGCTCCCTGTAACATTCAAAATGTGCTTAACGTCAGCACATTAAGTTTAAAATTATGGCTACAAAGACCTGTGCACGCACAATCGGCAGAATTTTTTATTTGCTCCTGAAAGCACTGCAAATTTCTAAGTACCCCTCACAGATCTCTCTTTTAAATTAATATTGTCCAGAGGATGCTTTAAAATATCTTTGTGCATATACATTAGATTATTCAGTACCAAAGCAAAATTTGGAATTAATCTAACAAAAAATAAACTGAAGATCACAGTCCAAAAATTAGGACACCCAAATTAATATGTAGGCGAAAATATTAAATAAAATTTTAATAAACAGAAAAAAAAAACAGAAACATAAAAAAAATCTAAAAATGTAGTTGAAATGTTGTAGTTTGTATTTTTTTGTTTGCAATAACTTATTTGAATTAATACATTATCGTTCTATTCTTAAAGATGTTTGGGGTATATATATTTACTATTAAGTGACTATAAAGTTTTAATCATTATTAAGAGGTTAAGTGAATTAAAATGGCATCAAATTAAGGCAGGTGAATGTTAATATTACCTTGATTAAGCCTGAACTTAAGTCTTAGGCTGACAGTTAACCTGCCCCTGACCAGGCTAGTTTCCCAGCATAAGTTGCCAGAGTAACTGAGTTTGAACTATCGTAAATTTCATAATAATTTCTTATCAAAATAAGACTGGATTTTTCTGTAAGCTTGGTTTATGGAACAGGCCCCAGGGGTGTTTAATTAGGGTTGGAACTAAACAGAGCAGAGCAGCGGTCTTTAGCACCTTTGCGCTAAAAGACACACTGAACAAAGTTTGTGTAGATACATGACCGACCAATTGTTGTGTGCAACAAGGTGTGGACTAAAGAGAAAGTTAAAAAGTAATGCAAAAAAATGCATACAATTAATGATGAATGCAGAAAGCAAAAGCCAAATCCCATTTTAGCAGATATACAAAATCCAGCCGAGTGCATTTTTAGTTCATAAAAGAAGACATGTCTGAGAAAAATAGGACGTATGGTCACCCTAATGTAAACGCACTCACAGGTACTTGGTGGGTTTGAATCAAGGAATTAAAGTGTTGAGTGAGCAAATGACAACATGGAATGTAGAAAGTGGTCAACATAAGTAAAAAAAGGGTTTGTTTACAGTTCCTTTTTAGCAATCAGTTTCGGTGTGCTTTGAATGATGAAAACAGACTCTTGCCACCTTCTCATATGACAGTCATTTCCTCTGATGAGGGTGCAAATTGTGGTGTGTTTAAGCAACTTTTTGGCCCAGATGCAGGCGATTTGACAACATAGGAATATTTTTTTTTACAGCTGAAGCTTATATTTCAGCTTGTTGTGTCATGGTATTTAAGCTTGCTGAATAAATCTATGTACAGATGCATACTCACTGGTTGAGAATGGTGTTGATGCGCGACGCAGGACAGAGTGTGCAGAGCAGAGCCCAAGACTGTAGGGCAGCGCTGTGGAGAGCAGGGGTCCCGGCTTTGACAGAGGGCAGAGAGCCATCGCCTAGAGGATACGCACCCACAAACACACTCTCCAAGTTTCCTAGAGATTTCAGCAGATCCTGACAAACACAGATGACAGTATGCAAATCTATAAATATTCATAAACAGAGCTGTGCAATATGACAATATCTGTTGTATGGACTAAATAAATTCTGTTGTTTCATATTATACTTGTTAATTTTGTGATACTATTTGTAATACTTCTTCAACATATACGAGCGCAATATTACACACCCTTATAGGGATACAAAAAGAAACATGAATAACATCATTGTGAAAAAGTTGCAATCTTGAAAGTGCATCGTTTACATTTTGCAATTATTTTAATGATTGTTTATGTTGGACTTGTAATCATAATTTTTTTAAATTGTTTTTATTTTAGAAATATTTATTTTATTTTTATTTCTACATTTTTAATCAAACATTTGCCCAAAAGTTCTAAATAACATGAAATATTATCACATAGTAAATTACCAAGTATATATTTTAGTCCTTTACATGTGGCCAATATATATTTAAATATATCAATTTACAGAAATGGTACTATATCATATCACTCAGCCCTATTCATAAGCATTTTATAAGAGCGGTTCTTACCTCTGCATCATCTGAGGCAGACACATAGCAGCACATACCTAGAGCCCGAGCACACTGAGGAAAAAAGTTTGAGAATTAAGAAAACGATAACATTTTAGAAGCCAGCGTAAACAACATCACTGAATACATCACTCACACTCTGCCGTGCTGCCAGGCTGGCACAGCTGTCAATCAGAATAGTGCTAAGGACAGGGCGGAGCATTTTGAAGCCCTCCTCGCCTTCGACTCCGCCCCCAAGCTGCACACACAACAGAGCGAAAACTGTAGCAGCGGCAGCCTGCTCCTCTCCTCCACCTACAGAGAAGCACGGTTTACTGAACAGTTCAACAGTTCATTTGTGCAAATGAACCAACAGAATAATGCATAATAACAACACATCAGTACTACAGAAGTACTCCATTTTACACTGGAAATAATTATGATAAAAAAAGAACACAATTTCTAACTGACCTCTGAAAGAGGACCTCTCTTTTTCATGACCCAAGAAAATGAAATTATGCTTTCATCTCATGAATACAGGATGGGTACAGTCAAAGGAAGTTCAAATATGACAGGAGTTATAAGACTATGTGACATTGTTTTCATGAATATGACTGCAATGACAAAGTCTAATTTATTGATGCATTAAGGCAATGAGTTCACCTTATGGCCTCGATTTTGATTAATAGATCCACTTTTTTGCACCGAAATGTAAGATACATAAATAGATTTTATATAATACATAAAAAAAATACATAAATATAAACATGTAGAGACAATTGTCTCTTTTTGTTGAAATTAAATTTGTTTTGGATGGAGAGGTAACACTTTCTGACTTTGTACAGTGTAATAAGCAGAATAGTTTGAACCAGGACAAAAATGTTATTGTTTTACACAGAACAATTCTTATTTTTCAAGAATCGTTTAGGTAATTAAAATGATTTATATATGCATTGTGTTTTTTTCTTTTTTACCGTGTTTATTTTCAATGATGTTAACTATATTAATCAGGGGTCTCAAACTCAAATTGGCAGGGGGCCATATCAGTGACTGACAATTAGTGGTGTAACAGATCACAAATCTCATGGTTCGGATCACACTATGGTTTTTGAGTCAGGGATCGGACCATTTTTTGAAACAGCAAAAAAGGGAGGTGACAAATGTCATTTTGCTTTCCATTTATACAAAAATATTACTGCAAACCATTGGTTTTAACAAAAAGAACTTGTACTGAACCTGTAATTTTAATAAAAATCCAAATAAAAAAAGAACCATCTGAAAAAAAGAAAAATATTCGATGTGAAAAATGATTTTTGCTACTGTTGCTGATAATGCTAAATATAGAAATCTAACATTGCAACAGATCATATTTATTTTCAATTAATGATTCAACAATTGACACATTAAACTTCATGCTTCATTATAGGTGGATCATTTCTGAAAACCTATTCAGTGACATAATTTTGATGGTGGTTTGTCGACATCCATTGGTTACACAATATAATTACTTTCACCAGCATCAAACATTCACCAACGTCAAGTTCCATTAAACGGTAATTTTAATCTTTACCCTAAACATCAGGGTTTATATCTGAACTATAAACTGTTCTCCCAGTACTTCGGTGTTGTTTAATTGTTTGTAACTAACCAAAAAAGTGTGAAAACTGAATCTTTCGTGATCAAACGCATATTTGAATGCAGCGCTTGGAAAGATTAAAAAACATATCATCATTTATCACAAATCATCATTTATCATTCATGTTGCGTGGGTTTGAATTGAGATCACAATCTTTTACTGTTTAATTGTGCAGCTTTACACAATGCATTAATGCAGGCTAAACAAGCAGTGACCGAAAACATCTTTAATTAATAAACCACAACAACTTTTTCTGTCATCATTATATTTTACAGGAAAGCCAAAATGCTTTCATACACGTGATTTAAAAAACGCGGGGAGACGATCTCTCTGCAATTGTTATAAATGTTGGATTAAACTACAAGTAAAAAAAAAGTTCTTAATCTATGGGTCACGTGCGTTCTGAACCGTTGCACCCCTACTGACAAATCATGGGAGGGCCGTTTTAACATTCAAGTACAAGAAAAAAGTGAAAACCTGATTTAATTGATGAACTCAGACATTCTTCCCCTATAGTATCAAAGCTCCTTTTTTTCTTGTTTTACATATTGAAGGGGTAGTTTAAATTGCTATGAAAATACTACACTTCAATAATAATGGGCATAATAATAATAATTATTATGTCTCAATCAATTGTTGCTTAACCAAAAGTTAAGATAGCGTAAGATGGCAGAAAACAGTTTGGGTAACTTCATTGACTTTACTGGCAATTGTTCTTGTAAAACTACAACAAAGAGGGGAAATGTATGCAAGTAATCACATTTATTTTAGCATGTTCAATTCAACCAGCAGTAAAATTTTAACGCACATTTTTTATACAAATCCTTATATGCATTTTAAGAAAATCTACTAAAGAGACAATTTAAATTAAATATCATAGATTAGCAAAATGATAATATTTACACCACCAGCATAACGTGTAAGCCATGAAGAGGTATATATAATATAATACAGGTGGTATAAAACTGATCATAATCCAATGACCCTTGAATATTTACAAAAATTATAGCTTTAATAAAAACTTAGCACTTACGGACATATATTTCAATGTTTAAATTAGCCCCAGAAATAATCTGCATGTGGGTTACTCCCGACCTCACGCTGAGAGAAACCGCAAGTAACCCGAATATATAGTACAGTACTTTGAATGTACAGTAGGTGGGGGGTCAAAACCACAAGTGTATATGCGACTGCACAACAATGATAGTGATTCAAAAATATGTTTTGTTGGGCCGAATTTCATTATATTTTTGACATCAGTTGCAGGCTGAAGGGAGGAGGGGGCCGCAAATGGCCCGTGGGCCGGCAGTTTGAGACCCCTGATATAAATACTTACATTTTGTGAATAAAAGAAACGTACAAAAGCAAGCACAAAGTAAAAACATTTGCAAAGATTAAAAAGAGCACATTTAAAATATTTTCTATATTCAAAAGTGTTTGTATTTTAGTTCTTATGCATAATCATATATAGCTAATTTGCATAAGAATAATAAAAAATAAAACTCTATAATCCCACCTTTCTTTAAGCTTCTCTCTAGACAGTCACTGATGGTGTAACGTCTCTCTAACAGGAACTCATACAGAACCCTAGAGGAAAACGCCAAGCGCAGACTTTCTAATGCAGCCAGGCGGGTCTTGGCACTGAAACACACACACACAAAGAATGAAACGATTGCAAATATTATCTGGTTTTCTTCAACTCTGCCAACGGTTGTGCGTGAGCATAATAATACCTTTTGTCCATAAGATTGTCGATGCATTGCTTCAGTTTGTCTTCTGTTTCTTCCTGAGCAGTTTGTTCATCAACCACCTCACCTGCACAGCACAGTTTGTGGATTTTTCTTTTTATACTTTTACACCAATGGCAATAGATGTCTGATTCAATTTTGGTTTTTAGATTTTTGCAATTTAAGTTCTTTGTGTACCTGCACCCTCTTCTATAACTGACGCACTTTCACTGGCACTGCTACAATGACTGAGAACATCAGACGCCAAATCATCATCACTCACACCAGTCTCGCCTCTCACCCCGTTCCTCCCTAAAACAGACAGAAAGAGACCAGATGAAGAGATGAACAACACATTAATCTAATATTGTAAATAAATAAGGGGGAAATGACTGTTAGTCATAGTTAGGCAAATATATGGATGTGTCAGAGTAATAATATGCAGTGTAATAATGTGTGTTTAATCTGACCACAACTCATGTATTTAATACCGGTTTTTATCTGCCATCTGATTCACTTGAGTGCAAAGAAAACAAACATTCCTGGGAGACTGCAAAACCAGCCCGTGCCCTTCAGTTCAGTGATCTACAGTGTCTCCAATTGACTTTAAATTGAACTTTAATAATGGAACTAACATCCCAATTGCTTCAACTCTCATATAAACATAATATATATCTCCACACAATATACAAACTCATATCCCAGATACAACCTCTGATTTAGGTTAAAGTGCAATGTGGCCTTTTGCAAACACACATAATGGCCCACCTGTTAACCCCAGGACACCAGTAGACATTCAGTTAATAACGTGAATGGGTTAAAGAAAGATGAGTATTTGTAGAGAGCATGTTTAATTATTTACTAAAACGGAGTGAATCACCTTTATCATTAAATCCATGCAGGCAAGTGAAGAAATATCCACTGGGACTCTTTAAATCCTCTTAAAATCAATCACTGATCCTCTCTGGACCATGAATCTAGGAATCAGATCTCTTTAATGATCAGGCTAATCTCTGAAAGGTAGGTCATGCAGTTCAAACTCTTAAAAAGACTCAGTCAAACCACTTCAATATGTTATTTGGAATTCATTATGATCTAACTTGATAAGCTTGAGTTCGTTAGGGGGATTTCTGTAAGGAGATTATTCATTTGTAGTTTTTGTATGCTTAATGTATATGCAAAATTTTAGGGTCTGTAAGAATTGTTGATTTGGAACCAAGATTGCAGTTCTTTGATGACTACAAATACAACACAAACAATGATGTAAAAATAACACCCCCAATTAAAAGAGTTTTTATGTTATTAAGAAACTCTGAAGGGGTCGGGAAATTATCTGGAAAAACAAACTTTTCAAAAATTTAAATCTTTTGATTAGAGTTAATATACTTTCAAATATCCTAAACATTATAGAATGTATATCAGGGCTCGACAATAAGGACTGCCCGATGTCCCGGGGCCAGCGTGCGAGACGCTTGGTATAGTAGACAGGATCGTTACTGGCCCAATCAGGCCAGTGCTGCCTTGTCGCTAAAGTTTAATTTGGCTGCGACTGTTTGTCAACTTGTGCAAATAGAGTCTTAGGGTGCCTTCACATCTAGACGTTTGTTTCGTAACCTTTCTCATTTGCCCGGTTAGCGCGGTTAATGCCTAGTTCACACTACAGGATTTTAAGCCTGATTTGAGCCCGATTTGGAAGTTAACGAGCTCACCGACAGATCGGGCTGTTATCAGGGAAAATCTGCGGGTGCACGGCGCTCGGCAGTCTTTATGTGTGAACTGCTGAACAACGCGTCAAAGAGGCTCGCTGAAGCATCGCCGACACCTCGCAGACGGAAATCCAATATTTAGCATGCTGAATATTCCAGAGCAGTCGGCCGACTCGACCCCACGTGTGGTCAGATGTAGTGACGAGCTGCAGCCAATGAGAGAGCATATCACCATGAGCTGAATGGCTGTGTGTTCAGGAGCTGAACAGAAACGTCTGTGATTGGCCAGAATGGGCATCCATGCACTCGCTTCATTCTGTGTTAAAGGGTCACGAAACCCCCTGTCTCAGCAGGGTGTTTTCACAACTCTGTTTTGAAAAAAGTCAGGAAAGTTGGGCGTGTCCAGCTCTGGGAGTGTGGGAGTGTCGGGGGAGGGAAAGAGGATAAGATTTTGCATAGAAGGGACGCGCTAAGTTTGACAGGAAAAACAAACACACAGAGGCTGATTTGTTACGGCGAATAAGAGAAAAAAATCCTCCGCATTTCTCTGTAACTTATGTACTCGGTAGGTAGCGTCAGAAAGCCGTGTGTGTATAGACTATCCTGTCACAAAATGCGGCGAAAATCCTGCACGACGGAAATAGTTTGTGTTTACATGTTTACACTCGGAGAGCAGCATTTAAACAAAGGGCACTGCACTGCAAACACTTACCAAATCTGTAGACAGACAATCAAACTGGAGCTGTGTCTTTTTATTAAAAGTAGACGAGCGGCATCGATCCGGATTTCACCATTTCCAGATGAGAAAAAGCTCTCGGGTAAAAATGTTCCTTACAAACGCGTTTCTGTCGCGTGCACTGTAATCCACACGTGAGTCCAGCTGCTCTCCCATAAAGGGAAAATGAAAACAAAACCTTCGTTGCAACACACTAATAACACCTACGACCCTTGTCTTGAAATTCTTGTACTTTCACTTGTTTTGGCAACACAACGTGGCGCCTCTCTGCCGTCTGAACAGTGTAAACTGGTAAACAGTCTCCGGAGCTATCATGCATATTAATGAAGTTTCGCGTCATACACAACAGAGCGCGCTGATTGGTTTGAAGCACGTCTTCTCATGAATTAATACTGCGCACTCAGATACGTCAGAACGCCCTAGAAAAGACAGACAGCCACTGTACTGCTGGATTTACACCTAAGTATCTCATGGCCGTGACGTAGCTTCAAAAATTCGTTTCAAACCGGAAGAACGAATTTGCTCAAAATAACGCAAAAACAACCAATTTTCACTTTTTAGTGCAATATATGTGTCCTAATAGTGTTTATAGCAGCGTGGGACACATATATGACTGTCAACAGCTCAAAAAATGTGTTTTGGTGTTTCGTGACCCTTTAACACAGACACGAGAGTAGGCTATATTAACAGTGGAACTAGAATTCTGTAACTATTAGAATTACCATAATGGTCATTCTGACCTTTCTCACATCATATTTACATTCCAAACTTCTATTGCGATATTAAAATTAAGCTTTAAATGTCTGTCATCATATTTTATGACAGCATTACCCTAAAAATATTATCTTTTTTTGGTAATACAGCCTATAAATATGTAGTTAAGATACTAGAACATGCAACGGTCTGAGCCGTCTTTTCATTTTCACTTTCAAACAGGAGCTATTTCGCGGCACAGAATATGCTGTTTTGAAATATATATCTGAAGTAAATTTATGTTTTTGCTATCAGAAAGTTTTGTTTATTTTAGCAGGAAGTTGCGAGGTAAAGAAATATATGCATATATAAAGTCACAGCGAAAAGTAGCAGATATGCATGCAGTCGTTTTAACCAATATGTTAATTAAAGGTAGAAATGCTCAGTTCTTTTCTGTTTTGTTATTTAAAAAAATAACAATGTTAGAAAGACATACACAGATATTTAGGAAACGTCAGGGTGTTATAGATATGTTAGTTTTATTTCAAATAGTTATAAAATTACAAAAATTAAAAACACTGTGTATCTTTCCACCTGAACTTTGCAGATGAGTGATCGATCCGCTGATGCATCAGCTGACTGATGATGTTTTTAAATGCTCCCTTGAAAGCTTGAAACGCTGTCAGTGATGTAATCAGCACACAAGCAGCCAACAGTGTTCAGCTTTTTCTGACGACTCCTCCCTCAAAATTTCATTGGCTGTGGTTTGGTAGCTTGACTGAACTGTTGGCGAACAAGTTGTTGTCAAATCATGTAGTGTGTGACCCCCCTCCTGTGGATCAATTACGTAGTGTCGCGTAGTGTGAACACCACAGTGATTTAAAGACACAAAATCAAGTCAATTAGTGTGAACTGCAAAGCAATCTGCCGATGCTTAAATTCCTGTAGTGTGAACTAGGCTTAATTTGGCATATGTGAATCCGGCAATCACGCTCGGATCTGCATCAAATCAATCGGTCCAAGATCGCCTGAATGAGGTGAGTGGAGTGGCTCTGGAGTGGATCGATTGTAGTGAAAAGGCAAAACTTTCCAATGAACTAATGAACCAGGCTATATCACAGTGTATTATGGTTGTGTAATAGCCATATATAAAGCTATATGAAGAGAGAATTATATGTATGGCGGGATGTTATTCCTACTACTGTTAAATGTGCGTTTCATGTCTAATATGAAAGTGAAAGTATGCTGAAATATTACAGAGTGCTATTTATCCGTTAGAAAAATTGACAGAAACTATCATCTGATAATGTTTCCATATTTTAATATTTTTTTATTAAAATAATATTTTAATATTTGTATTAGCCTATTGTTTTGTTTATTTCTGTACTGATACCTCGAAAAAAGATCAACATTGATCTGCTTCATGATCAGACTGCAGTTATATTTTACTGTATATTGGGACATACTTCTCAATGTAGAAATTCTAATTGTTCTGATAATTTGATTTGGTGGTCAAAAAATTACACTTCCTTAATAAAGTTAAGTTCAGAAGTGCAACATGCATTTGTAATTCTGTTTAGATATCTTAAGTTTCTTTATAGTCACTTTTGGTTAATTTCAAATGTTTTTAATTTAACTTCTAAATGGCAGTAAAAAAAAATAAGAATAAACAATTGTTTTGGAAATATTCACCCTTTCCCCCAGTCAACCTTATTCACTGATATTGAGATATTAGAACAACACATTTACAATAAACATATTAAAAGCCTCAAAATACTAAAACATACCCACAATAAAAAAAAAAACACATCATCAATAACAATCAATATGAATGTGACATCACAAAAGACTTTCAAATAGCAGTTTAACTGTACTATTAAGACATGCATTAGCAAAAGTATGGATGCCGTGTGGAGGAGGAGTTTGGAATGGTTGGGAGTTGACGGAAAAATTTAGGACAATACACAATGGCCTCCGACTTCGAAGAGTCATTTTGATGTGAATAGGAACAGTTACATAGCCAAATTAAATATTTTCACATGAGTTCCAAACCTTTCCAGAAGCGTCATCACTTAGTAAAGCTGAACCACCGAACAGAGTAAACTTTGGCCCTGTTTACCAGATATGTTTTAGTTTTAAAACGGCGCATTAGAATGAAAACAATCTGCATCCACACTGGCGTTTCTGAACAATTCTCCGTCCACACTATACCGGTGAAAACGCATATCATGTGACCACACACACACACACACGCACACACGCAAACACGCACACACACAAACACAGACTCTGGCATGCGCTGCAGTGATGAGAGCTGTGCACTTCGGACTGTTCATCAAGTATCTACCGCTGGATCTAATGTCACTATATTTGTTAAACGTGATATTTAACTCATCTTGTTGTTTCTATCTAACGGCATATTCCCGACTATGGACTTTTGAATCTATTACTTGTTCTCAGGTAACGTGTTTTGGCTGAGCGCAAAGATAAGTTAATGTATTAATGTAACCACGTACACTGATTCTGCACATTTGACTGATTGCTTGCCTTTATTTCCTATAATGTATAAACTTATTGTACGTTATTCTTTTATAATGGCCATTATTGATTATTAAAACTGATACTCAGCAAAAGAGAGGGTATGGTTCGTATTTTTTGAAAATGAAAGGAGGCATTTATGGTATAGGCTTTGTTTTGTTATAAATATGCAAACAGTGAAGATGACGCTCACATAAATATGTAGCTACACGACGCCTCAGCATTTCTGGTGTCTGTTAAGTTGCTAATATCAAAATGAAAATAGGCAGTTTCTTATATCATGTTTTCATATTATGTTAAGAAAGTGAAAAAACGTAGCAAGGGTGATGTAAATGACGTTATAAAGTAGCTTAAACACTGTTCCATTTGAAGATTTACCCGACGTGTCCTTTGGAGTTTGTTTTCCATATCAAACTTGCAAAGTCTGAACTTACAAGAAGAGGATGCAAGACTGAACTGCGTATGGGCTTCTTAATATTGAGGAAAAAGCAGATGTCTCTGTTTTCACCCATCCACACCAAGACGAAGCAGCAGCGTTTTAAAACGAAAATGGCCTCTTCAGCATTTTCAAAAGGTCCGTTTTCGGCGCTCGAAAACTCCAGCGTAGTGTGGACGGATGTCGTAATCGTAGCAAAACTTATGCATTTTAAAACTAAAACATATCAGTGTAAACGAGGCCTTAGATATGATTCCCAACCAGGGGTCTGTGGAGCCCTGGGGGGGTTTCAGTATTTAAATCCCACTATTGAAAAAGTGCAAATGACTTCCTTTGTTATTAGAGTCCTAGTTTCTCTATGATTCTTCAAACAGCAGACACTGACGTATTTAACTGCCATCGTAGAGAAGAAGTCATTGTTAAGACTTTGAAAGACAACAACAGCCTCTAACGATGATAAATGACTTCTTAAGAGCTAAAAAGAACACATTTCTGGTTTGGTACCAATAAAAAGGTTGTTGGCTTTCACTGATGGTGTGATGGCTGAACATCAGACCAAAAAAGCATAAGAAACACTGGTCTGCTGACTTCACAAGAAAGCAGAAATGACTAGTAAGACGCTTCTGGGGAATTTAGGTTCTCGAGTTGTTGAAATGTATTAAACAAATGAGAGATGATGTAAAAAATACACATGAATAGATATTCACATGCAGCTCGTTGAAAATTAATGGGGTGAGTATGGGGTATAAGGTCAGAATCAAAATCTCATCACGCTACCTGTACGTGACAGCGCAGTTTTTGACAACTGCAGCTGAAGCACTTCCTGTCGAAGTGAGCCTGCTCACAGTGAACAAGAGGAAGACACTGATTAAACAACTCACAGATCAGCAAAACATTTCATCTTTAACTGGAGAACAAGGCCAGCCAACAAGAATAGAGCACTACAGTCATAAGTTGTCACATCAAAAACCACGTGGCATATGATGGCTTCCAACTTTCCTGTTGCAACAATCACTTTAATCATTATAAATAGGATTATCGCGATATTAACATAAGCTGCAAATAAAGGGTTGTTTTAACAGGGATAACAAAAACTGCATTTTGTGTATTGCTTTATTCTATATAAATGTCTAGAGTAAACATATGTTTCAAAAAGATTTTACTGAAAATGGACTGTAAAGGGATTACAATAAGGAATCTCAAGTAAATATTAGTTAATGCCTTAACTTTTACATTTGTTAACTCTTACATTATTACATTTGTTATCTTAATGTTAGGTTGAAAAAATTGCAACTGAATTAGTCATTAGCGCATTAAAGTTATGACTGACTACATTTACATGGACATCAGTAATCAAATTATTTGCCTTAATCTGAATAAGACAATAATATGATTAAGGTGTTTACATGAGTTGCTTTTTAAATGTTCCTTTCATAATCCCGTTTTACAGGTTATAGCACATCATTCGATTAACCTTATTTTGTCACCACGCTATCCATGTTTCCTCCAGAGTTTCATGTAATTTCGGGTGTTTCATTTTTAATTTGTCGACTTTAACTGCAGTTCGGCACTTTTACTTTTATTCAGGAACATTTCATGCATTCCCCCCGTGACAAACGAGATATTGGATGCGAGTATGAGCTGCTGGAAGAGCTTAGTTTTATTAGAATTTGATACTGCACGCCGTATGGGGGGAAAAAAAATCAGCATTTTGTGATGCAGGTGTCTGTGGTCCTTCACTGACTCGGTAGGTGCCGAGAATAGTGTCAAACAGCCGTGTGTGTATAGACTATCCTGTCACAAATGCGGCGAAAATCCTTCACAATAGTAATAGTTTAAGGTGTTTACATGTCTGTACTGCACTTCAATAATGCAATTAAAATCGTTGCTGTTGCTGTTGCCGTTGCTGGATCCGATGAGTGAGGTTTACGCGATCACCAGCTGGCTTCCGTTACATAAGGGCAAATATAAATGACCAAAACATCATTTACTTATTTTACTCATACTTATTTTATTACTTATAATGTCCAAGACATTGATATTATATTAAATAGTACTTTTGTGCTTTTATTAGCTTTATTCTCGCCTATTTACTGGGTTAAAAACTTTACATTATACCATCTCCACCTGCTGGTGAAAAAGCAGCTGGCGATCTTCCATCTGCAATCTATTGCTTTTCCTGCAGTTCCCGGATGTAATGTCGAATTTTAACAGTCGAATTTGAACCACTGAATTTATGGAAGCGAATATTTAAACTGAAATAAAATGAACTGAAAATTACCTTTTGAATATTACACATCGTATTTTTAAAGGGTATTGAAAATATTGTAAGTGAAATCTGGAAATTGAATATGAATTATTGAATTTGAAAGTATGAAAACGTATTTGAAATATTTTTTGTTGAAATATTCACAGCTTAAATAAACAGCTATGTTAAATTTCAGTACTTAAAAATACAAACCCTGGAATTCAAATCATTAAAATGCAAGAACTTGTTAATTCAGTGTATTATTTTTTTCAGTTTGTGCTATTCAACAAGCTTTTTAATTCAATACTTTTGGCATTAATTTTGTTCCATAGGAACACAAAATGTGTACAGTGCATTTAAAAAAAAAAAGTATTGTGGGGACCTACTTTAAATTGGGGGCCATGAAGACAAAACTGCAGTTTGTAAGCTCTGCTCTCTCTAAAATGTGATGAGGTGGAACATCTGCTGAAACTTTTTTCTTTATAGTGAGTGAAATTGCTGTTAATGCATTCAGTCAAAGTTGATGGGAACTAATAGCATGTAAAAAGTAAAGAAATCTTAATTTATTCTACAAAGTTTGTTCTTTTAAGTAATGTGGTTTTCTTTTTTCAGCTGAGACCAATAAAACGCTTTTATTTGCATTTCTTTAAAAACTATGCAATTTGTTCATATCACTTTAAAATCAACCAGATCCGTTTAACAAACAACATAACTTTGCAGCAGTCGCCAGGGGTAAATTGTCAAAAGAGACCCATTTTTGCCATGCTTGCATTACCGGTGGCGCCACGCTAGTATCGCCGTGCCCTGCTAGATCTGGTTTTACTGGAGCTGCACGTGCACAAGGAATGCGCGCCGATACAGCACGTGATGCGGTTCTGCGAGAGACCCTAACAAAAACTCGCTGTAAACCAATAGTATCGTTCAGGCAAATTGTTTAATTTTTAATAGGAAACTTCTGAAACCTTACAGGTCGCGTGAGAGGACCGCGAAGGCCCTGCTTCGTGACACTTGAGCTAAATATACACGAGAAGGCAAGAGCTTCACCTGTCAGGCTGCAGACTCAATAACCCTGACAGTCAATCACTTTGCTTCTATCCTAACTGCTGAGATAAAGGGCAAACACAGTTAATTATCAGATATTTATAGGTAAATATTTAGTGTATGATGCATGTAAGAACACTGTCACTTGGATTGAAGTTAAAATGTAAACAGTGCTAAATGGTTGCAGCTTGAAACGTAACAATAATCCACAATGACTATATATATAAATATTTTATAAGTGAAATAAAAAGAGGGAGAAAGATAATCAGTTTCCTGCTCTAAATTTGTCATCCAAAACAAATGTCATGTACCTCATAGCCTATTTTAAAAGCATTTTAAAGTGTTTAGAATAAATATGGCACACTCCGGTAAAGAGTGTGAATACAAGAGAAAATTAAACAGATTTGTCATTGTCATTAAGATATTTTCCCAGCGGAAAACAATGCTACAATAAGACATTTTCCGTGTGGTCAGTTCTTATAACATTAGTGACAGTGGGAGGTGTAAACTCACCCTTACTCGAACTGTTCCCTCCGCGTTTCCCTTTTTTGTTTCGTGGCATTTTGACAGCTGCTTCAAACCACCAAAGTCTGAAGGTGACACACTGTAGACGATGACCGATTTATCAACAGTCCCTGCCGAGAAATCCCTCGTAGAATATCAAAATAATACTGTGATCTGTTCAGTTTGGCCCCCACGTTTGAGGCACCATATGCAAGGTGTGCCTCGCACCGAAATCAAAATACTTAATAGTTTTGTCTCCGTTTTAGTATGTATTATCTATGGTTGTCCCCTGGTAACCGATATCTAATGCCAGGTTGAGATGGTAAATGTTTTTGGAAATGTTTGGGACGGAGTATCGTGCACGTTGCTGCTCCAGATTCCACCATCTTCCCATCGGTAACGGCTTGCAGACCCGGCACGCTCCTCCTCTACGGCTCACACAGCAGCATGGCATTGTGGGTAATGTAGTTCCCTACTAGGAATTCTGCTTGAGGTCTGTGCGACAGAGATAAAACTGACAACTACAATTCCCAAAGCCATTCAGAAACGTTTGGATTGCACAGTCTGCAGAAAAGTTACGGTATTAAGAACTTTTTCAGTTTAAAAACAATAAGGACGCTAACCATAATTGTTTGTGTGCTTTTATATTAATGGTTTTATTGCTGCATGTAATTCTCACTAAGTGTGACAGTACCTTTTGGTACACGTGGCCGTCAGTTCTCCGGCCATTAAACCCGCTCTTTAAAACAAGCTTATCAATACCTGTTTTGATGTTAACTCAACATAAATGTTATGCATTTTAAATAGGGTTACTTGTGATAACAATAATCACTGCCTGCTCATCCTACTGTGTACTATGCACGTATGGTTTATACAGTCCACAACGCACAGTACAAACACAAGGGTAAAATCATATGGTTTACTGCTGCCCAATGTTAAATATACATTTATGGAAACAACTAGGTGGTCATTTAGAAATTGTCAGTTTCTCATGGAAATTTATAGCCATGAGTAAAATGTAATTTTAAATAAAAATGTATTAATTTAGAGCATAAAATAAAAATTTGTCAAAATAATAGTAATGCCATGTGTTCTTTTAGACATAATAATTGTTTATACAATGTAACACTAAATATTTTAACTTTAAAAGTTAAAAAAAGGAATAACCCTAAATACAATTTTGAAAATTGAAGTGCTCTAGGTTACAAAAGTATTATTTTAAATTTCGATAACATATCATCAAACCTCATAATATGGCATTTCAAACCTTCACAAACTGGATGTTACAGTCTCAGCAATGTCAACTGTATTCTTTATTGAATTGGCCTTCTCTTCAATCACGTCAACAAATCCGTTGGTTTCTGTTCATTTATAAAATTCTTATTGGGAAAACTCCTCCATATTTATAGTCATTCCTTAACATTCAGAAAACATGTCGAAATCTGTGATCTGATCGTTTTATTAACCTTGTATACCCTAAGTTCGCACTTCATTTGGTCGCTACTCTTTTCAGTTTTCTGCTGCTGATGCTTGGAATTATCTGCAGCAGACCTTAAAGCACTTGTATTCCACTATCATCCTTTAAGAATTCAATCCTGTTAATAGTACAAGATCACTGTGCTTGATTTTAGTTTTTCCTTGGTTTTATATGTTATTATCTGCATTTGTGAAATTGTTATTGTTTTGTGTCCCTGCTGCTTCGTATCTGCTTTTTATATTGCCTCTTGGCCATGTCGTCATTGTAAATGAGAACTGGTTCTCAGTTGACTTACCTGGTTAAATAAAGGTTATTATTAATATGATGACATGATATCATACCATTATACAACATAAACAAATATTAACATTTTATTTAAACATGCTTTACCTAGCAAATAAAGTACACCCAGAGAATCTAAGTTTTGGTATATAAACTATTGTTACTCTGAGTGACAGTTAAGTGATCCACCACCACACCAATCATGTAAAAGTGTATAAAATGTTAACAAAAAAAGTGTGTATGATAATAAAGTTGTATAAAATGTAATGATTTAATCACTTCCCAAAAATAGGAATGTTCTTTCAGACAGAAAAGCTTCACAGTGATGTGGTCTACAATTATTAATCACTACAGCATGATGATTAACTACTCTTGAGAAATTAGGCACTTTCCTAACATACTTTATCTCAATCCCATTAGTGTTGTTAATTATCTTAATATTGTCTATGACACAAACCTTACAGACAGTAAAGCAGTACACTGGCATAAACCAACTAGACTTTTCAAAAGGAATGCTACTCAGGAGTCTTTAAAACAGATGTCAGCTTCCCACACCCAAACTAACATTTTAAGTGCTTTATGTTAGACACACACACACATACACACAATAAACAGCAGTGTTTCTTCCCCATATCCTAAACTTGATTCAAACCTCTAGTGAAGTGGCCATCATTTTTGTGTAATTATTACACAATAATGTTCTGGAATGTATTTTACATACAATTACACAAAGAAATATTGTGTAAGTTGGCATTATGGAATGCTCATTGTTGACGTGTGTCTCATAATCTCTACTATTGGTCTTAATTCCAGTGGCAGTGACCTCATCTAGAGCAGACTCTCTCATAAACACAGACAGCTTTGTGAGCAGTTGCTCTACTATCCCATGTAGTACTTGGTTGGAACGAACGGCATCTTGCTGACCACTGCCGGCACTGCTTTCTTCCTCACTTCTACCTGGATCGATGTGCCCGCTTTACTGAAGGCGGTTTCCACATAGCCCATGGCAACGTTCTGCTTGAGGCAGGGGGACGGGCATCCGCTGGTGACCTCACCTAAATAAAACAATTTCAGACAAGTTTGGAATGACGTGAAGGCAATAAAACGATGTTCAACTCTTCCTTTAAAGGGGACCTATTATGCATAAATCACTTTTATAAGGGGTTTAAGCACAGTTTTTTGGCAACAGTGTGTGAATAAAGCCAACCTCCAATGATAAATTCATTAATTAATTCTATATTTTATAATCACACTTGAGAAAAACAGTCTGTAGAAACACTTTGATTGACATTCTCTCTTTGTACATGTCATCAGCAGGGGAAAGCCCCGCCCATTATTGACAATCTCCCCCTCATTAGCATAGACAGCCCTGAGTGAGAAGCAGCCATCCGCCATTAGCTTTCACCTGCTGAAGATAATGTCAGCAACTAAGAGGCATTATAAATGTGGAGTTTTAGGATGCACAAATGAACAGTATCAGCCACTATGCTGACACACGGGCATTTGTAGCTCCACCCTCTTTTGAAAAGAGGGCGTGGAGTACAGTCTCATTCGAATTTAAAGCGACAGTCACTAAAACTGCACTATTTTAGCTGGCAGCTAGCTCTCTGCAACTCTCACATGGTCGCCCACTAAAGCTAAGCAGGGCTGCGCCTGGTCAGTACCTGGATGGGAGACCACATGGGAAAGCTAGGTTACTGCTGGAAGTGGTGTTAGTGAGGCCAGCTCAACCTGTGTTCTGTGTGGGTCCTAACGCCCCAGTATAGTGAAGGGGACACTATACTGCTCAGTGAGCTCCGTCTTTTGGATGAGACGTTAAACTGAGGTAAATCCCAGGATGTCCTTCGAAAATGAATAGGGGAGTTAACCAGCAAATTTGCCCACTGGCCTCTGTCCATTATGGCCTCCAAACCATCCCCATATCATAACTGGCTTCATCACTCGGTCTCCTCTCCACCAAGTGTGGTGTGCTGTCTGGTGCAATATGGCTGCCGTCACGTCATCCAGGTGGATGCTGCACACTGGTGGTGGATGAGGAGATTCCCCTCCAAAAAAAATGTGTACAGTGCTTTGAGTTTCCAGAAAAGCGCTATATAAAATGCAAGGAATTATTATTATTATAATAATTATTATTATTAATTTGGCTCAAAGCCTAAAAGGGGCAGTTATAAAGAGTTATAAAAAATATCTGCAATATTTTACGCTAAAACGTCACACACACACACACACTCTAGAACCATCAGAGACTTATTTGACATATTTTAAAAAGGGGCATAATAGGTCCCCTTTAAACACAGATGCGTTTGTTACCTATAACTCTGCCATCAGAGGACAGGATGGGTGTGTGTTGTCTGACAGGGGGTCCAGCGGAGATCAGTCCCACTCTTTTTCTTGGAGTCTTTGCCTTTATTTGTGGTACAATGATGTCAGCGCCAGGGAAATCTCGTGCCTGCCGACGACGCTTACCTTAAATGGCACAAACAAAGAGATTAAAGATTAAAGTATACGTTTCTGTATGTGGACAGCCGTTTGAGGTTTACTACATCTTACAGTTTGCTTAAAGGGTGATTTATACTCAACGCATCCGCTTGAGTGAATTCGGCGACTGTGACGTCATCGCAGAGTTTGCGGAGGTTCGCTTTGGGTGCGCGCAACATGATTTCGGCTGGTGGAGCGCACAAACTTTTTTGAGACTCAAGCGAACAGTTCACGCGGCGCAGCATTTCATTAGAGTTAAATATGAATCACTTTGAAGAGATTTTGTCTGAAACAGGTACACCTGTACAGACATCTTTCTGATCTGTCCATGCGCGATCATAGGGATAACCAGATGGCCAACAATTCTTGGCTAGAAATTGCAACAGCCGTAGGAGAGGAGGAAAGTTTTTGTTAAAAAGTTTAGAAAAATTTGAGGGATACGTTTGAAAAAGAGAGAGGTCATGGCAAAAGTGGAGACCCATGTGGTTTTAATAAACAATTACAGAATATATTTTTCCACCATTCATAGGCTTTACACTGATGTGTATGTTAAAATTGTCAATTTAAAACAATTTAATAGTTACAAAACTAAAATCAATTAATAAATTATTTCTTTGATATTTGGAAAAAAAATATTTGAACCTATCGGTTTACAATATACTGAGGCCCTATTTTTCTATTCTTTATTGGTGATAATGATCAGGAATGTCGGACCATTATTGCCTTTTTAGCATAAAAGTAGAAGACACAAACTAATAATTGCCAGACAGTAATGTGTGAATTGTGATTGTGGAGTGGGCTAAATAAAATTAAACAGTCAGTATATTTTAGTAATTGTACTTTTTTTGCTTTTATTTACTCCATAATAAAGTAAAAAAATACAGATATAAAGATTTATAAACTATAATAGGTAGAACAGTGTGAGACTGTGAGTAATGAACAAAAGCAAGTGATGCATCAAAGTTTGATTTAAAAAAAATCTTGAATAGTTATAAAAATATTAAAATAATTTATAAAAATTATAAACGATATTAATGATATGACGTACTCTAGTTCCGAAAACTTCCTTCTTCTATGTTTATCTGTCTGATTTTACGGTGGGTTTCTTTTGACCGCCCTCTGTCGTTTTAAAGAATATCTCAACAGAGAATGCATCAAGTATAAAAGCCTCGTCCATTTCGCGAGTTGCATGCGCAGTCAGCGGGGGTTCGTGATGTGGTGCCAGGCGAAAATATAAATCAAATCAGCCCTAAGGCAGCTCAACACATAAAAACTAGAAAGATTCGTCCTTGTCAAGTCTCTGTGGTTGTTCTCTCCAAATATTATGAGTGATAAAAAATATATTTGTACAGTTTAAAATAGGTCTGTGGACACCTTTTAATCCTCGCACACATATGCCTGTCAATATTATGCTTTACAGTTTCTGCCATCTTCAGTGGTTTGATGTCATTTCTTTCTCTTCTGCTTATTTTCTGAATGTGAAACAACATGTTGAGTTGTTGTTGCCAGCTTGTGGACAATCTTGTAAAATAGAGTGTAATTATGACAACAAATTTTATAGATATGAAAATATGAAATTATAGTGTAATGAAATAATCTCCTGGATAAGAAACTACAACAGGTAGTAGTAAAAGCTTAATGAGCGAGTCATTTTTCACTTGATTCATTCAAACGACAATACAGTAAACAGAATCATTTGTTCATCCGATTCATTCAGAAAGGAAACATTCTGAAAGAGTTAATAGATTTAAAAAATATAAAACTAAATGATTAAATTAACATATTAAATTGACAAAAGTAATAATAAATAATTAATACTTTGTGCTTAAAATATAAATAAATGAGAAGCAATAATAAAGGTTTTTACACACCTATAGTCCAGACAAGAGTTGCTTCCACAGGTGTGGTGGTCTCATCAATGTCATTGCCGTAGAGACAAAGTCCCGCCTCCAGCCTGAGACTGTCTCTGGCACCAAGACCAGCAAGTTTTACCTCGCTATCAGCTAACAGCTTTTCAGTTAGCGAGACAACATCCTTACTTGGTACAGAAATCTGAATAATCAAATTTATAAAAGAGAACATAACAGTTGACATGCAAGCCCCACTTAAATAAACACAAATCATGTAACAACAACAACCACAACAACAACAAAAAGTTTAAAACCTGCTACTTATGGCTGCATTCAGAGAATGTTTTGATCATATCCAATATTTTGTTACTGCTGTAAACTTTAAGACTTTACTGGTATCTGATATCTGTGTTTACTCCACCTAAAATTATTCTGTTAGTGATCGTTTCACTATAAACATTATTGTCTCTCTCTGCAAACATGTCACCACTATATTTTGGATGCTTGGAATACCAAAGGGAATCAGATATATGCATTAAGACTGAGGTCAGATGTCCAGATATTGCATATGTATCTAATCTAAAGCCTTATTCAGAAGTGAACATTAAAAAAAAGCTAGATCTTGTGTGATCTTTTCATGTTTATATGAACGCAACAAATTCCGATCGGTCAAAAAATCAGTTTTATTTATCATATCTAAACTTTTATTTTATTTTAGAAATATAGTGATATAATATTAAGATATAAACACATATAATGTTATTATTATATAATATTGTGAACAAATAAAACAACATTATTCTATTTAAATATAAAATATTAGAATTAATTAATTAGAATATTAAAAATGATTTAAAAAAACAAAAACATTAGCTTATTTTGAGTTTAAATAACAAATTTTTTTTAATCATTCATTTATTTTCTTTTCAGCTTAGTCCCTTTTTTAATCTGGGGTCGCCACAGTGGAATGAACCGCCAACTTATCCAGCACATGTTTTACGCAGCGGATACCCTTCCAGCTGCAACCCATCTCTGGGAAATATCCATACACACTCATACACTACGGACAATTTAGCCTACCCAATTTACCTGTACCGCATGTCATTGGACTGTGGGGGAAACCGGAGCACCCGGAGGAAACCAACGCGAACGCAGGGAGAACATGCAAACTCTACACAGAAACGCCAACTGGCCCAGCCGAGGCTCAAACCAGCGACCTTCTTGCTGTGAGGCGACAGCACTACCTACTTGCCCCATTTTTTTTTATAACAATAACAAAACATTTTTGGTACACTTGTCATTCAATCAAAGGGAAATCACAAAGACACACCTCAACTCCATCCTCTCCTGTATATCCACAGCGTGTGACCCTGCAGCTCTGGATGCCAAACACTGGGGTCAAAACACTTGTCATAAAGGTCAGCTTCTTAAGGTCATCACCCACACCCTTCTGGAGAACCTGAGCCATTGATGGTCCTAGGTACACAGAAACAAACATATCATCTATCAAATGCTCAAAAAAATATACATATTATTTAAAAAAGATAAATAACGTTTCCCTAATGTAAAATATGGGCAGTGTTACACAGACACATGATGACTGACCCTGTAGAGCGATTAGACTTTCTTCCATGAACTCTAAATCAACATCATGACCTGCTGATTTAAACTCCTGCAGTCTGGCCTAAAAACAAACACGAGCAAACTTTAGAGCAGCGGCACATATAAGCAAATGCATACATAACTACAAAATGACAACATTTAAAGGGATAGATCACCCAAAAATGAAAATTCACTCACTATTAACTCAACCTTAAGTGATTCCAAACCCTTCTAAGTTTCTCTTTTTCTGTTGAACACAATAGAGATATTTTGAAGAATGTGAGAAATCGATGAAGATTGGCATTCGTAGGAGAAAAACTAATACTATAGTAGTCTATGGTTACCGGTTTTTAATATTTTTCAAAATATCTTCTTTTGCTTTTTACAAATTTTTTTTGTACAAAATATTGAGTTGAGTGAACTATCCCTTTATTATTTATGTTTTAATGCCATATCAGCAGCATTGGAAATATTCATGATAAATATTCAATACATCATTTATGATAATAACAAACAGATGAAAACAAACAGATAACAATACTGATAAAAGGGTCATATAAGATTTTTCAATTTAGTAAATGATAAATATTCTAAAAATCTTCCTGGAGACACCTTTATAAACATTTCCCTTAAAATACATTCTGAATAAAAACTTTTCTGATATCGACGTTAAAAAACAAATATGTTTAAAAGCAACATATTACTATACACAAGTCACAAACTGGTTTCTCTTGCCCTTTCAGTAAATATGAGTGGATACGTCTTAAATGGATATAAAAAAAAAAAAGATATTTTGAAGAAAGATGAAAACCGGTAACCATTGACATCCATTGTAGGAAAAACAAATACTATGGAAGTAAATGGTTACAGGTTTCCAGCCTTCTTCAAAATATATTCTTTTGTGTTCAACAGATGAAACATGTTTGGAACTAGTAAAAGGCGAGTAAATAACACAGAATTTTCAGTTTTGGGTGAACTATCCCTATACTTACAATACAGTAATTGGACGCCCCCTTGTGGCATTTAAGTTAACAATCTTCACACCAAGATCAACCAGTCAGAAAGTAAATGAGCATGTTTATTTGTCATTAACTGTTACTTGCCTGCATGTGAGCAGAGTCTTTGTCCGCACAGCCAGCATTGGAGACGACATACAGGTAGTCTTGATCAGTCTTAGTAACAATTAGATCATCCATGATTCCTCCTTTAGTGTTTGTGAAGAGGGACAGAGTGCCCTAGAAAGAAAATATTATTATTATTATATTGCATGACTGTTTGCATCTTTGATTAGAAAGCGAGTATGTTTTACCTGGTTGTCTTTTAGCTCCGCAATGTCTCCAACAATCAAAGACTCGATGAACTTCACTCTGTCTTTACCATAGACTTTAGTCTATGAGGAGAAAACGACAAATGTTCATTAGATACGATTCGTACCTCGTGATAGTGAATCACCAGCATTGTCAATTATAAATTGTCCATTTAAGCTATTTTTTTCCAATTAATTAATAACATTAGCGTTGAGCCAAATAGGTGTTATTATTTGTTAGCGCTAATATCATAATTATCATTTAACAATGTACAAGCTGACTAGCATGCTTGTCACTTACAGTGCTCAGCATATATAAGTACACCCCTAACAAATCTCTCTTTTAAATTCATATTTTTAATAGGAAGCTATACAATATTTTACTTGTGCATATACATTAGATTAGTCAATGCTGAAGCCAAATCTGGAGCTTATCTAACAAAATAACTTACGATGACGGTTTAAAAACTAGTACACCCACATTTATGTCATGAAATAATATTGAAAACAAATTTAAAAAAAGAGGGAAAAATTAAGAGAAGCAAAAAAAAAAGAAAAATTCTGTCGAAATTTTATAGGTTGTGCATTTTTTTTGCAATATTTTGCTTGAATGTAATTGTATTATTTTTCAATTTCTAAATATGTTTGGTGATTAAAATATTATTGTAATAAATATATCGGTTTAATAAATCTGTTTTGTTTAAATGCACCAAAACACATTGCCTATATTCACTGAGAAATGGATACAAATATTTATTTTCAAAATGGGGTGTACTCAATTCTGCTGAAAACTGTATATTGCAAAAATAAATAAATAAAATAATCTTAAAAGGCCTTCACTGTGCGATAAAGCCTAATAGAATATCAAAATCTAAATCAAATCACTTTTATTGTCACATCAGCAGCAGCAGCACGTGTACTATGATGAGTAAAAGGCTTAGATGCTGGCTCCGGCGAGTGGAAAATACAGACAGCTTAAAATACAATAACATACTGCAAAAAAAACAAAACAATATACTATTAGCAATGTTGACAATAAATAGGTAAAAGACAATAAATACGTGAAAGACAATAAATATGTAAAGAAAAACACACATTACACACATGTAGACACAGATAGACACGTATACAGTCATAGTTTGACTATTTGGGGGAAGATTATTGTAGGCAATATTGTTTTAGGTAAGGAAGGATACAGTCATAAAGAGCCTTTCATGTAATTAATAATTATGAATATAGTTATTGATTTAACACAACTGCTCAACAAACCAAAAATTTATATTAAGCAAGTTACATTTCAGACTCAGGCTGGCGCACTGAGTAGCACGATCGCCTCACAGCAAGAAGGTCGATGGTTTGAGCCTCGGCTGGGTCAGTTGGCATTTCTGTGTGGCGTTTGCATGTTCTCCTCATGTTCGCATGGGTTTCCTCCGGGTGCTCTGGTTTCCCCCACAGTCCAAAGACATGTGGTATGGGTAAATTGGGTAAGCTAAACTATCCGTAGTGTATGTGTGTGAGTGAGTGTGTATGGATGTTTCGCAGTGATGGGTTGCAGCTGGAAGGGCGTCTGCTGTGTAAAACATGTGCTGGATAAGTTGGTGGTTCATTCCAGTACGGCGACACCAAATTAATAAAAGGACTAAGCTGAAATTAAAATGAATGAATGAATTTCAGACTCAATGTCTTCCTGTTTTGCCAGTTGAAGATTTGTACATCTTACAGCACTACTGTGCTGTTTCATTCCTGAAGTAGTTTGTTTTTTACTAGACATTTGTGACAATGATTCAACAGTTCATTAATAAAGACAACGCTGGAATCTCAAATCGCACATTTTCTGACTATAAAGGCATGTATGTAGGCACAAAATGTTATGTGAAACAGATTAATTCACAGGACTCATAAATTAGAAGGCATAAAGTATCCAGGTGATCAGGTTTTAGGCAGTTGCAAAGCAATAACTTAATCAAAATAAGAACCTACTGATGAGAGTACGCAATTTCAATAAATAATATTGTAATTTTGTGACAACGCAGTGGCGCAGTAGGTAGTGCTGTCGCCTCACAGCAAGAAGGTCGCTGGTTCGAGCCTCGGCTGGGTCAGTTGGAGTTTCTGTGTGGAGTTTGCATGTTCTCCCTGCGTTCGCGTGGGTTTCCTCCGGGTGCTCCGGTTTCCCCCACAGGCCAAAGACATGTGGTACAGGTGAAATGGGTAGGCTAAATTGTCCGTAGTGTATGTGTGTGAATGAGTGTGTATGGATGAGTGCTGCTGGAAGGGCATCCGCTGCGTAAAACATGTGCTGGATAAGTTGGCGGTTCATTCCGCTGTGGCGACCCTGGATTGATAAAGGGACTAAGCCAAAAAGAAAATGAATGAATGAACGAATTTGTAATAAAAAAAATGAATCAACTTACTCATTAAGACAGGTAATTGTCACCACTATTGGTGGTTTTAGTGTCATATTTTTAAATCTCAGAGTGCCAGCACAAAAACTGAGCAAAAATACATGTTGATATTACACACCTCTAAGTCCACAACTATTAGGGCTGCACAAAACACAAAAACTGAAATGGCAAAATAATTTTTTATATGATTTTAAACTGCTAAATTGAAAACCATCTCACAAGATGATTTGAATAACCCTATTTTAAAGAATTTGTTATTTTAGAGTGTTTGCTGCAATTTTGTGGTGGAGTGAAGCTGCATGAAATACAATCAACAACTTACAAGCATAGGTAAATACAACAGCGCAAGGAAACAAGGCCCAATCCTAATTCTATTTTTGAACCCCTACCTCTTCCCCTTGGCCCTTCAAACAAAGTGTGAAGGGGAAGAGCTACAAAATTTACCCCTAAGAAATGGGACAGCACTACAACACTTGCACATGTCATCATATGTCATCACAAGCTCGTACTTCATATGAGATCAGACGATCACGACTGCTGTAGTTATTCCAGTTGTGTTATTTTTTGGTATTTATCTTCAGGAAATCACTGAAGGCAATATCATATTATCATAACGATCTAATGTGGCAATAAGATCGTAACTGTACTGTGCATTTACACTGTGGACATGTTTATCTATGTAAACACATGAAAACAACATTAACATTATACCAGACACTGTAAAAAGCTCATGTCTAGCCACTAGACACAGGGTATTCGAGTGTCATCGAGTGTCAGAATGTTGTGGGACTGCTGTACAGGAGTTATTATTAGGGATTACAGATAGCGAAATTTAGCGGGTTTTATTTTAGCGTTTTTTTAAAAGCATGACAGTAAAACACAAACGTGGTTATGAATATATTAAAACATGTGCTTGATGCTCAAAATTCATAATATTGACAAAAAATACAAATTTGTGTACAAAATTTCTCCTTCCGGGTGCAGCGATCCTGCCATTGTGGCTGGTAAATTCTAGGAAATGTCCTTACCCCTTGGTTTCGAGTGTGGTCCTGAAAAATCTCTGTTCGAAGGGCGATCTAGCCCTTCCCCTAAGCCCTACGCCTACAAACTAAAGAGAATTGGGACAAGGGTAAGGGGAAGGGCTAAGGGGTAGAATTGGGATTGGGCCCAAATATCATCACAATATCGATGCTGAAACAATATACTGTGTAGCACCATCTACAAACACCTACAACAACAGTAGATTTCTACATTACAGACTGACCTGCAGCATGTGACTGACATCGAAGATGGAGCAGTGCTGGCGCGTGTGCATGTGTGAGGTAATGTGACTGTCTTTGTACTGCACAGGCATACTCCAACCTGCAAACTCCACCATCTTCCCACTATGAGCCCTGTGGAAGTCATACAGCGGGGTTTTCCTGAGTGTCACCTATGTATAGAAAACAGTGCATCATCATACTATGAAGTGTTATAAAGTACATTAGTAAGAAAAAAAAACAACAGACCATTGAAATGTTATAGAATAATACATACAGTATAAATAGGCCTGTCATAATAATCAATATATCAACTTATCACACAACACATGGACATGACCTCTGAAGGGACTCACTGATCCAAAACCAGTTCGAATCAGGCTTGGAATCTTGGGGTTGCCACATGGCCTAATTCATTTAACTCAGCTCCAGGGCTTATACTATCATATAACAGTGAACAACTGTTATTCGACGGTCTCCCCCAATACCCTGGTTACGGATGGACAGAAATGCTTTTAGTAATTTCGTAAATCGTTAACCATCCCGAGACTTTTGAATGACCGATTATGTGATCTTGTGGACATGTGTTCGCCCTCGAGACATTCTAATTTCAGCCAGATGGACAGAATTCAGAGACAAAGAGATCTCTGCAAATGAATGAGAGACTTAAGAAAGACAATTCTTTTAAATGTTAGAACCAAGGCAAAATTTGATGTTTTGAATGACATTATAGGCTTACTATGTGCTGTGTTTATTCCAACCAACCAGGTTAATAATGTGTTGTATTACCCTTATATACCCTATAACAGGTTAAAATTATCTGTATGTGTCTGAAATGCTTTGTGTTTGGTCTTGAACCAAAGTTTTTTTATTTGCAATACACTGGTGTAAATGAGAATTTAGTAATACGAACAGTATTCGTCTTGTAATCTTTGATGTCAGATAGTTACAATCTTACCAGAGATTTTACTACGTTGAAGTCTCTTGCAGTTGGTTAATGATTAAACCTGATTACACTGGTACGGGGCGTGGCCCCGCCCTTCATCTTGCCGTTCATTGGACGATAGCGTCATGAGGGATGGGTCAGATCAAGCTGTTTAAAAACTCCCGGCAGCCCTAAAATCAGCGCCTTATTGCATCAAGCCGGCTTGCGCCCGCTGTTGCCGTTCTGCCCCCAGTCGCCACCACGCGACTGGGTCACCACCAACTCTTTATGCAAACCTCGTAAGTTTCGGACCGCTGAAACTTCCGCTAAACTGACTCTCGGCAGAGTCGGCCACCCCGGTAACCCAGGACAACGAGCCTCACTCACGAGCAGGAATCCCAGCAACGTCACAGAGAAGCCACCCTTGAGCGCCACGTGGTTCCTCACTCCAGCCCGGCGAGGGAAAACTCGAATCAAGAAGACTTCAACACACTCGCGCAAGTAACACAACAACTGTTGTCTCTTTCTGATTTGGTGCCTATGATCTTAAGATAAGTCAAATCTCTGCTTTTGTGGTTTCTCAGGTGATTCTAAGATCTAGTACGAAATACTAGAGGATTTGGGACTGTTGTCAACTCATTTTGCATCCTTTGAATTGCCTGTGTGTGTGTGAATGTGTGTGTGCGTTTTGTTTGTTGTTTTGTTTATTACGTAGATTAGCCTCATGTATCGTAGTGTAGCTCAATAAATCTTTGTTCTCCTTTGTAAGAACTGTGTTCTTGTTTATGTGCTTCTAAGTCATTGCCTCAAGCTATAGATTGTGTTACCTTGCTAAAAGTTAACCCTATTCTGTGTTATGTTATTATCGTTGGCCACGGAAATAATATAGACAAGATTAGTAAAATGTGATGTCTCTAATCGCGGGAAAAATCTCAGATAAGTTTGAATCTTTGATCTGATTCAATCCGACTCAATTGAGTCGAATCAATGATTAGAATCTTCAAGATCCGAGTCATTGATATGAGCTAATAATTCCTAATCGATCTTATAACGTAGATTGATTTCTTACACCTCGGTCATTTTTAGTGATGCAATATATATCGCTCATACATGAAAACCAATTCTAGCAACATTTTAGCTGACTGTGCCACATCTCTATCTCCATTGGAGGTGTCAGTGTTGGTATGGTTCAATAAACACTATAGTATTTACTATAAATTACTATAGTATATTTTCATGTGGGTGCCTGACAACTGAAAATAGATCTCCTAGCAGATATCGCAGCTTCTGTTACTTTTTACTTTACACTTTTTTGTAAACATTTATTATTATTTATTTGTTTAGGATATGGATGTTCACATTCTGATTCCAAAGCCTAATTATTAAACTGTTAAAATGACTATAATTAAATCAAATATTATGTGTTCTTTGGAAGAGTGTGCTTGCATTGTGATGATATTATGTTGTAATTCTGGCATTATGTAATGAATTGGTTGCAATAGGGCTGTGGGATTTGGGGAAAATATCTAATTATGATTTTTTTTTTTTTACAGATATTGCAATTGTGATTTGACTTGTAGTCAAAATTCAGCTCAATAATCTGTATCGTAGCTTCTTACTGCTAAAACGCAGTGAGTGTTAGTTAAAACACTCAAATTAGGGAGATAGTGTAGCTTCTTACACAATCAAAAAATACTAATTAAATAAAAACACAGAACACTCAGCAAATTAACATGGCTGATAATGATGATCTGTAGCTTATATTGTCAAAACAAATTATCATAGATGCTACACAAAACATCATGACATTCAACGTACTGCTGTGGTGCTGCAAAATGGCTAAAATATGTGCGAGACGGATCAGTATATCTCCCATCCAGCATTTGGATGAGCTTTTGTCACTGCATTAAAAGACACTGTGTCTTTAGCGAGGTTGTGATTTATGGCATTCGTTATCTCCTGGTGACTTTGTGATGTTTTTTTCATATGATGTAACAGCCGCAAACAACTCTTAATTTGTACTTTGCTGTTGCTTGCTACTAGATTGAGTGTCACTGGCAATACTTTCAGTTGACTTTTTAGAAAGACACTATAAAGCCACCTGTGGTGCTTTTTTGCAAGACTGTCACGAAGACGGTAGTCATGTATTTACTCTGTGGGGGGAGGGGATTAAATAATATATATATATATTTCATATCACAGCCTCTTGCAATTAGCTAATCGCAAAGTTTCAAAGCGCAATTGCGATTTGATTTCGATTAATCGATTACCACACCAGAAGACACTCTTCAGATGTTACATTTGTCAATGTTTTCCCCTGAGACTGCTGCTGTGTGATGGACTCGTTTCCTTCTATTTTCTCATTCAAATAATTCAGTTTTGATTTGATTTTTGTCTGCTGAAGGCTGTGAAGTAATTTACAATCCTTTAGACTGTTCATCAGCCCATTAGAAACTAGCATTAAACAACAGCCCCGTAGTATAAAATAAATTAACACATGGGCAGCAAGTTTGAGGAACTAATTAGAAGATTCTACAATAAATAAGATCATGTGCATGAAGCTTAATCTGCTTATGGAAGTGTGTGGCCTTTGACCTCAAGAACTGGTTTCAGCCAGTCCATCTGCCTCACATTAGGCCACATTAGCCATTTACGGTTTACGAAACCAGTCCAAAGTCAACTAAGCAGTCTGAATGAGAGACCAGAACATTATCTGATCTGAGAGAGAGAGAGAGAGAGAGAGAGAGAGAGTGTGATTTTATCTTTATTACACACAGTCAAACCAGAGTGTTCAAAAATGTAGAAAACTGACAAAAAGTGTGAGCCAGACAAATAATTTAAGAAAATATTAATGCTAGATGAAATATTAGATCCGTTTTCGAGTGATTAAAAGGATTATTTGAGGTCTTATTCAGTGTGCGAATTATACATTGACTATTTTTTCAATAGTAGTTTGGTAATACATGCTTCAGTGAATCAAATTCATGAAAGTATTTAAATTATATCTAATTTATTAATAAAATGTATACATTTTCAGTGTTTTGAGCGATATTTAGTGACTATTTTAGAGGTTACTGTAGGTCAAACTATACAAATTATGTGTCTAATTTAGTTTTTTTTTTTTTTTTTTGTAGGCTACATGCAGATTTAAACACCTATTTTAAGAGAAATGTGTTTGGTTAATACTTAAGATTCTAGAACTGCCAGTTTCAGGCTGTTGAATATTTTTCCTAGCATTGATTGGCGCGATTATGCATTCACAATGGTATAAACCGTTATAGGGGGGATAAACTGTATATTTATATTATATATTTTTAATTATTAATATTTAAGATACAGCTCAGAGATCAGCGAAAGCTATTTCTTACTATTAAAGGGCTGACTCCCCCATACATCTTGCTTAGATGTTCTTCAGGGGCATCAAGCATTAATTAGGGGGTCAATCCCTACCAAACTCCCCTGTAATTCGCACCCTGGTTTTATTTCATCCACACTATTTAAACACTGTAAATTAACTATTACTAGAAAAGGTCTCAGCAAAACAAAACCCAAATATAATTTTTTGGTTATAAAATTATATACATTAAAGCCTAATATGCTGGACAAACATCACGTGACTTTAAGTGTTGTCCATGTTTGTTGACATTGTATGCTTAATGCCAACTAAAATATCAAATGGGTAAAATTACGGTTACTGTTAATCAGAACTTCCACCAGCAAGTTATTCTCACTTGGAGAATCTGCTTCTCCTTGATTACCTGATGCAATATCAAACATGTTTGTAATATTCTTCAATTCTTCAAGCTAAATCTCTTCTTTTTCATAGCTGATAATAATAACTGAAAGAGCATTTGGTTAATCCAAAAGTTGTGTGCCAAGTGAAGTAAACTACAAATATTCCATGTGAAGTGTGTGAGGAGCAGTGAACCCTAAGTAGGGACCCAGTATGAATGGGAACGCAGTCTGTGTGTGTTTTTTCAGTCAGTATTTCACAACTCTGAACGAATGAACGCTCTCGTGGTCTCAATTAGACAGCAGCTCGAGCGGACAGAACAGCAGATGTTCCCTGTGCATGAACGACATTCTCAACCACAGCAGACCCCTAAAATCTCAAAATAAAACCATTTCATAAATATGGGGGATTAAACTCAAACTCACCAACTGCAAATTTAATATCACCGAACTTTGCAGCAAACGATCTTTAACTGCGGCTCTATAAAGACTTTGGTTCATTTTAGCGTCTGCATATCTGCTGGTGTTTTTAATGATGCTGTTTCGCGCATACCTCTGTGGAAGCTTGTCTGTCCTGCCGCCCCGTTGCTCCGAGTCCGACAGCCCGCGTGCTTTCCCTTGAAAGTCGCTTACAGAGTCCGTTCGCAAAAGCCCGAGCAAGCATGTTGTGTTTGGTTGAGTTTGACAGCACTTGATCAGCGCAGACAGACAGCAAACTGTCAGCTCGTTTGATCTCGACTCTTCACACTAGTAATTCTGCTTTCACTGCAAAACAAGCAGCGCAAATTCAGCGGAATCATGGGAAATGTAGTTGGAATTCCTGACGTACACGTGCAGTTGAGACATTCCCACACACTTCAATAAAACTTCCGATGATCCTTCTGAATACCCGGAACAAAATTAGGAATTGGATCGTTTTAATACTTTCGAGGAAGAAATATTTAGGAAAATGGCACTTAAGTTGCACTCAGTTTTCGATAGATGCTATGGAGCCCGTTCCTGTCACTGAATTATTTATTTTTTTATTTAAGCATATAAACGCATACAAGATTATATGATAACATATGTAACAGTCATACAAAACTTAGTCAGTGATGCAGAAGGTATACATTAAATAAAAAAAATTCTACATTACATATATGGGGGGATCCATCATATTTAAATTATTAGATTGTACAGATTGTTTTTTTCATTATTAGAGATGTTTTTATAGCCTTCTTGTTTCTTGTACTTGACGTCGAAGAATTATAAAATATTTTTAAATCTTTACAGAAAAAATGAAAGGAGGGAGTAATAGACATTACTTTTGCCTTATATGTGAAACTTCCCAAGAAAAATTATCAACTTCAACGCATTATCGAGTTAACATAGCCAGTTTTACAATTCAAAAAAAGAATTATGCATTGCATTTGTCAAAGTTAATTATTTTGTAAAATGGATAAAAAATTAACCCTGAAACCTGTTTCAAAAAATCATCAGAATGAATAAAAAATTGCTACAATATATCTCATAATTGTGTTATACAAACTCGCAACTCTGCATTTTTTCTTGTGAGTAATTGTGAGTAAATTCCGAGTTGTAACATCAGAATTCTGAGAAATCAAGTCAAAACTGTGTGTCAGTTTTTTAATTTGTAACACCTTTTTACTTTGATCAATTAAATGTGTTGTTGATTAATGAAATGTTTAAAATATATATTGAAATTACACTTGAATAGTAATTTGTATGGTTCCCACATATAAAACAGTGTCATCATAAAACAGTGATAATAATCCTAAATATTTCTTGATCATCCTATTAGGATTATTTCTGAAGCATCATTTGGAACTGAGGATTAGAGCAATAATGCTGAGAAATCTGCTTTAACACTGCAGGAATTAAATTAAATTATTCAGATAGAAAACATTGCAACATTAATATTTTACATTATATACATTATTGTATTTATATGTTTTGTATTGTTTTCTGTTACAATTAAATATATAGGCCTACCCTTGGTGAGCTAAAGGGGTGTCATTCAGAATGCTGGATCATTACATAACAAAACCCCAGTGTGTTTTAGTTATAGTAGCTATGTGCTGTGGTTATTGTGTTTAGATAGGCTGCAGAGGGATCAACTGTGCAATCTTGTTGTAAATAAATTATTCTTTGTCATTTGCCATCTCAACAATCACCTACCACTTGCCAGCAGGAATAAAACTGTAAAGTGCTGTTGATAAGCAGATTTATTTATTAATAAATAAAAATGCCTTCTAAAATATATATATTGCAGTTGATATCTACAGATACAAATGAATCAAGTGAGACAAAGAAAAGCTTTAGTGTATTTTTGGGGTGTTTTCTTTAGACTAAAATAATCCCATAAAAAATCTAAACTGTCAGGTGCATGAAAAGTTGTTACAAATTACACTAACTTTTCAGAAACATCTTTGTTCGTTCATCCAGTCACTTTTTTGATCTACGAAAAAGAATCACAAGAGTCGTTTGTTCGAGAATCGGACAACATCGGTCAATAGAATCGGCACATACGAGTCATTTATCCGGGAATCGATAAAATAAAAAATCTGGACTTGTGCATAGTAGTTTCTCATATTGTACAAAGCTGCTTTGCCTAGTTTGCACATAGTTTAGATTACATTTTTACATTGACCTTATATATAAATTTATATAAAATAATTAAGCATTTTATCTCACCAATATCACGTTTTACAGTCTGTATAACAATATAGACCGTCCGCATGTAGCTGAATGATTGTTTGGCCTCAAATCTATAAATAACCGTTCTTCTCCTCCATGAGACTGCAGCTATTTTGGGTGTGGGGATTTTGGGCTGTGTGTAGGGGTAGAGGTGCCAGGCGGACCAGACGGACACAGATCCTTTCAAACCAAATGGGAAAACCAACCAACTCACGGCGGGTTTGACTCCCTTTCTACGGTGTCTGACAACAACAAGAGCGCACACGGACGTCTGCTAGCGTTTGATGAAGAGACAGTCTGAGGTAAGTCGACACTTTGTGGAGAGAGACTTAAAACACTTAAAATGAGATCAGTCTGTTAACGAGTCGGTTTATAGCTAATTGACTAAATGTTGCTCGTTTCCTGAGATTTAAAATGAGCTGAAAATATGTTTTGAGTTGTTGAACAATATCAAGTTAACATCCCTGTGTTAATATTGCTGTTTTCAGCTGTTTACAAACTTGTACCAGTTTTCAGTCTTGCACTAAACGTGGCTAAACGTACGTTTTAGATAAATATAGCTGTTCAGAAGCTACAGCACTATAACACATGTAATGTTTATCATATTGAACACTAATAAGTTGCACTGTATGTTTTAATTAATTTAGTATCTGATCATTAAAAAATGATGATGATAGTAATATGTAATCAGTCATGTTTTTCTATGAAATAATTCACCCAAATTATTCACTCTCATCTCATTCCAAACTCACAGGAATATGTTCTAAACAGTGTCTGAAATTTTGTATTACTTTGTGATAATTTATTTCTATCGCTTGTTGAATTTCTAATTTTATGCCATTTTGAATAAAAGTGACTACAAAGTAAACAAATATATTATTTTACAAGATTTGAAATATAGTTCATAAGTCTTATGGCCAGGGTGTGGGGGGTTTGACCCACCTAATTAATGCTTGATCCCCCCTGAAGGACATCAAAACAAGATGTATGGGGAGGTCAGCCCTTTAATAGTGAGAAATAGTTGTCCCTGATCTGTATCTTAAATAATAATATTAATAACTAAAATAATAGATAATACAAACATACATTTGACACCCCTATAATGGTTCATGCATAATTGCATAATAATCATTCAACAGTGTCTAAACCAGCAGATCTAAAGCAGCGATGGATATCGTAAGTGGTCACGAGACGGTATTCTTGTAAAATAGGTGTTTATATTTACATATAGCCTAAAAGTAAAGGAAGATTAGACTCATAGTGTGAGTTAGTAACCTCAGAAATAATCAGCTTACTGCATGTCAGAATAAATTTACCGGTAATATGCCTCAAAACACTGAAAACTTAAATACGTCCTATTAATAAATTTGATGTCGTTTAAATAAATAGATACATTTAATTCACTGAAAACTTAACAAAAAAGTTGACCCCCCTGATGGCCAATGTATAATTCGTACCCTGCTTATGGCCCACTTTTGTGGTGCGTCTGTGCCCTATATTGATGCTTGAAAGCTCCAGTCCCCATTCACAGTAACTGCAGGGAGGAAAAGAGACCAGTGAGTAATTTTTGGAAGAAATCAAACAGTTTGGATTTACATGACATAAGGATAGATGATTAAATAATATTCATTTTCTTTTTTAAATTTCTAAATCTTTAATCAGCTCTCTATTCTCTGTCCTTATCTCTGTGGCAGGAGTGATCATGAATTCCACTTCTCCTCCTCCAGCGTTTGTTCGTGTCAGCGAGCGAGACTTGACAGAGATTGAGCTCTATTCAGTGGACTCCATCAATGACCTGCACCGCACACACTCTGAACAGCACAGCAAAGGTATCCCATCATGTCAAAGAACATAAATCACTTCAAATGACTTCAAAATGACAACTTAGACCCACCTCTCACTGTCAGGTGTTCAGCCTCCTCGTCCACCTCCTCCTTCCACCAACGGAAACCTTCAGATGCAAGATCGGCCAGTTGTCTATCAAACCGGTCAGGCAGATAGAAGGCCCTGTGTGAGCAGACTGAACCACATCTGCGCTTCCTCTCGGCGGCACTATGTCTTAGCATGTGCAGTCATCACAGTGTTCCTCCTGACTCTTATTCTTATTTTTAGTTTTCTAGGTAAGAAATCAGTAAATCTGAACGTTTTCGAGATAAACTGTTTTGGTTTCAGTTCAAGATATGCTTCATTGACCGCTAATGTGGCAAAATGTTATCTTACACATCTTAAGAACACACATGGTCAATTTTAAAAGGATAAAGGGTGTGTTCACACATGTAGTTTGGTTATCCTGATCAAAGTCCCTTTAAGGCAAGTAATTTCACTCGGCGGCCATCTTTGAAACACCTCTCAAGCAGTATGCTCGCGCATTCTGTCTGAATGGGGAAACATCAAATTCTCCAAAACTGTTTGCCAAGCTTACCATTACATTACATATTTGGAATCACCAATAAAATTAAGCAACAACTGTCTTTTTTAGTTTCATTTCTAAACATCCAAATTAAACAAAATCTGCAGAAACGGAAGTCTGGTGCGAGCCCCTCAGCCAGAGTATCGTCAGCCTATAGCAATTGTTGATTGGCTCCTGTACTAGAAGGCGGGCTTTATTCGCCATATAGCGATCAATGATTGGCTCCTGACCTGTACTAGTAGACAGGGCTTTATTCACCATATTGACAGTTACACTTTTCCCCATTCAAAAAGATACGAGTGACATGTCTTGTGTATTATATAGTCTTTGTCTTGGTTCTTTTGGACCAAAGAAGAAAGCAATAGTGTGGAGTTCACACTGTTATTTTTAAGACCAAGCCAAACTGAAATGAACTATGATGGTTAAAAACCAAATATGTTTGAGAATGCTGTCTTTTCACAGCCATATCTTGTAACATCATGTCATTTTTCTAGATTCCTTTGGTCCATGTTGCATTTATATTTCAGTCCTACCACATTAATTTGGAAGCAGACTCAGATCCATGTTTTCAATGATCTTGGTCTGCTTATTTGTGCACTAAATGCAGGGACACACCAAGTCGACACCAAACAACTAGCACAGAGGAAAACTGTGATGTCAGCTCAAGTCTAGACCAAAAAGCTTCAGGTGAACACACCAAAATGATGGCAGCTGACTTAAAAGAGAGCATGTTCTGCATCTGCGTGAGAGAACATGTAAGATTAAATGTGCACAGACAAAGCAAGTACCATTTTCACAGTACTTGTCACTGACCACGGAGGGATTCATTCTGTGCAAAATGTCTGATAATCTAATAATCCTATCTTAATAATATCTATCTTGCAAATATTTGAGAAATGTAGTGAAATTTCAGTCGGTTTCTTTGTGTTCTCTCTTTACTTGAAATGTTTACTTAGTTATGCTACCTAAGTTTTGGTTCTCTTGCTCTGGGGTGCATTTCCAAAACAACGATATAACTCATGGCTGAACTATCATAGTACGATGCATCATTTGGGAAAAGAACGATGTAGTGACGAGTGTTTCCCAAAACCTCAGTTTTTCTGTCTCAGATCAATCATTTGAACCACGTTAGTTATAACGTAAAACGTCCATAATGATGCTCTAAGCGGAGTGGAGTAACAACTTCTTTAGAGAAAATGACCATCATTTTTTGTGCAATTTATATTGTTTTACACAAACACGCATTTAAAATAAAATCCAATATTAGTTTTGGTAAAAACATGCACTCGTTTTCCATAATAATTGAAATATATGTAAAGGAACAATATAGGACCTATATATGTTTCCTTTACAAATATTATTGAGAATATTCCATATTCTATTCTAAAACATAAAACCACTTAGCTAACATGTATTATAATCTCATATATAAATCGTTAATGGTTGTAGGCCTAATTTACAGTAGGTTATGTATTAAAAATAAATAAACATCCTACTAATATAATAATAACATCAATTACCATTAATAATAATTATTGTTATTATTAAGTAGGATATATATATATATATATATATATATATATATATATATATATATATATATATATATATATCTATCATACCTGCCAACACTCCCGTTTTTCCCGGGAGTCTCCCGTAATTCAGACCCGTCTCCCGTATTGGTCTGTCTCCCGGTAAACTCCCGGAATTCCCCCGCCCCCCGCTCCTCAGCATTTTGGTACAGTCCGGGCTGAAACTTGGCGCTTGTGCTCTTCCGGTGACGGTCGCGCGCTACAGTTTGCGCGCCCCCATCTCCCTAAACCTCTCACTCCTCCCGCTCCCCGTTCTTCAGTTTGCGCTAGTGTTGTTAACTTAGCGACAAATTTGCAAAAAAGCGACTAGCGACAAATCTAGCGACTTTTTTGTGTGTTACTGGCGATTTTTATAGACTGTCGTTTGTCCATTACTGTACCGTCCCTACTCTTCTCAACGAGCCTCTCCTGCAGCCTGAGAGCAGAGCACCTCTCAGCGTACCCACGGCAAATGATTTAGAACAGGTGGCAGTTTGAAGGTATTTCCCTTGTACAGTCAACCCGATCTGCTTCTCCTTTATTTTAACAATTTATTTTGACCGTTTATTCTTGTTGCACAATCAGAGATGTTTAAAGTGAGAGTTTCAGAACTTGTCTGAGTATATTACGTCTGAGAGATTACTGCAAATTCCCTACTCATCTATAATGATATACTGTATTCAAACAGCAATACATTTAGTTAAATTGACAAGCTTACATAAAGCATAGTGCGAATATAAAATACCCCATTTATTTACCATAGGCTGTTAAACAAACAGAAATGGTAGAACGCGATGACGTCAGTAATATGCAAATTAGCGTATGACGTAATTACCCCCGGGGGGGGGGGGGGGGGGGGGTATTTTTCCCGGAATTTACGAACCAAATGTTAGCAGGTATGATATAAATATATATATATATATATATATATATATATATATATATATATATATATATATATATATATATATATATATATATATAATTTTTTATTATTATTATTTTTTTTTTTTTGAAAAGTCTACTTTTACAACTGTGACGCATTCAAACCACTGCAGAAATCGTCAAACCAACAGGCCCATGTCATATACAGATGAATAAATAAGCTACTATAAATTAAATCTATTAACGTATGCTATATATTTTTGTTTTCACAAGCTTTGGAGACGTAACGTAAATTCCGCTTTTAAATAATAGGTCACCTATAGCTTTTGTCATGAGCCACGGCTGTATTCAAAATGGCATAAATGTTTTCAAAGTGCACTACGAAGGGAACGCAGTTGTCAATATGAAGATCGCTAAAACTGAACTGTAAAATACTTTGAAAGCAAATTACACCTACAGTAAGAGAGATGACTTTAATATATATATTTTTTTTTAATCATTCTAAGTTTAAATGTTGGAATGTTCTAAATGAATAGGGCATAGGGGGATAACCGGGAGTAGAATACAGTCATGTACTATGCTTCTATTTACAGCTCGAGAGGTGTAGTTGCTAGCATACACGTTTGCGAATGTTCGTTGTAACGACGGATTTGGGAAACGCCAAATCAACAAACTATGTTTGTAACGACAGAACTTGTGACCTTAGTTGGCTAACGATAGTTTTCGGAAATGGACCCCTGATTTGTTGCTAATTAACCATGCAGAGTGATCTCCTTAACCGATGACCTTCGACGATTCTACAAGTTGAGCCGGCGTCAACCCAACAAGAGGAGATGCGTGGAACACATAAAAAAAACTAGCTGGACCAATTCTGCCCAACAGCCAACGGTCAGCTTGGTGTGTTCTGGCCTTTAGGTTCAGATGGCAAGCGTTCACACTTATTCAGATGAACCAGATTAACAGTGCTTGTTAGTTTGATCTAATTGCACCAAACATGCCAAGTGTGAACGCACCCTTTCTGAAGTAGAAATTCATTTTAAGTGTATTTTTCCACTGCATGGTATACAGTGTGATTTGTTTAGGTACAGCTTGGACCCAGAACCAATATTTTATGTCACAGTTTAAGTGGATCGTCAATATAGTGTTAATCTTCATTATTCCACTGATGCCGTCGACAGAGCTTTTTGAATATATATAACTGGAAACCGTATTAAACATGAAATATTAATCAGAGCAGGGTTTCTCAACCACGTTCCAGGAGGACCACCAGCTTTGCACATTTTCTATGTCTCCTTAACCAAACGCACCTGATTCATATAATCACCTCATTAGTAGAGACAGAAAGACCTGTAATAGGTGTGAAAGACAAAGGAAACATCCAAAACATGCAGTGTTGGTGGTAATATAGGAATGTGGTTGAGAAACACTGAATTAGAGGGTCTGTGAAATAGTAATTTCTTCAAATAACGTGTGTTTTCTGTCACTGTTCCTCCAGTCCAGCAGAGCAGGGCTCTCCACATACTTACAGAGATGGTGAAACAGGAACAGGAAACAGTTGAAGACATCGCTCAGCTCTTAAAACTGCACAAGCTGCACATTAATCTCACAGAGCAGCGACCATAACATACAAACACAAACCCACAGCGAGGACGCTGTACTGCACTGAGAGAAGAGCACTAATTATGAGTCCACTACTGATCAAGAACTGTCTCTCGTTAAGGTTTATTTCACTGGATCTTAAATGGCTTGCTCAAGAACATTCAATTCATTAGTTTAACCACAGCAGATGATAATATAAAACAACTAGGAAATACTGAAAGACTATCAATAATCTTACTCATATATTGTCACTACATCAAATGACACTGTGATAAATGCTTGATAAAGGACGTTTTGAATGAGCAAGCACATCCACTATTGTGAGTGATTGCCGAATGACTGTAAATCATTATATAGACAACGATGTTCTGTTTGATAAACAAAATATTAAAACAATAAAAAAAATTCTGGCACTATAAACATTTTCTTCACATGGAAACTGATTTTTAACAATAACTGATGACTTTAAAGGACAGATTCGTTGTGAACTCCAGGATGTTATTTGATTGTGTGTTTCTTGCTGAAACAATTTGTTTGCATGAATCCAACTTCTAGAACAGATACTGGCTCAACTGCAGTGATCCAGTATCTGCTTATTAAGTGTGATATCATGCGAAGCGGCTTCCGGGTCCAAGTGTTCTATCAAACTGTATGGGGAGACTCAACAAATGGTATTAATAAATGTTTACAAAGAGATGTAATACTTTTGAAAATCATGATCGCGATAGATTTGAAATACTGTATATTGTTTCTATATTTACTAACAACTTTAATTAAATTGTTTTATATTTCCCTGTCATTTAAAATTCGCAATGTTTTTCATGGTACTTGAATTCTTTCCCCTATTAAAACACTCCACTTTTTTTTGTAAATAGGCACATTTTAGTATAGTTCCTAGCCAAAACCATATAAAATAGCAACTTTTCTTTTTCTTGGTTCCAGATGTAACTACAGAAGGGTCAATTGTAAAGTTCTTTGAAATTCTAATTTTTTATTCGATGTTTGACGTAATCTCAGCAGAAACACTGAGAGGGTGGGGCATAGAATAGCTCCTCCCCTTTAAAAAAAAACAACCAATATTTTGTTTTATCACAGCTCTGGCGGTGAGAGTGGTTGAGCTCAAGCACATCAAATGAAAAGCCAATAAGAAACGTCTTGAAGGGGGTGGGGCATGTCAGATAGTAGAGAGCATTTTATTGGTCAAGATTTGATGGGAAATTTAAGTATGAGGTGATGTGAAAAAAAAGAATTGATCCATTTAGGTGGAAATGACAAACTACAAGCTTTACATGTTTAAATGAGGTTTAGATCACCTAAATGTGAATTTTGTCACTGTTTTGGAGCACAGTAGCATATAGATATTTTTAAAAGTAACATATTGATGCTAACATCTAAAAAACTTCATTTAAATATCATAATTCACAATTTTCCAATTTTTTTTTTGAGCGAGATGCTAATAGCTTAATCCAATTCAATGATTTATACTGAACTAAGCTAAATTTGTCCCCGCCAAATCCAGACATTGACTGAATGAACTGAAAAATGGTAAAACTCAACTGTTTAACTGTAGGGGACATGTAAAATGAACCTATTTCCAAGAAAGTGGAGCGTTCCGGTTACTATGGTATTATACTTTTGCCCTTTCTCTGATTTTTCAAACAAATCTTTGTTTATAATCAGAGATGAAATCCAGAAACCAAACATGTTCTTAAGAAATTCTATGCTCACACTTTTCTCCACTCCATCCTTCATAACAGACACACTTGAACTTTGACCTCATGTCACTGAGAGAAAGGGCATCAAGGGCACCATGTAGTGGGATCATGTGATGTGAGTGAGGGTCCCATCGAGAGCAGCGTCCCTGGGCGTTACACAGTCTCTCACTGCAGTTCCTCACTCCGGCCCGCAGGGCGGTGATATACTCTCCTAATACTGAGCTCAGGTAATCACGCAGGAGAGTGCACTGATGCTAGAGGAAAACACAGAAGAATTATATCATAACAGCAAAGAGTTAATGAGGCAAGTGTGCAAGGTCTAAGTTTAAACGCTACGTCTAAGGCCCAATCACAATTCTATTTTTGTACTCTTACCCAGGGGCGGATTTACTGATTTTGGGGCCCTAAGCAATTCCAGCCATAGTGCCCAAGTCCTGAAATAATAATATTAATAATAATAATTCCTTACATTTATATGGTGCTTTTCTGGACACTCAAAGCGCTTTACACATTTTTGGGGGGGGATCTTCTCATCCACCTGGATGACACGACGACAGCCATATTGCGCCAGACCGTACACCCCACACCAGCTGATTGGTGGAGACAGAGTGATAAAGCCAATTATGGTATGGGGATGGTTAGGAGGCCATAATGGACAAAGGCCAGTGGGCAAATTTGGCCAGGATGCCAGGGTTAAAGGATCCACACAGACTGCAGGTTGGGTGCCCCCTGCTGGTCTCACTATTAACACTTCCGCAAATGGACCCTTTCTGCATTTATTTAATATTTATTTATATTGCTGGTTTATTTTTATATCACTCAATTTTCTTTTAAACATTTTAAAATAATGCAATTTCTACATTTTAAAAAAGTCTCTTAAAATGAATTTACAACTAAAAATAATATATTTTTTTTATAAAATTGACTGCTGGACTGCTCCATAATGCATATTTTATTATGTAAGATTAATATTATATAACATTACATTATTAGAATAATATTATATTTTATTGTATATTAAATATGATTTAATTATGTTAAAATTGTATTTGTTTATCTCTCACCATACAAAACATGGTAGAAAAACATGTTATATATAGTGTATAGGTATAATTTATACTTCTAGATAATTATTGGGGGCCCTCAGATTTCCTGGGGCCCTAAGCAGCCGCTTACCTCGCTTATTGGTTAAATCCGCCCCTGCTCCTACCCAATGGCCCTCGAAACAGAGTGTAAAGGGGAAGGGCTTCAAAATTTACCCCTAAGAAATGGGACAGCACTACAACACCTGCACACGTCATCATATGTCATCACAAGCTCGTACTTCATATGAGATCAGATGATCGCGACTACTGTAGTTATTCCAGTTGCATTATTTTTGGTATTTATCTTCGGGAAATCACTGAAGGCATATATCATGTTATCATAACAATATAATGTGGCAATAAGATCGTAACTGTACTGTGCATTTACACCGTGGCCATATGTATCTATGTGAACACAAAAACATGAACATTATAGCAGACAATGTAAAAAGCTCATTCCCAGTCACTAGACTTTTCTGACAGAGTATTGGAGTGTCATCGAGTGTCAGAATGTTGTGGGACTGCTGTACAGGAGTTATTATTATGGATTATAGATAGCAAAATTTAGCACGCTTTAAAAATAAAAAACACGTTTTAAAAAGCATGACGATAAAACAAACGTGGTTATGAATATGTCAAAACATATGCTTGTTTGTTGTAAAACTTTGTAACAATGACAAAAAAATACTAATTTGTGCATCTCCTGATTTCCGTGTGCAGCTGCCGCCGTTGTAGATGGTGTATTCTGGGACATTTTCTTACCCCTTGGTTTTGAGTGTGGTCCTGAAACTATCTAGCACTACCTCTTAGCCCTACTCCTTCAAGCTAAAGAGAATTGGGACACCCCTACCCCTTCACAGGAACGCGCAAAATGAGGGGTAGGGGTAACAGGAAAGGCTAAGGGTTAGAATTGGGATTGGGCCTAGGTCTTCAGTTTGTATACTGTCATGATTTAGACCCATAAAACAGTAATGAAACCATTAGGTTAGTACAAAAAGAAGAGTCCACAGCATTCAGACTGACCTTAGATTTTGCAAAACTCAGTTCACCCCATAACACAACTCCTGCGGCACCTAAAGCTGCGCTCTCACCAAGTGTGTGCTCCAAATCTGTCTAAAAAGATACACAATTTCACACAATACTGTTGTTTTTAAAGTAAGAAGTATTGCTAATGTTATGTAAAACTGGCCAAATATTTAATTAACTGAAATTTAGCAGACTAAATAAGTTGAATTACTATTAAAAGACAGACTTTACAGTAAGACATGTGAATAGATTTTAAACTAGCACTTTAACAGTTTAAAACAATGTCTTTAAAGATTCAATTTGATTGACTCTTACTGAAATCACCTGTGTGTGAATTGAGAAACGAGTAAAGAAGACTGAAATACTTGAAGATGAGGTGATTTACCTATGACTGTACTAAGCGTGAACTCAGAACTAAACCCCTTCATCTTTCAAAGTCTATTCTGGGCAGAGGTGAAGAGCCCACTAATGCATGATAAGACTGGAGCTCGGCAAACAGAGAACATCAAATTCTGACCTTTACAAAAGGGCGTTAATATCAGAGGAAATCTTTCATAGTTCCTATAACTACTTGTGAAAGTGCATACATGTTCACAGCACAGGAACTGTGATGAACCCAGCACACTAGGAACTTAGTGAAAATAAGTACACTAATTAAAGCATGTCATGCAATTCATTGTTCCGTGAAAAGACAGTTTACATAAACATGGAAACCAACCAATAAATGATGAACTTCCTTATTCTCTATTCTCACGTTATTGTTCTTGTTGAATGAAAAAGCTGGAATGATATCACTGTTAATTGGCTTACATCAATTGAGGATTCCTACTGGACCTGCAAATGCAAACGCAGCAGATGCCCTTCCAGCCACAACCCATCACTGGAAAACATCCATACACACTCATACACTACGGTCAATTTTAGCATACCCAATTCAACTGTACAACATGTCTTTGGACTCATGGGGGAAACCGGAGCACCCGGAGGAAACCCACGCGAACATGGGGAGAACATGCAAACTCCACACAGAAATGCCAACTGATCCAGCTGATGCTCGAACCGGTGACCTTCTTGCTGTGAGGCGAACGTGCTACCCACTGCACCACCAAGTTGCCCAGTGTATGTCTTGCAACACTTTAAAATACTGTGCCAGTGTTTTATAGGGCATCCATTCTCCCAGTCACTGTACATTTACATCACTGGTAGTTTCTATTGTTCTTACTTAGACTCTTCCTTGAAGTAGGAACTAATTTAGTTCTCTCAAAATAGTTTAAGAAAATATCAAAATGGGTTCCCTATGAACTAAATTTGTATCTTGAGTGATTTTCCTGGTTGTATTCACACCCTCATAATGACTCAACATCAAGTGTGGTGTTCAAAAACAGTGTATGCGTACGGTACATCCCTAGTAGTTCCTGTTGTACTGGGTTACACCCTAGTCTGAAGTTGAAGTAACTGTCTAAGCTGTTTCTATAATTAAATATTTCTTAGTTCATGTGATGTGAACATGGCCAAAAATCAGGTACTTCCACCGATAGTTCTAGGAACTATGGAAACATTAGTCCAGTGAAAAGCCCTCCAACCCTAATCAAACATAGCTGATCTAACTAGTCAAGGTGTTCAAGACTATTAAGCAGGTGTAAGTTGGAGGTGGTTGGAGCTAAACTATACAGAGCTGCAGCCCTCCAGAAATTGAGACCCTTACCCTAAAGGGAAACAGCTGAAACTGATAAAGGGGTTCTTGTCTAGGTACCTGATTCAGAAACGTCAATGAGTGTATGAATGCCACTCGGGTGTAGGGGAATACAGGAAGTGGTTCACTGCCAGGTGAATGCTGGGTAGCCACTCGGAGGGCCTCAAGTATACGGTGTCTCACCATTAGCTGAGTGTGTGTGTGTCCGGCCAGTTTACGCCACAAGTAAATGCTTGGATACAGGGCGGTGGATTGTTTCCATAGAAACCCCAGTTTATCATTCAAAGTCTCTGTGCCATTGTGGCACTTCCCTGTGTACCCGCTCTGTACTTGGCCATTGTTGTTATAGCAACTTGGAAAACCATAAAACCCCCATAATCCCTCTGGACAGAGGCGAAGCCCAAGGCGCAGAGTTTCCTCCATAAACTGTCTTGCTGCTAACTCAAAGTCCGCTTTTGCTTTGGATTTCACTTCCTCCTCAGACATATCTGGATGTTCATACCTAACCTGCTTTTTAGAAAGTTTCCGATATACAATTCTGGTGCCGAAGTTCCACTTCCACACAGGCTCCCATGCCTCCCAATCTAGCACTGCTAATCCACTGAAGCTCGACCTCAGCTTTTCCCTGATCCCCACTTCTGCTAACGATAGATGAGCCTTCAGGTATCCTTCTTGAGGTAAACCACCATTGACTTTTACCCCTTCACGGCTGATGTAGGGGTAGAGGCCCAGGCGGCGCTGATAAAATATGCTCATATTTTGACCCTGAAATCTCTGGTGTGAATTGTGTATGATGTTGTACTGCTGAAGTGGCAGGGAGACTCCATATCGACGCTGACACCGAGCTGTTGGTACATTCCAGATCACTTGAAAGCCACGCCTCCCTATGACAGACTCCAACCCCTCAACCATATTCAGAACAGGGTTGCTTGAAGACAACATAATCGACAGGGCTAAGGTGAGGAAGGGATGGAGAACATTGGATCCCAAAAGCATGCCTATGAAATACACAAACATATTAGGCTTTCATATTTTGCTAAATATTAGACAAAATGTCTAAAAATCAACATAAACAGGGGATAATGCAGCTTTTATGGCCTCTCTATCACCATCCCAGTTCATAACATGGCAATATGTAAAATAATGGTCCAAAATCCTGTAGTGGACCATTAATAAATTATTTATCGCATTGTAGGGCTACTAATTCAGGGATTAAAACCAATTAGAAATGATGAGCGGTTAAATACAAAAATTAATATTCCAAAGAAATGTTGTTCCAAGCATACTTGACTTGTCTCAAAATAAATGAAGGTATTTCATAACACATTTACCACCCATCTTTAAACTGTCCAACCTCAAATTTGATCCCACTAAATGACAAGCGCATCACTTGAAGTTACAGTACGTTTTTATTTTAGTAACACTCTTTAAAATCAGTGACATTTCTTTTAGAGGTGCTATAAAATATTTAAGTAAAATCTATTTAAGGCACATTCAGATTGTTACAGTACTTGAAGTCAATACACTGCATCCCTGAATCAGTTACAGACTGAAGGAGTGTATCCTGAGTCTCAGATGTCCTTGTGCATCCAGAAGATAGGCAGTCCACTGTTGTCCGTGTACGGTGTTTGCTCCAGAGTCTGAATACCTGGAGCACAGGACAATGGAGGAGGTGGTGGAGGAGGAGGAGGAGGAGCAGGAGGTAAAACAGAAGGTGTTGATTTTGCATGATTGGTAACCTCAATCTTCCTCTCTTCGTCCTCATTCTCGGCAGTCCTACAGAACTTGTGTAGAATCTCCATGGGCATGAAGGAGGCCAGAGTCCCCACACTTTGGACAGGTTTGGAAAGCACAAACCCCAGATGGGCGTAGAAGTGTTGCTTATCGTGAGTAGTTAGGCACAGTCGGGTACAGCCACGTCCTTTGGCATAGCGTTCAACACCTTCCATAAGGATTCGGCCATAACCCTTCCCTCGCAATGATCTGCAAACCACGACCGACTCCACAAACAGACTTCGGCTGCCCAGAACGCGAGACAGGCGGGCATGACCGATGAGCTTCTCATGTTGACTCTGCCTCTCCCACTGCAGTAGCAGGAGACACACTGGATAGTTGTGGCTGGACTGACGGAGTGAGTGAATTCGCGCCCCCATGCTGCGCTGCCATTGGGTATTGAGCAATTGGGCGCACACCTCCTCTAAATCCCAGCGCTCATGAAGAGGCTCAATTCGAATGACTGTGCAGCTGACGTCACCATCACACCTGCACACACGCCAAGGGCACGAGGTCAACACAGGAGGGCCACTTCTGTTCTGAACAGTGCCTGATTAAACAGCTCTTTTTTAAAAATAAAGGTTCTTATGCGCATTGACAGTTTCATAAGGAACATATAAATCAGAGGTGCTCAACCCTGTTCCTGGAGATCGACCTTCCTACAGAGTTCAGCTCCAACCCTGATCAAACACACCTGAAACAATTACTGAGGACCTGGGGTGCGTTTCCCAAACAACGACGTAACTCCCGGCTGAACTATCATAGTGCGATGCATTGTTTGGCAAAAGAATGATGTAGCGACGACTGTTTCCCAAAACCCGTAGTTTCTCTGTCGGAAATCCATCGCTTGAACCACGTTAGTTATAACAAAAAACGCCCATAATGATGCTCTAAACGGGGTGGAGTAACTTCTTTAGAGAACAACCCCATCATTTATTTGTGCAAATTATATTGTTTTACACAAACACGCATTTAAAATAAAATGCAATATTAGTTTTGGTAAAGACATGCACTCGTTTTCCATAGGCCTTTTAATTAAAATATGTAATATGTAAATGGGACATATAGGGCCAGTGTGTGCTTTACTAATATTATTGAGAAGTTGAACATTATTCTATTCTAAAACATAAAATCATTTACAAAAGCTAACAATATTCTAATATCATATATAAATCATATAAATAAATAAATAATGAGGTGATTTATTATAAATATATTTACTTTAATAATAATATTAACAATATTAATGATGATGATTATTATTTAGGATATTGTTTATTTATTTAAAAAAAAAAATACAATTTGACACATGCAAACCACAGCAGAAAGTTCTAACCATCAGACCCATGTCATATACAGCAGAGAAACGTAATAAATAACCCACTATAAAATACAAGAATTAACGTATGCTATGTTTTTTATTTTCACAAGCTTTGGAGACGTAACATTATTTCCGCTTTTAAATATACCTATAGCTTTCGCCATGAGGCTGTGTTCAAAATTATATCAATGTTTTCAAAGTGCTCTGCAAAGGGAGCACAATTGCAAACATGAAGATCATTAAAACTGAACTGTAAAAATATTTTGAAAGCAAATTACACCTAAGAGAGATTACCTTAATGCTTTTTTATTTTTGATAATTCCAACTTTGAATGTTAGAATGTTCTAAATGAATAGGGCATAGGGGGATAAGTGGGAATAGAACACAGCCAGGAACTATGCTTCTAACTACAGCTCCAGAGTAGTAATGGGCAATATAAACGATATGCGATATAAACGATACAAAAGTGGCCTACGATAGAGATTCTAATTCTATTGCACTATCGCGATAATGCATGTTTGATGACGCAATCTACCTTGCTTAAGTTTGTGATGCAGTTTGCGAATGTTTGTTGGAGCGATGGATTTGGGAAACAGCAAACAACGAACTATGTTTGTAACGACGGAACTTGCGACCTTAGTTGGCTAACGATGGTTTTGGGAAACGCATCCCAGAACAGCACTGGATAATTACAGACAGGTGTGTTTGAAGGGTTGCAACTGAAATCTGCAGGAAGGTAGATCTCCAGGAACAGAGTTGAGCACCCCTGATTTAAAGGGATAGTTCAACCAAAAATGGCTCACTGTTTACTCACCGTTAGTGGTTACAAATGTTTATGCGTGGCTTTATTCTGCTCTACACTAAAGACATTTTGAAGTAAGCTAAAAACCTGACTTCCTTGGTGATAAAAAACAAACACTTTGGAAGACAATGGTTACAGGTTTCCAGCTTTCTTCAAAATATCTTCTTTTCTGTTGTTCAACGGATTAAAGAAAGTCAAGTTTGTAACAAGTAAACAGAATTTTTTTACGAATGATGACGGAAATCAGTTTTGTGTGAACTATTCCTTTACCATCCATTAAACCTTACCATTGACTATATGGTTTTATACGGTAGAAAAAAAAAAGTTTCTTTAAAATGTTCTTCACATTTTGAAAAAAGGTTCTTTGGAAAACCAAAAACAGTTCTGCACAAACACCCTATTGGAATGTTTATTTTTAAAGGCAAGGTTGCTGTTAAATATCCACATGCAGCGTAATCACAGTTAATTGTTAGGGATTGTTCATTATTTACACCTATTTTTTTCTGTCATTCATTCATTTTCTTTTCGGCTGAGTCCCTTTATTAATCTAGGGTCGCCACAACGGAATGAACCGCCAACTTATCCAGCATATCTTTTTTACGCAGCGGATGCCCTTCCAGCTGCAACCCCTCTCTGGGAAACATCCATACACACTCATACACTATGGACAATTTAGCTTACCCAATTCACAAACCCAGGGAGAACATGCAAACTCCACACAGAAACACAAACTGACCCTGCTGAGGCTCGAACCAGTGACCTTCTTGCTGTGAGGCGACAACACTACCTACTGCGCCACTGCGTCGCCTATATTTTTTCTGTATATAATATTATTATAATACTATATACATATCACAAGTATTAAAAAGTTATTAGATTTGGTAAACTTCAATAAGTCCCAAAGTTTGTGGATTTGCCTTGATGAATAAATAATAACAAAAATTTCATTTAGACAAGAACACAAAGTCAAATCTTGCCGATTTGGACCCCAATGACTTACAATATTTAAAATTAAATACATAGAACAAAATATCTTTTTTTTAAAACTGTTTTTGAAAGCCCAATCATGCGAGTAAATGACAGATGTTTCCTTTTAATGTTATTTTACACAGAACATGAACACTTTTCTGTTAAAAGACATGCAGTTTGCTCAACAGAGTTGGACTATCCTCTTGATTTCACAAACAAATGCAGTTATTTCTCTAACTTGCTGCAACAGTTGTCAGTTGTTTTCAACACTCAGTTTTCCTCACCATCGTGTCCAAAGTCACTTTCACAGCCAGTAGCTTATTTAATAAAAAGGCAGATGCACATTTTAATTCAAAGGACTCAGGCAACAAACACAGTCAATAGGAGTTTCTCATATATAGCACATATTAAAAATATATCTGCACAAGTATAAAAATTAATAAATAAATAAAAAAACCATCAAAGGAAGTCAGGAAGCTGTGGGCTGGATGTGTGATTCCTGTGTTACACCACATGGACGTCAAGCTAATGTGAACCGTTTGACTAAAGACAGACATCTAAACTTATATATACAAAAATATATATCTTTCACATTCATGTTTAGTTTAGACATGCTTTCCGTTTGTCTCTGGGCCCTGTCATTTCACAGGTCAGAATACACCAAACTCAATAAATTTGGTACAAACCGTCTTGACTTTTGAATAACATTTCATTCATTAAACATTCAAAAAATGACATTAAAGTTCACCTAAAAAAGAAGATTCTGTCAATAATTATTTGAACTCAACCTCTGTGATTTTCTTTCTTTATTTCTTTCATGGAATGTAGAAGATGTTTTGAATAACATTAGAACCTGCTGGTTTTCACTGTATGTACTAAAGAAAAAAAAAAACTAAAGAAAACAAAAACTACTTTAGACCATTCTTCAAAACATCTTATTTCATGTTACACATGATAAAACGACAGGCTTGGTATGACACGAAGTTGACTAGATGACAGAACTTTCTTTTTTGAGGGAATTAATCATATTTTTTATGGCAAAGTAAAAAAGAACTAGCATTAGACTAAAAAAATGTAAACAGAGACAGCATGCCGACAAATAGCAATTTCTATTTTCACATTAAATTAAAAACAAAGAAAAAAATGCAAATCTGACTAAATCACAATAAACAAAAATAATACAAATATCTAAAAAATAGATCAAAATAATCAATCTCACCTGCAGAGCTTAGAGACAAAACGGCCAGTTAATGTTTCAAAACTGTTTCTCATGCAACTGAGAGTTAAAATAAGGAAACACAAGACATGCTCTCTCTGTACCTGGTAGCACTGGTCTGGAATCAGTTTAGCCAGTTATCTTGTATCAATTACTGATATTTTGGTGTGGAGAAGACTGATTCTAGATCAGTAGTGGAAGGAAATGACTTTTAACAGCTTTTTGACTTTACTTGAGACAAGTGTGAAATGCTGATAGGAAGTGTGTGGGCTCTGTGCTATCAATGTTTGCAGGCCCTAATATAAATAAATAATAATAACAATAGTAATAATAACTAATAATAGTAATATAGTCAAACGTTTTAAAGCTGTGGGTTTAATTTGAAGCTTGTGCTGCATTTGGGTTTGTTTTATTCAGACTGCAGGACAAAAATACATTTTCTGAAGTAAATCACAAACATAATTCTCCAATGGCTGAGTTACAATTCCCTTACAAAAAACACTATCAAAAACCATGTTTTTGGAAGTTACACCAAAGTTAACCACAAATAATCTATGTTTTTTTTACTACTTTAACTATAGTTTACCTATTGTATGTCCAAGTAATCGACGTGTCGACAAAACATGTTTACTAACGTCAGTTTACTATAATAAACCGCGGTTAATTTACTTAAGGTTAAACGGGAACTAAAGAGAGTTTGATTCCACATTTTTAGATACGACAAGACATTATAATCTGTCGTATTATGTTTATAACATAACTTTCTAAAAGACAGTCTCTTTAAAACATTATGAACTGCATGTCTCAGCACACAAGAACGCAACGCGACATTCGACTTCAAAACAAGTTCGATGCGAAGAGATAAATCAACAAACACCACAAACGCTTATGACTTTCGTTCGGCTGTTGACACATGCTGTGTATTTGGGTTTAGCTTAAATCTGTGTGATACCTACATGCTGGAAACTTTATCGCTGGCACAGCAGCAGTTGTTTTGAATCACCCTCTTCTTCTGGTGGAGTAGATCAGACAGCGCCTCCGTCCACTTACTGCCACCTACTGGATATCCCAAAAGTTTCACACGATCTAAGGACAGTGTACACAAAGTATAAAAATATTCTTTATGACACTTATTAATGTAGTTACAATAATTTATACGTGTGTATTGATGTTTGAAATTGATATTTCTGATATTTAACAACAGGCAGGCCTCGACTTTGAGCATTCATTTCTTGTATAAGCGTGAAACGGACCTAACACAATGACAAAGCAAGAAGCATTTGTTTTTACTCCCAGTAAGAAGACAACTCAGTATTGGCTCTGTGGCTCAATAAAACCCTTCAGAAAATTCAACCAAAAAATGCAACACAATTTAACGTTTTATTCTGAGATAATGGTAGGGCAGGGCAAACAATCAATAAAGGTACATTTCCTTGGTCCCACTTTATGTTAGGTGGTCTTAAATGCTATGTAGCTACTTGCATCAATACATAAATAAATATGTACATACTGTGTTCATAATGTATGTTCTGGTACTCTTGAGGTGGGATAAGTGTAGGGTTAGGGACAGGTTTGGTGGTATGGGTAAAGTTTAAGTGTGTTCTGTACAAAATGCTGGCTTCCACACAATTCCTTCATATTGTCCCAACACAAATTAAGTTAACTTAATTATTTTTACAAATTTAAGTTGATTGAACATAAAAAATTTTTTTTTTTGATTGTCCCCAAAAAACTTTCAAGAATTGTGTAGTCATTTAAAACAAGTAGTTTTAACAAGAAGAAAAGGTTAAGGTGTAAAGCATGGTGAACAGTGTAATTTCAGAAATTAATTACAGATGCAAATGCAGGTATTTAATCAATTATAAGTACAATGTAAAAACATGTATCTACACAGTAAGTACGTTGTAACAAATGATTAAATATGTTAAGGTATTTCATTCGTTTGATTTATCCAAAACTTCAGTGTGGGTCAATGCTGCCATAAGGATACAGTAGGTCTTCACAGATGTTCCTCAGAACTGTATCTGAGTCTGTTTTGCTTCTAACTAAGTCCAAGAGTCTGGCTCCGGAAGTAAAAACTCCCTTCAGTTCATTTTGTCCAAGGGAAAATAGTTTTGTTTTTTCTGACAGTAATTGATAAACTTTTAAAGACAGACCTGTTGTGAACTCAATGATTGTTAATCAAATGAATATTAAAGAGCTGTTATCTGTAAACGCATGCTTTTATTCATTGCCATTGCTTCTCTCACTGAAGCAACAAGTACAGTCTTGTACCTTTGTCTTTTTGTGTGATTTTCAGATATTTCTTTGCTTCAAATTGAAGTTTGCAATTCTTTGATTTACCCCATAGCTGGTTGATTTGTCTCATCTTATAAACCCTTTACAAAGCTGTTTTTATTTTGTCTAAAAAGTGGATGGGCACTAATGCCCTCAAATAGCCAAAACACTTGGCACACAGCCAGTTTAATCAATCATTTTCAATAGACTTAAATTCATGAACAGATTAAATAACTGATTTAAATTTTTTAATTAAAATACAAGTTTTAGTTCACCCAAAAGTTTTTAATTACTCACCCTCACGTCATTCCAAACCTTGAGAGCTTCATCTTTAGAACACAAATGAAGATATTTTAGATGAAATCTGAGAGCTCCCTCATCCATATACAGCAAGGTTCATAATCATTCAAAGTCCAGAAAGGCATCAAAAACATCCTCAAAATGGACCATGTCTTAAGTGGTTTAATCAGAATATTATCAAGCTACGAAAACACTTTTTTGTGCACATAAAACAAAAATAACTTCATTCAACAATTTCTTCACCTCATTGTAAGTAAATTGCAATAATAAAAATATAAATATGTATTCTGAAAACAAATGAAGGTCTGAGGGGTTTGGAATAAAATCAGGGTCAATTGGCAGAACTAACACTTTAATATCAATAAAGTATGTTTAATACAATATCCTACACCAAGGCCATCCAAACTCGGTCCTGGAGGGCCGGTGTCCTGGAGAGTTTAGCTCCAACCCTAATCAAACACATCTAAACCAGCTAATCAAGCTCTTACTAAATATACTAGAAACTTGCTGGCAGGTGTGTTGAAGCAAGTTGGAGCTAAACTCAGCAGGACACCGGCCTGGACCGAGTTTGGACACCCCTGCCCTACACCAATGGTCTCAAACTCAATTCCTGGAGGGCCGCAGCTCTGCATAGTTTAGCTCCAACTCACACCTGCTTAATAGTCTCTAGTAGTCTTGAACACCTTGATTAGTTGGATCAGCTGTGTTTGATTAGGTTTGGAGCAAAACTGTGCAGAGCTGCGGCCCTCCAGGAATCCAGTTTGAGACCTGTGCCCTACACCATAGGTCTTAAACTCAATTCCTGAATGGCCTCAGCTTTGCACAGCTTTGCTCCAACCCTAATCAAACACAGCTAATCCAACTAATCAGGTGTTCAAGACTAAGACACTACTAGATCAACCCTGTTTGATTAGGTTTGGAGCAAAACTGTGCAGAGTGGCACTCCAGGAATCCAGTTTTGAGACATATACCCTACACCAGGGCTATTCAATTGGCGGCCCGCGAGCCGAACCCGGCCCCCAAGGCAATTTGTTCCGGACCTCCAAATTTAGCTCAGTCAAAAAACGGCCGCTATAGTTATGAAGTAACATGCATCTGTTCATTACAGCACGAGCTGCAGTTGAAGGCTGCGCAGAGAATGAATCATGTGACATTAAGTGAGTGGCGCGAGCAGCCACAAACATTTGGATATGTTTGTAGAAAAGGCCTTTTGTACAATGAACTGGTATTGTTAATAGGGATGCAACGATTAGCAGTTTTCACTATTAACCGCGCTTTTATTCATTACGGTTAATTAATCGTAAAGGCTTCTCAACACCATGTTTCTGTTGCACGGAACAAAACTGCTGCAACTAAACAAAGTTATGCCAACTGTGTGCTACTTAAAAGTTCCGAGCTTATATCAAGGCTAATACGCACACACATTGGATTAACTATAGCAGCAGGCCGTTCACATATTGCGCCTTTTCTGTGTGCAAGTTCACTATTTCCAATGGAGACGTGCGCATATTGGGAGCGGTGTACGTGCGGTTCACAAGCGAACCGACGCGCCCTCCAGGTGCACACAGTAGAAATGATCTCACTCTGTAGTGGTGAGAGTTGTGCGTGGCTTTTGAGTGCAATGTAAACAAAAGATATGGTATAACGAATTATATATTTTAATAACAAATTATTAAAATGATTATGTATGTATGAACGCAGATAATAACCGTTCATAAGAACAGTTCATTTAAATTCTTAGCTAATATATAGCTTAAATTAACATTAGACAAATACAATTTATTTATTCTTATTTTTATGTATTTATTCATTGTTCTGTCATATATTTTCATTGTAAAATTATCTCTCACATTTAAATTAAAAACTTTTTCATTTATTTTTAAGTCCAAAGAGAGAATTGATTATTGTTTGTTTTTTATTAATATTTTGTGCTGTATTTGGTTACTGAGCAGCAATAAACAACACTTTAATATATAAGCAGTTTTCTTGCGATTTTCTAAACTAATAGTGTTTTGAATTTGATAAATGCATAATAATCATGATAACCGTGAAACCATGATTATTCTTCAGACTATAATTGTACAACAAAATTCTATAATTGTTGCTTCCCTAATTATGCAGTTCAAAACAGAACATATGAATGTGTCTGAAATGTAGAAGACGCCTACTTGAGCAATACACTGATTTTGTTGTGCTTCGAAATACATTTGAATATGTTTGTAAAAAAACGCCACATTGTACAATGCAGTGATGTCATGCAGTTTCAAAATATTTTAGCATTTAATGTAAAAAAAGCCAACATGGGTGTCTTAAGGAGCAAAAATACAGCATATGAGCTCTCACATGCTGTTGTGTCATCACTTATATTGCAAGTCATATCTCTCCGGCCCCTCATTTGGGATGCATTTTATGAACTGGCACCCATGACTAGGCATGGGCCGGTATAAGATTCTGACGGTATGATAACCTTGGATAAAAATATCACGGTTTCACGGTATTGTGATTACTGCTCTAAAATATATTCTTTTTAAATGTCTGGATGAAAAACAAAAACGTTGTTTCCCTTTGAATACAATATATTGTCTTTTTTGAAAGATTTATAATATTTTGGAACAGTAAACATGTCAGGCTAAATAATTCAAATGAGTCATAGTCTTCTGCTGTCTTCATTAGTTTCAAAAACACAGATTTCTTTACAATTTAAAATGGCATCTTTGGATATTTTTTTCTGCTGAAGATATTGTTGTCCTAAAAAACAAAAACAAAATGTAAATAAAAAAATCATACACATACCTTAGGAATGGTATTACAGAAAATCTTGGCGGTTTTAAAACCTTGACTTTTCCAAACCGCAGTATACCTTTAAAACGGTTATCGTCCCATGCATACGCATGACAAACTAATTGAATAGCCCTGCCCTACACCTTTTCCCGAACCAAAAGTAAAAAAAAATCCCAAATAAAAGCAGACACCCTGATTTATCCAAAGTTTATTAAAAGTACAATCTGTAAATGCTGAAACTAGCCAACCCTCAATGGTGTCAACCAACTAACAACAGCCAGCTACCGCCCTAAAGGAAAAATAACACTCCATTTTAAAAACACTTGTATGGTGTCTCCAATGAAAAGAGAACGAACACAAAACTGATTCCTGACATTTAAATGGCACTGTTCCTGTAATTACAGACCGCACCTTCCAACACACACACACACACACACACAACACACACACACACACACACACACACACACACACACACACACACACACACACACACACACACACACACACACACACACACACACACACACACACACACACACACACACACACGCACACACACACGCATTCGCAACATAAGAGTCCCAGCAGGTTACCAAAATGTCTGCTTTATTTATTTTTCAGGACGACTCATTCAGAAAGACTAAGGGGAAGAAAAAAAATAATAATCCGCACTAGATTCGGCCTCGCATCCTCCAATTAGGGGGCGGTGTAACAGCGAGTCAACCTTCCACAAAATAATAATATATAATCATAATAATAATAGTAATACATTAATCAATACAATGTGGAGTTTAAGTGAGAAAAATCAGTCACTGTGCATACCACCGGCAAAAAACTTTTATGCACCAACAGCAGGGAAGGAAACAGGTCATATTTAAAGTTTATCAAAGCTCTCGCATTCTCATAAAATGCTCTAAACGTTAAATTTTTGCACTTTTTTGCTTTTTTTATTGAAAGATATCAACTTTTTTTTTCTTGTTTAAACATAGATTCTTTTATCTCTTTTTCTCGTTTCTTTGTTGTGACTGCAAGTGACCATGAGAAAGGATGGGTCCTTGGCTGGGGATTTTTGGTGTAAGTGAGAGTGTGTGTGTGTGTGTGTGTGTGTGTGTGTGTGTGTGTGTGTGTGTGTGTGTGTGTGTGTGTGTGTGTGTGTGTGTGTGTGTGTGTGTGTCTGTGTGTTTTTCCTCTCCAGGCTGTGGTTGGTTCAGGGTCACAGCGGTTGAGCTGGTAATGCTTCTATTTCGTACTGAGCAGCTGACGCAATGACAACAGGCGTGTGTGTGAGAGAGTGTGTTGCATGATTTGAAAGTGTGAGCATGTTGGCTGGAGTATGAGTGCACATAAAAGGAATGTGTACCTACAAAATGTTTTCGGAGTGTATAACCTATGTGTCGTGTGGTGTTGTGTGTGTGTGTGTGTATGTGTGTGTGTGTAAGGCACGGCCAGTCTGTCTCAGTCCCTCAGGTCCACGCTGGATCCAAACAGAGCCACCAGCTGCTCCTCGTAGTGGGCGATGTTCCTCTTCATGATCTCCTTGCAGGGCCCCAGCAAGCGCTCGAAGGCTTGTATGTCAATCACTGGAACATAAAAGCATTAGTGAGTAATTGGGACAGCTTTTATTTCATTTCGGTGCATAAATGAAGTCAGATCCTCACCCAAGCATTTGATGTCCCCTATAGCATAGGCTGAGGCAGCACGTGGTTTATTAGTGACGAGAGCAAGTTCTCCAAAATACTGCCCTCGACTGCAGCGAGCGATCTCAACCTCGGCATTGTCCTGTCGGTCTGCTTTCGTCTGAGAGAGACAGAAAATTTTAATAAAATGCACAAGATATTCATGTATCTTTGGTGTTTCCCTGTTTTTTAACTTAAAATTGAGGGCGTATGATGTCACATGGTCTATGTCACTAGTTAAAGGCTGATTTATACTTCTGCTTCAGGTGATCGGCGTGACCCACGGCGCCTGCCTTGCGTGTAGTCGTGCATTTATAATTCTGTGCACTGTTTGTGTTGGCAGTAGGTTTTTATGTTCTTCTGTGTTGAGTTTCTTCGTGGGTGTTTTGTTTTTTTTCTGAACACTAAAAGTAGCTAAAACTCGCTCATTCAGAAGCAGGAACCAGCGGACATGCAACAACTTTAATCATAAAGCCTCATTCTCACTACGAGCCACTCGCAGCAGCAAAGCGATACGTGACCGTTCATTTCAACGAAGAGCAAGCAACTTCTGGTGACCTCTGGCTACGCAAGCGACAGCGACCATTGGCGACCAGGTGGGTGTGTCGAGCGATGTGACAAAGTTGAGAATACTTCAACTTTATGCAAATGAAGAGCTTGTCAGCGTTACCAAGCCGACCAATCTCAGAGCTTGTGCTACACGTCGTTGTGACATGTAGTTATATTTTTTGAGAGGTGCACGTCAGCATAGGCGGTCAGCCACGGCGAGGGCTACATGACCGCGCGAAGACTGCGGCGGACCATATGTGTGTACTTGACACAGAAGTATAAATCAGCCTTTAAAAAGGCTATTTCTCTGGATTTGAACATTCTTGGAAACATTTTGGATAATGCAATACGCAAGTCAGTAAAATAAATAACACTATTCCAGTGGTTTTCGATATTTTAATTAGTTTTTGTTTACATATTGTGCGTTTAAAATGCCCTTAATTCTAATCTCATTTAATCTGCAAGAGTAGTTTGATATCCATCCAAGATAAAACCAAAAAATTCTCTATAAATATATTCATGTTGCATAGTCACCTGCAACTAAAAACTTTACTTGTGTAAATTTGTGCTCAAAAAAATAGAATACTGAATTACTGAAAGCTGTAGTCCTGCAGTTCTTTCTTTTTAGAAAACTATTTAGGCCCCGTTTACACTAGTGCATTTTCGTTTTGAAACGGCGTTTTAGATAAAAAACGATCCGCGTCCATACTAGCGTTTCATCTAGCGTTTCTAAACATGTCTCCGTCCACACTACTCCACCAAAAACGGATATCACGTGACCATTCGCGCACTCTGGGCATGCGCGTTCAATTATAAACAGGAAGCATGTGTCTCGCTCGGCATTTGGTTATTGTTAGTCAACAAACGCTGGTTGAACGATGAACGCGAGCGATTAGCGAGTGCTCGAACAATAGCTTAGCTCTTGCGAATATATGCAGCTGCTGTAGTAAAAAAGGCAGAGTTTAACTGCACAATGGCACTTAAAATGGACAATAGTGCAAACAACGCTCCCATTTCTGTGTCAATGTTGTTGTTTACAGTGAAGGCTGGTCTGCGTTAGTCATGTGATAGGGGCTTGACAAATAGGGGGAGGATACGCAATGACCCAAAAGCCCCAATCAGGTAGCGAATCTCAGCAGCCACGCCTCCGTTTTCAGATGTCTCCGTTTTCCCCCATCCACACTGAGACGGAGCAGCAGCATTTTAGAATGAAAACGACCTCTCCAGCGTTTTCAAAACACTTCGTTTTCGGGGCTCGAAAACTCCGGCGTAGTGTGGACGGATGGCGTAACCGTAGCAAAACTTATGCGTTTTAAAACGAAAAAGCATTAGTGTAAACGGGGTCTTAGACAATTATATGCACACAAATATTTGTTGAGGTTGGATCTTTGAAACTTTTTTTTTTTTTTTTTTTTTTTACATCAACAGCAATATTGCATGCTGCATAAAAGCGAAAAAATGTGAAAAAGCACAACAGAGCACTTTATTTACACATCTGGGAGGAAAAAGTTGGAATTCCCTCCAAAATATGAGCAATAATTTTAACATTGGAAAAACACATAAAAAAGCACATTAAAAAAAGCTTAAAAGATATACTAGAATGAAAGAGGGGATGAAAAAAAGAATACAAGAACTCACTTTACTCTTCATCATAATCTTCACTTCTCCAGACTCCACAATGTAGAAGCAATCAGCCTTATCACCCTGGTAATAGAGCAGCCCATAATGATAATGATTAATGATACAAAAGCATCAGTCAGAGCCCTGATCTTCAGTTCAGCTCTATTATTATAGTCCTATAATTACACCTGCGCTCTCTCTCTCTGTGTGTGTGTGCGCGTGTGTGTTGGTTCTTTCAGACAGACCGTGGTTGCTCAAGTGTGTGAGAGCTGAACAGATATCAAGATCTCATTGGACCCACCCACCATCTCGCACACATAAAAAAAAAAAAAACATCAATCTGATCTGTAGGCATAGAGTCAAGTCCATTGCACACTGGGTCCAAACTTTTCATCCAAAATATGACCTTGGTTATGCTGTGTCAATCACAAATATACACTGCCTCCCAAACCTTCATCCATAACAACAAAAGCAAACAAATAAACAAAACTATTTTTTTTTCAGTTTTTTTTTTGCATCTGTAGCAAGTGTTGTGACAATTCAGAGCCACCCTGCAATTAAAAGCTCAAATCTAGAATGGTGTCTGAGACGTTAATCCACATCATCTGGCAACACAGAACACTTTATGAAAATCAAGATGCGGAATATAAAGGGCAGAATGTATCAGAGAAACACTGTTGTAGCCTACTGTATACTTATTTCAATGCCTGGTGAGCACCACACACCATTTCCCATGACATTGTTTGGTGTGTTTTGATTGTGTGTGTCCATACTTTTGGCATACTGCCAGTCTCTGTTCAGGGTCAATTTAATTCAATGGGCACACTATTTCCGCTTTCTTTTTTAAAGAAAAAAAGAGGAGAACAAAAACATCACTGAAGATGTGAAGACTTTGTTTTGTTTTGCAATTTTTGGGTTTAGGGAGTAATTAACATCCATTGGACTCAGTACGCAAAGGTTTACGTGTGCTACATTTTTTTTAGGATAACAAACACAAAAATAACATGAATACAATAATTTCAGACTCAGTGTGCAAAAACCTTAAATGCATCAAGACTGCTTTGCATACAGTATGAACTGAATACTGTTAGACTCTACAGAAAACTGTCAAACAGTGCTATTCAAACTATCTTGTGAAATTGTATTCATATCGCAATAATTATTGCAGAAAAATTAAATATTGCAGTATCAGTTTTATCCAATATCGTGCAGCCCCAACATCAAATTCAGTGAAAAGTGAATGCTGGAGATTGAGACCTTCTTTCAATGATCTTATTTTCATACAACCTCCAAGATAAGCTCAAGAAAGAGTCATTTTGATGAACAACATAAATACTGTCTTAAATCTCCTTTGTACACAAACAGTGTCAGCTCACGTGCACGTTTAAACCTGTGTATGTGTTATTGTGCGACAGGAAGTTTGTGTTCTGGACTGTTTTGTAAATGCACAGGACAAGGTAACGACGCTGTAAATATTTTTTGCTTCGTAAGTCCTAAATGTATCATTTTGCATTTACAATTTGCACTGATACAATCATTCTCATGTTTTGCTATGTAGTACATATCGTCTTCTAAGACTGTTTTGTATAGAGTTAAATTGAAGTTATTATTTAAGACAGATGTGGAAGAGAGAGCAAGTACGGCAGATGGAGGTTATCAAAATAACTACAAACATATTTCGCTAACACCTGGCAACCCAAAAGTGTCTTAAAAGCTTCTCATTTAATAAACTGGCCTGAAATCCCACTTTTTTTTTTAAACTCACCTGCATGATGATCCTTTCTCCATCCTGAAAAGTTTTTACTCCCAGCACGTCAACAATCTTCATCCTCTCAGACAGCTATGAGACAGATATACAACATCAATATATATAAATAAGAACGCAATGTTTTTCTTTTCCACAATAACTTTTAACTTTTACACTGATATCCTTTAACAAAAGCACTAAAAACTTGTTCAGCAACAAAACACAGACTTTTTCTCACCTCTAGCGATTTGAGCAGTGGGATAGACTCGATAAAGCATTCATACATCCTTCTTTTTTTCGCATTATTCTTCACTATGAGTCTACGGAAGGTTGCCCGATCCTGAAACAGACATACCACTGACTTAATATCTACATTTATGCTTCAGTCACACCAATTTTGTGTAAAACTCAAGTGACATGAAGTGATCCAGTGTTTCATGTCCACAAGGTGGTGCTGTTACAGAGCATTTCCCTTAGCAGGGTTTGCTGGCAGTCTTGCCCTTTCACACACTCACCAGTCCCCAGAGGGCTCCCTCGTCTTTAGCAATGATGGTTGCAGCACGTGGAGTGTTGTACATGAGGGCCAGTTCTCCAAAACTGCCCTTGTTATTATACTGACCCACACAACAGCCCACGCCATCCTTCTGTACCACTATGTCATAAACACCCCTGCAAATGCACAAAAACACACATTCAGACAGAACTGTGGTGGAGATAATACAGTCACTACACTTCAATCTGAATTCGACAACTGATATTCAATACAAATGTTACTCTGCTTTGGTTAATCAATAAAATGAATGGAATCATTGATGAAGATAATTAATTATTGTCTGTGGCAAGTGAAATGGGACAGATAGTCAAGGGAATGAATGTTAATGAGCGACACCTGTGCCACACACACCACAGAAGAGCTCCAGAGGGATAAAAGGAGGAGCAAGGACCAGGCTGGGACATTTACACTGATGTTTTGTTGTTTATGCAGCAGATGTTGACAAACGGCTACAGATTACGTTTGCCTCGTTTCCTTTGAATAATGGATTAACGGTCTGCTTTTCATTCAGCCAGTTCCTTACACTTTGTTAATGAAACTGTATCAACATCTTTAACAAATAATTGTGTTCGTGCAAAATGACCTGCAGTGTTAAAAAAGGATTATACCCATATATAATTATGCATGGCAACCTGTACGTTGTCATGTCAAGTGCAGCTCTTGTGATTAAGAGGAGCTTTTCATTAGAACACAAGATATTATGTTACTGTAATAACATGAACATTATACCGCTGGTAAATTCATATCTGCAGTTGTTATAAATTCAAAACAATGCAAATGTTGCCATTTTAAAATGCTCCTGTTTACGTCAGAGAGAGAGAGAGAGAGAGAGAGAGAGAGAGAGAGAGAGAGAGAGAGAGAGAGAGAGAGAGAGAGAGAGAGAGAGAGAGAGAGAGAGAGATGAGTGAAGATTCGTTAAAATGACACTGTTTGCAACTAAAACCGATTTGGCCATTCATTTACATGACAACACCATTTTCAAAACACCACTGTTGTCATCTGTGTGTAAACTACAGAAACTCGATGCTGAGAAAATGATGATGTCATGCACATTATGTGTTCAGTCTGCATGTGTGAACATATGGTCAACTACTGGGCTTGTAGAAGGAATACAAATAGCTGTCTTTTTTGCAAACAACTTTTGTATATTAAAAAACAATGACATCACGATGACATCAACCATGACATGGTTTGCTACATACCTCTCGATTACATAAAAATTATCTCCATCATCTCCCTGATCAATGACATGGTCTTGTGGCTGTACAAGAACCTCAAACATGGCGTCCAGCACCTCTGAAAACTGCTCCTGTACCAGAAAGACACAGAGAGTCTGATGAAGCAAACATGCTTGTGTGTTATAGATCATACAATTCTGCATTTTGTAAAAGTATGTTTCCCAGGGTTTACATCAACTAGCAAGAGTGCAAGAACAAAACAAGTTGCAACATTTTTTTTGTTTATCATGATATGCTATCTTTAAATACAAGACTTGTGGTGCAAGATGCTGAATGAAGAAAAGTAGAGGGGAAAACAAAAACAACCAACCAGTGACACTCAATGCTAGACACCGACATGAACTTGAACATAAAACAACAGTGCAGAATAAAGTTTTTTAGTCAGTTATTTAAAAAAAAGACGCGTAATGACTGATGAAATGAATATTACAAATGACTTTGGTGTACAGTTGAAGTCAGAATTAATAGCCCCCTTGAATTATTAGACCGCTTGTTTATTTTTTCCTCAATTTCTGTTCAACAGAGAGAAGATTTTTTTCAACACATTTCTAAACATAACAGTTTTAATAGCTCATTTTTAATAACTGATTTGTTTTATCTTTGTCATGATGACAGTAAATAATATTTGACTAGATCTTTTTCAAGACACTTCTATACAGCTTAAAGTGACATTTAAAGACTTAACTAGGTTAATTAGGTTAACTAGGCAGGTTAGGGTAATTAGGCAAGTTATTGTATAATGATGGTTTGTTCTATAGACTATCGAAAAAATATAGCTTAAAGGGGCTAATAATTTTTTCCCAAAAATGGTGTTTAAAAAATTAAAAACTGCTTTTATTCTAGCCGAAATAAAACAAATAAAACTTTCTCCAGAAGAAAAAATATTATTAGACATACTGTGAAAATTCCTTGCTCTGTTAAACATCATTTGGGAAATATTTAAAAAGAAGAAAAAAATTCAAAGGGGGCTAATAATTCTGACTTCAACTGTATATTTTGAGAAGTTGTATCTTATTGCAATAACATTATTAATATATATATATATATATATATATATAAGGACTGCACAATACTGCATATCATTTCAGCATCTCAATATGTGTCCGCAATAGTCACATCGCAGGATCTGCGATGTTGAGCTGTGATCATAGTTGATCAGCACAACAGTTGAGAATATGTGACATTTAGGAAGTCATCACAAAGTATAACCATAACAGAATGAAAGTTTATAATTTGCATGTGTTTTTCTTTTTAATTTATAGTAGCATTATATAAAGTACAATGATTTCAGTTGAGTGTACATTTCCCATTGCTAAACATTTTTCTTTTTTACAAACTATAAAGTAACAGAACACAAAAAAACAAAAGTTTCATAAAATAAAATATATGAAAATAACATATAACAATAAAATGATAACAAACTATCAATAACTAAAGATACATAGGTCAGAGAGGGTCGAATCTTCATTTATTCGCTCAACTTGAGTTATTATCAGCTGTAAATTTTATTTAATGAGAGGATTAAGAGTGGGAGTGCAATGGGTCGTAAATTGAAAAAATGTTTGTTCTGTGGATGGGAATTAGATGGTTATATTTTTTAATTTGTACAAAATGGGATGGAGCAATCTAATGTATTCAGATCACTTGGACCAGATATTTCTAAATGCATTAATTTGGAGTCGAAGGGAGGATGTAATTTGTTTCATCACACAAATATCATATACTATTTCTAGCCATTCTTGGGTTGTTGGGGATTCAGGAAGTAACCAGTGTCTTGTAATTACTTTTTGGCTGCGATTATTAAAATATCAAGTATTTTTCAGATTTATTTATTTGGATATCAGAGCTTCCAAAATAAAAAAACATGAATTGAAAGGGTAGTGTAATATTAAGCATGTTTTCTATTACTCCATGTACTTCGACACCATTTGCATGTCTTTTAAAGGCATTTCAAAAAAGTTTTAAGCATTCGGTCACAAAAAAGAAGTACATTTGAGACTTTAATGAGGAATTATTTTACTAAAGGAATACAATGAAGACTATACAGTGTTATTTTACATTACATCATTAAATTTCTGTACCTGAATACCGTTTGACTCTATTTTACTTTTTTTGCTGCTCTATTGTAATTATTTTTGCTCGCAATTTGTTTATTATTTTTTAATACATGATTCACACCCTTAGAAAATCACCCCAATCACTCCTAATGAATGATTTCTTTGCAAATAGAGCCATTCAAACATTATGTGGTGAAACTATATTCATATCGCAATATATATTACAGAAAAAAATAAATATTGCAATGTCAGATTTTTCCAATATAGTGTAGCCCTAATATGTAATAAACTCAAATGAATGCAAATAGCCCCATTGTGGAAGCTCGAGTACTTGTTTTTGTTATTCTTGAAGTAACAAGTGTGTATGTGTGAACTATATGAAATCAGCAAAAAATAAAAAAGTGCAAATCATTATGTGAAATGATTTCCTCCATCATGATGAACTGACAGTGGTTGGTTTAGTAGAGCAAGTGTGATCAGAAACCAAACATGACTGACTGGTTTGCAAACAGCCCAGCAGTGCTAAACCTGAGTGAAGTCTTTTCACAGTTTCACAGCATTCATATCTGCACGTGTTTGTGTGTGTGTGTGTGTGTGTGTGTACCTGATCAAGAGCCTTGAACAGCAGAATGTCCTTGCAGGCCTCCTGTAATCTACAACGCTGCTCATCTGTTTTTGGATGGACAACTCTAGGCTCAGAATCTTCCTCATCATCATCAGGGTTAAAGGCCTCCGCGCACACTATTAAAAGAAGTTACTGTTATTTACACAAGTTCTGCCATTACCAAATTTACATGCATGATATTACAAAACACTGGAAAAGGAGTTAATTTGTTTTTAGAGCAGTTTACACCTGGTCACTTCATGTGTTTTCTCTAATCGGATAGCTCTCTAGTTTGAGGAAAAAGTTCCATTTATGATTTGATATCAGGGAAATGTAAGACTTTTAAAAGACACTTTTAATACCATTGTGAATTAAATTTCAGACTTATACAGGGATAAACATTAATGACCCAGTTGGGTCAAATAGATTAATTTGTTTTTGCTTGTCACAAACAAAAGAAAATCAAATGTAATTATTTCTTAGCCACATATTTTTATGTGTTGCACTTAAATGTATACACTTTTTTTAAATGGCAAGTTAAACATTGTTAAAAGTGTATTTATTATGGAGACATTTACATAAAAATATATATATTTGTTGGCTTTAATATACAGGGAGTGCAGAATTATTAGGCAAGTTGTATTTTTGAGGATTAATTTTATTATTGAACAACAACCATGTTCTCAGTGAACCCCAAAAACTCATTAATATCAAAGCTGAATATTTTTGGAAGTAGTTTTTAGCTTGTTTTTAGTTTTAGCTATTTTAGGAGGATATCTGTGTGTGCAGGTGACTATTACTGTGCATAATTATTAGGCAACTTAACAAAAAACAAATATATACGCATTTCAATTATTTATAAATACTCATTTGCCTAATAATTCTACCTGTAGTATAGTATAACTCCTGTTCATCCTTTCTGTTAGAAAACCTTAAATTTTTTCCCTATTTAAAAATATTATGTCCACTCTAGGTACGGGACGATAAACGTATATTAAGTTATACCGTCGTTTGGAAAAGTCAAGGTTTTAAAACCAACAAATTTAAGAAAGATTTTATGTAAGATTTTTTATTTACATTTTATTTACAATATCCCCAGCAGAAAACTTTGATATCCAAAGATGCCGTTTTAAATTGTAAAGAAACTAATGAAGACAGCAGAAGTCAAGGATTGATTTGAATTATTAGTTTGACATGTTTACTGTTACAAAATATTTTAAATGTTTCTCAAAATAACATATATTGTGTTCAAAGGGGAAAAACTTTTTGTTTTTACCCAGACATTTATAAAGAATATATTTTAGAGCAGTAATCACAATACAGTGAAACGTGATATTTTTATCCAAGGTTATCATACCGTCGGAATCTTACACCGGCCCATACCTAGTCCACTCCACCTTACTTCTGTAAATAGTTTTTGTATAAATGGAAGATAATGTAAAGTGATATATTACTCATTTATTATCATGAGGAACTAAATAATTGTTTTTCTTTTCCTGATTAGGAAATTTAATTTGGAAAAAAGTGATCAATTAAACTTAAAAAAAAAAAAAAAAAAGTTTTGAGATGGATGTCGGCCCGACTGGGTAACTTTACTTGGACAGAGAAAAATGAAGACCTGTTTAAAATGATTTAAGACCTACAAAACAATGTTTCAGTGATTTTAAGACCCCGCAGACAACCTGGATATGATTTTTAGGGGATACGATCTTCAAAATCCACACAATATGCAAATTTAACTAAAAAAGGGTGTACTTTTAAAAATGCTATTTTTTTAACAGAAATGTCAGCTATATAGCTATACACCCTTCAAATCTATCTTTTAAGTTCATATTTGTAATAGGAAGCTATACAATATTACATTTGTGCATATACATTAGATTAGTCACAACTGAAGCCAGATCCGGAGCTTATCTAACAAAATAACTTACGATGACAGTCCAAAAACTAGTACACCCAAATTTATGTTATAGAAAAATATTAAATACAAATAAAAATAAAAAAAGGAAAAATTAAGAGAAGCAAAAAAATTGAAAAATGTAGTTTAGTAGTAAATTTTGTAGGCAATATCATTTTTTTGCAATATTTTGCTTGAATTTAATTGTATTATCTTTTAAATTCTAACTATGTTTGGTGACTAAAATATTATTTTAATAAATATATCTGTTTAATAAATCTGTTTTGTTTAAATGCACCAAAATACATTGCCTATATTCACTGAGAAATAGATACAAATATTCATTTTCAAAATGGAGTGTACTCAATTATGCTGAGCACTGTATAACTTATTCGGCATACAAATGATTTTATATGTGGGCTTCAGCCTTCGTACGTCACTCATGTTCCAGAAAAACAAAGCAGGGCTCCATGACTGGACAATGGACAATAACTTCACGAAAAAAGACTATTGTTCTCATTGTGTAAAACATGCCTTTACAGGTATAGCAAATCTTGATGGTCTCACGACAATGTGGGACCTCCACATAATCAAAAAGCATCAAGGGAACACATTCAATAAAAGGGGGATTTTTACTGGAACACAGTTGAAAGGGGCAGAAGGACTGGCGACGTAATTACTATAAAACAAACACGAGGGGAAATGACGGAAAGGCAGAGCACTTATCTGACACTCACACACACACTTTAAACCACATGATTAGTGCAATGACGTCAAACAAACTCACCCGACACTCTCCGGTTAAATCTGCTGGGGGGAGGAGCTGTGGAGAGAAAGACAGAGAGAAAGAGATCGAGTTAATTCAACTGCGTTAACCATCAAACTCAGTCTCCAGATCTCACATGTGCCCTTGAGTATCTGTGTGGGTGTGTTAAATATTCGCTAAGGTCAGTCAAAGGCCTGTCCTACAGGCTGTACCAGTTTCTGGAGATTGCAATTATGTGTGTAGGATCAGAGCAGAGTCTCAGGAACCCTGCAGGTCTGACACCCCCCTTCCTGCCCCCTTTCTCACAGTGCCGTTACAATCCTGCACTCCATTAACTCTTTGGTGTAAAACTAGCAGTAATCTTCCTCTCACAAGCACTCTAGCTTATTAGTGAAATACAGTCTTAATAAGATGATCTGCTCAGGACCAGTACCTCTGTAGCAAACACATTTACATATTGCGAAACACTTGTGGTGTTTGAAGGGCTCCTTGATAATTATTTCACTTTTTAAACTTTGGTTATTGTGTAACGCTGTTGTCTGAGGATAAACAACATCTGCAATGACTTGGTGCTCAAAGTTCAATGCAAAGTAAGAATTTTTCTTTCACAAACAGCTGGTGAGAAACAACAACAACAAGCTTCCTTCCTGGGTTTGTGATGTCAACAAATAAAAAATTTACATAAACCCAGACAACGTGCACTACTTATTATCCTTCAAAAATACAGACCCCCTATTTTTTTTTTTTTGCAATTTTGCAATCGCTGAATCCAAAGCAAAATCAACAAAATTTGCTTTTTTTTGCGATCCTGCAAAATTATTAATTTAAATGCTAAATATTTGCAAAAAATTTAAATAGTCTCGTAAAACATCCAATTCCAAGCCATAAACTCAAATTAGATTTATTTCAGTTTGCAATTAACTGTTTTACATGACTTATAGACGTTGCATACGAAGCGCACGAGATGTATTTGAGTGTCTCTCGAAAAAAATTACGTCTCACCTGTGCCCTCACAATCCTAACATGCAAATAGGGGGTAAAAGTTTTGCAGCCTGTGCATAAGCAGACGTGAATGAAGCGCAAGTGATTTACATGTGAAGTCAATGCAAAGATGCGATTAGAGATCATGTGGCGGAAATCATGTGTATAAAACGGCGCGTTTTGTATGTTTGACCGGCTTAAGACTGCAAATAAAAGTGGGAACAAACATCTAACAAATGGAGCAATGGAACAGACAGAGAAGCAAGCTGCTTACAATGATGGAGATTGGTTCAAGGATGATGTCCGCTGGACGTGACCGAATTTAAGGACATTATTTTTGCTTTACTTGTATGATACAATAAATTATTTAGTTTAACTCTTTCCCTGCCGTTGACGAGAGAAAACGCTATCCTGCCATTGCTGAGTTTTACGGCACTCCATGTTTTAGGTGTATTACGGTATGGGGAAGCCCTAACGAATGTCCTGAGTGAGGTACATGATGTCAGATGCTCTGGGTATGAGAAATCATGAGAAATCTGAGAAAGATCGTGGGTAAAAATAAGAATTATACAACCTTCCTTTGGCTTAATCCCTACTGTTTTAGATCTTGTCTTGACAAGAGACCAAAGTAAAGAAGCTTTATTTTTTTATTGTGTCAGATTGCACACCTAACATGACAGGCTACCTAATATGGTAAATAAGATATCATATAGATATTTATATAACATATATACACATTTTATATTTATATACATTTTTAATCGCAAAATTGTTCGCAAATTTCTGGGAATTGCCACCACAAAATCAATCATTATCATCGCAAAAAAAAAAAAAAACATAATAAATAAATAAATCACAAAAAAAGAATGAAAAACTATAGGAGGTCCGAAAATAGCTAATTGAGTCATCTCACATGTATTTCACACTTTCATTAAAGAAAAACTTACATACATCTAAACGAATTGCTATACAATGTCCACACAAAAATGTCTTCACGCACAACTTCCAAAACTAAAGTTTATTTTAACTTGAAGCAGCTGTGTGAAACGTTACTACTGTGCTGCATGTAATGATATTTATAATAAAAACATTAAATCTTAAAAAACACCTCAAGTATCACACCATTTGCCAAATATTAAACGGTTTGTTTAGTCTTAATTTGATATAATTCAATATATTTAATTTAATTCAGGTTTAAGCCTTATTCTGTTACAGCAAAAATGAAAATATTAAACACAAAAAAAAGCAAAACAAACATTTAGGAACTTAAGAAATAATTGTTTAACTGTGCAAGCTGAATTACTTGTAAGCTTTTTGATGACTAAACTTTCATTTAACCATTACAGCAAACTACAGAATAAAAAAAGAATCTATAAGTAAATGTAATAAAAAAAAACTAACGATTTCATATGGTCCAACACGTCTGAACATTCTTAAAGTAATTAACCTGCCTCAAAATACGCACATTTCATAACACAACATGCTTGCTCACGTTACATGCCGCCGAATCAGTTCTATTCACACGTAAGCATTTAGATTTGCACCTCTTTGTAAATGACTTAACACCACATGTGAGTGTGTGTGCGTACTATGCCCAGATAAAGCAGCTCAATAGCTAGGCGTGTAGTGAGAGCACTCAGAGAGATGAGTGCGTGCATGAGCGTGAGACGGACCGCTTCAGCCTCACGTGGAGGGGATATCAAGTGGCCCGAGCTGCCATGACAACAAAATACAAGGAAGACCTCCTCATCTCTATAACAACTATAACCCCCAAATACACACCCACACATTCACTGTCTCCTCTGCCAGCCACTGAGAGACAGAGAGATTGTTAAATGTAGTTTATCCTGATTATTATTTTTTATATTTGTATTTTTTACTAATACTATTTACTGTGTTTACTATGTTTTTTTTTTATAAATAAAAAATAAATATACATGTTCTTTTTGATGTACATTGTATAAATGCTTTGGCAATACATCTGTCATGCCAATAAACCGATTATTGAATTGATTTGAATTTAATTGAATTGAGAGAGAAACACAGACAGAATGACAAAGGAAGCAAAGGGAAGGAAAATTGGTGCTGTGGACAACATTATAATATTAAAACTAAATATTAGGGGTGTCAAAATTAATTGTTTCTTCAATGCATAATCATAACTGGTTATTATTTACTGATGTCATTTATCACATATGCAATATATGGCAGTAGCTAACTATGGCGTGAGTAATTTAAACGCTTCAACTACTTAAAAAGCTGATAACTGTGCACAATTCAATGCTTGTGAGTTTGCTGGACAGTCTTTCACTGACAGGGAAGTACATCAGAACCCAGCTAAAAAAAATAAAAGCTATACATTCTCTCACTCTCTGTGGCCCCTTTGACCAGCTGGCGTGTTCATGAGGTAACGTTTTATCTCCTCTCTCGGCTGTTGCAACAATAAAGTTACTTGTGTTTCCAAACACGAGCGTGTCTGCAGAGCGAGTTTTCTCCACTGCATCGCCATCTATAACGGATCAGCTGATCGCGCCAGCCGTTTAACATCACTTGTCCACGTCACTGTTTGCTGATCAGCGCCAGAGCCGCGCTGACCGTTAGAGCCAAATCGCAGCCTTTTCTGTTGAGAGCATGATCAATCGTAGGTGTTTAAGAACTCGCTCAACAACGCTCAAAAAGCAAGCGGGATAATATTTACATTTGTTTATTTGCTATAAATGCTCACATTGTTCTGTGCATGTAGTTTAGTTTTGTTTGATACACTCAAAAAGTTTTTTCTTTGAGCAGGTAAAATTAAAAGTACATTACATAAATAGGGAAAAAAAATTTATTTTGTATTTTAAATAACATATAAATATATTTATAAATTTTAACACAAGAATGAATGTGTTTCTAAGTAAAATATCAAATTGTTTATGGAAAGCATAGTCAATGCACCGAGATATCGAATTGAACCGAATCGATGGCATGATAATCGTAACTAGTGTAGGTTCACACCCCTACTAAATATGTCAATTTAAGGGGGGTAAATGATCAAAATCTGACATATGAGTTTTTTTTTTTTTTTTTTTGCAGTATTATTTTGCATTTAATTATTCAATTACTGCATACCTGAATACATTTTGACTTCCTCTGAAAACAATAAAACGCTGTTTATTTCATTTGTATCTGTTTCTCTATTGAAAGTATATATACTTGTAGATCAGGGGTCTCAAACTCCCGGCCCGCGGGCCATTTATGGCCACTCCTCCTCCTCCCTCCAGCCCGCAACTGACGTCAAAAATATGACGAGATTCAGCCCACCAAAACATATGTTTTTGAATCACTTGTGCATATAGACACTTGTGGTTTTGACTTTCTTTGAAGTTAAGTGCTCACAGACATGATGAGTATTTAGGTGCCTTCTGAATGTTGGCAGGGATTCAGCAGTTTGTTTGGAAAAGGGGAATCATTCCACCAGAGAGCAACAGTGAATGAAAAGGTTCTGGTAAGTGATTTAGAGCTGCTCCGTTATAGTATGACACTCATTTACCGACCAGAGGTTTCTGAAGGGGGTGTAGATTTGTAGAGATAGGATGATGCAGAGTCAGTGCAATACCAGCGCTTAGTTTCCTGTGATATATATTGCGATATGATTATAATTTGACCAGATGAATTGAACAGCTCTACTGTATTTGGAAAGGTTTCATTCATTTAGATAGATTGACATGATCATTTTTTCATGCAGTGTGTTTACATAAATTGTAATAAATTACAAGCATATATAAATACACCAGAACAAAGATAAGTAAAAAAATAGTAATGCTTTATGGTTTTCTCATTATTTGCATACAGAAACAATCAAACATAAAATAACATTGTCATCATTGTATAAATGACTTAAAAATAAGAATATTTAATATATTTTCATCTTTAATAAATAATCTAACCCTGCGGTGGGACTATTGCGGATATACACATTGCAATGTTGATGCTCAAATAGTATATTATACAGCCCTACTACAAACTTTGAGAATATTTCCAAACGTTTGCTCTGAATGTGCTTGTTAACATGCTGGGCTAATGTGGCTAAAGTTACCATGGAGAGCAGAGCCTTGTATTTATTTGATAGAAATAAAAAATGCTCTCCATTGGTGTAATTCATAAACACACATTTATTACATTCTTTAAAGTTCAGTGACAGATTTTTGTTTTCTGTAAAGATAAGAGAATTGTATTAGGGCTGGGCGATAAAATCAGTATATTTATTGACCGAACACCACTGTCAAAGTTCGGTACGTAGTTTTGGCCTAAAATGAAAAATGGAATATGGAATATATTATAGGTGGACATAGATTAATTTTTTTTTTATCTAGATTAATCTAGATTAATCTTGAAATTAATCTAGATTAAAATGGCTCATTTGAATTCTGCCGAAGGAATTCAGAATATGTGTGCTTAAAATAATAAGTCTTTGTGAACGGGTTTCTCAAGCCAGGTGGCGCATTAGACCAGGGGCTCATCTCCTGTTTCCAAAATGCATCAAAAACTGCTTGAGAAACTGTTCTACTATGATAATTGGTGATGAAAATAAATGATGTTCAATAAGATGTACTTGTGTTTACTAACTGTTTATTCAGTTAAACATGAATGTTGAACTGTAGGCCTACATAAGCTGGAAACAGTGATTTCATACTTGCTTTTGATGTACGTACATACAGAAAATGCTGCTTCGCAAAGGCAAGTTCACAGAGCCCTGACGGTGTCAAACATTGAGTATGTTTACATGAGCAACAATACTTTAATACGATTTTAATATGATTAAAACAATACTCTGATTAAGAGTCTACCATGTAAACAGCGATTTTTGATTACCTTAATGCGACTAAAGTCATAACTGAACTAAACAGAAATGGAATTAAGAAATGTGTAGTATGCAGATATTAGTGGCATTATTGACAAACTATTACCGTCATGTAGGACTTTTCCGACAAGATCCACACAGGCGGCTGTCAATAAAGGACCACACAAACACAGACAGACAGACGCACACACACAAACATCGCGAAATGCTGAAGTTTTTTTTTTCTTTCCATTTGGCGAGCGTTATTAAATTCCATAACTTTCTCACCAGTCCTTACTTATTATTTGCGTCTAATACCCCAGTTTATCACGGCGCATGAATGAAACGTTCATGAGTTAAAGTTGCTGCCGAAAACTGCCGAACTGCAGTTAAAGTCAGGCATCCTGCTGATTTGATTCAGAAGGGCACTTTTTTGTCAGACGCTCACTGGCCAGGTATACATCCGCGCTAAAATATCAAGGTGAAAGTCATTATAGCTTGCGTAGAATAGACCCAGATCCCTAGAATAGATTAACGGTGATATATTTTTTTAATCGCGCGATAAGAGTCTGCGTTAACGCCGATAATGGCCCACCACTAGAATATACACATTTCAGTAATAACAGCAAACTAATTACCACAGACAAACACAAAGCACCCGCTCACGATTGTCACTTCATGTCAGAATAACAACACACGCAGAAATGAGTGCCGTATAGCAGCAGTGAGGGGATTGTAAATAAAAAGGATGTCCATGCAGTGGCTTTTTGGTTTCTTTTCTTGTGCATCCCAGCCACTAGCACCCCATCTGAAAGAGTTTTTACCATAGGGGGTAATATAGTAATTCAACTTCACAATTTGTAATGTTGCAGTATGTATATAAATAATGATGGCTAGTTCCTTTACTTGAAAGCTCAGATCCAATTATCATAATTTGTTTTGTTGACAGAGTTTGAGGTTTACTGTATCATTATTATTGACACCTTACAAATGTTGATCTACCTTTACCATTGCACACGCTTTGTAACATTTTATTACTCAAGTTTAAGAGTCTCTTTAACACATGTTTATTTTATTATAAAGAGATCAGAATTTTTTTTCAATATTTTTGTGTTTGACTATTAAAACTATTTGCCTTAGTAATGTTGGTAAATTTAAATAAGGTGGTTAAATAAAAAAAAATCCTAATGTTCCTAAATGCATTGTTAAAAAATAATCAATAATTATCAATATTGAATGACATGAAACATAATATCGTGACTTTTTTTTTTTTTTTGCAATATCGCCCTGCCCTTAATTGTATTAAGTGTAATGTTTTATTTACAAAAGCCAGCAAACTTGAACTGATAAGCAACATGCTACTGTAGTTGATGAGTTATATCATTTTGACTCTACAACGACTCCATAAATTTAACTACTAACATTCAGAAACATCCAGATAGAGAAGTTGCATTAGTTGACAATAGTTTGAACATTTATGGCTTTTAGGAGACACAAACACAAACAGTATGTCTTTGCTCGCACCCAAATAGGATCAAATTTGACAAGCTATAATAAATTATCTGTGAGCTATTGGGAGCTGAAACTTCACAAAGACAATCTGGGATTTACATCTTATAAAAAGGGGCATTACCAGGAAATAAATATATATAAATCCACAGATGTCCTATTTAAGAGGACAGTTTACATGAATATGAGTTTGTCATCATTTGGTCTCCATGCACTCATGTTAGTTTGCGCCCTATCATTTTGTTTTGATACACACAGAAAAAGAGAGCAGTTAGTGACACGATAGGATCACAAAAGATGGTTATTTACTGAAAATCCTCCCCTCCACTGATGTTCTCATGTGAAGTGGAAGGATCATGTGACACTCAAGACTGGCTATTCTGCTTTGCTATTACTCAGAAAAGTTGCATTATAAAACACATTGAAATAGAAACGGTTACACAGTTTCTGTGCTCAGCAGAAGAAAATTAAATCAAACAAATTGAAAACAAGTAGATAGTGTGTAAACAATTTTCATTTTGCAGTGAACTATCTTTCTTTCAATTAATTTTTTGTGCATTTTCAGTCTGACTGCTTATAAAAGTCAGCAAGGTATCATGTATATCCAATACTTTTATACTAATAAGAGTTTGTTCAAATCCCCAATAGTAATAATAATAGTATGAGCAAATATTACTTACAAACAACAGCAGCTTGAGAATTACAAAACTTAAGTTTGACTTGTCTGTCGTTTTATCTTCCTCCATGCCATTCTAGGTGTCCTCATGCACACACAGTCTTATCACTGCTGGCAAATATTAGCCAGGGGTAGAGAAAGAGAGAGAGCGAGAGAGACTTGTAATTTTTAAAGTAAACAATGTGTGTGTGATCTCTGTGATGGTTCGGCTAAAATTGCTTATAATCATGTGAGAGTCAGCAACTGAACTGCACGCATTTGCTTGCGGTCTCTAAATTCTAAATGCATACATAATCAAACCAAAATAAACTAAGGCTAATATGCTAATAATAATAATGTGTAGGGATAGCGATTCACCTAACTACATTTCACGATACTAATCTCACGATTCACGATTTAGTCACGATTTTTTAACAAAATTATTTGAAACAAATTTAAGGTGAAGAGCACTTTCATTTTTTTCTTAAATGCTACACATTTTTGCTAAATAATATATTTTCTGTCATAACCAAATTGTCATTTAAAAAACTAATTTCAAAAAAGAATAATACAAACTAAAGAAGCCTCATTAATATAAACAAACTAAAACTGTGACTGTGCTCAGATTTTAAATTTTTAAAAAGAAGCATATGTTTTCTGGCATAAGCTGAGGTCTTTGCACATTTACAATGTCCCCTGCTGAAAAACTCTTTCACTGGGAACTGAGATGGCTGGTGGGGAGAGAAAAGCCTTTCCTAAACCTGAGAGCAGTGTGTACAGAGGTGGTTAGTTGGCCCTCTGCTCCAGGTGACTGGCATAAAACTGATTATAAAATGACTAATTATATAATAGTACAGAGACAGGAGTTGAATATGATTATGAAGGTAAATAATTAACATTACTTGTAAAAATAATTAGTATAAGTATCAGTGTGATACACTTAAGAAGAGATGATCTTGAACATTTTTTAAAATATTCGATAATAAGCAAATTATTAAAATATGCATAAATTAATTTTAAAAGGAGAGGGTAAAAATAATATATAGTATCTGGTTCTGTAAGAGAACAACTTTCTCTTTCAGTCTGAAAAACATCTTCACACTTTCGCTATGAAAACACTGATGCACCATGTGATCTCGATAGCACGCGGAGCAAGCAGAGCTGCAAACCATCCGGTCTACGTGGTTTGGTTTATTAATAGTTTTTTTGCAAATAGACGTCTGTGACAGTAGTTTTTCACTGTGCTGACAGTAGGTTTTCAATATGGCTGCCGTTGCGTCATCCAGGTGGATGCTGCTCACTGGTGGTGGATAATGCGCCTAAAAAAAAAACGCTATATAAATGTAAGGAATTATTATTAAGTAGTGCTCGTCGCTCATGTGCAGGTAAATCAAGTTTGCGTCTGTAACCACAGCACCCCCTCTGTTCAAATAATGTATTGCGATTCGTTCAACATTTCTATCGGTTTGAATCATCACATAATTGAATCTATTTTCAACCGGCTCAGAAAAATTGCTTGAAAACGGTGAAATTGTCATTTTTGTCATATCATTTAAAAATGCTCACAAAAATTAGTTAATAATAATAATAATAATAATAATAATAATAAAATTATTTTGGTAAATATTACCAAAATTAAATTGACATATCATTATATATTACATTACTTTGGGAAAATAATTTTGTAACTTAATTAATAAAGTTACAAATGCAAATAAAAATAAAAATGTAACAATCCTGCATGAATTTTGAGCAGACGGAGTTACTCCAGTCTACAGTGTAACAATCCTTCAGAAGTCACTCTAATATGATTTATTTTTTTTATTTTTAATACTGTCAATGTTCAATAAACTGAAAAACATGTTGAAACTCCCAAACAAAAGGAAATCAGGCTCATATAACACTGATGTTACTGGCTTTTATAAATCAACAAGACATCTCAGTTGTAGCCATGCATTTTCATGAACACTTCTTGCTCGTCAGGGGTTTGTGGAGGTTTGGATAACAAAATCAAAAGCCCACTATGCTTCACAACCGGCTGTATTTTCTCTCTGTGTCCTGCTCTAAGCAATCAATCTTAATGTCTCCACGTCCCCCTTTTCCTTTACTCTCTAAAATCTTTGTCTATCTTTCTGCAGCGCTCCATTTCTCCCTCTCTCTCGCTCTTTAGCCCTTATAAGGCAGTGTGGATCTGTCTCGCTCTGTGCCTGTGGATTTAACCCTTTACTGGCAGCTAAAAGGATTACTTAAAATGATGAATGAGCATGAATGAAATCTACAACACCTGGAATCAGAGTCAGATATTTGCTCAAAAAGACCCATTTTATTCACTTTCATAAACTTCCTAGAAGCATGTGAAGATTCAGTGCTGCTCAATATATCAGCAAAATATGTTTGTGTGCATGATATGAAAGTTAGAGGCCAGGTCAGTCGTGCTTCTGATTAGTCGAGGCCATTCGCCTGCTTAATCTGCTCCCTGACTGGACAAAGTCACTGTCTGTTCTTTCAATTCCTCTCTTATTGGCTGATATGGTATTATGTGGGGCAAGCTGAAGGTCAAGGCACAGCCAATCAAAATGTACACCTCGTGACTGGAGACCTCTCATTGGCTGAACTCTTGTTCCACTGACCTGCTCTCCTTGAGCCGCCACCACTAATCAGTCTGACCTAAACATCTTGCTAAGGAGTAAACTTGTGTGTATTGTATTGTATACCAGCATGCAAAACTGGGCAATCCGAACTGTTTCCACAAAAAACTAATTTTTCATTACGACAGCTTAAAGCCAGTGGTGTTTTGAGGTAACGTACTTCTTGTTTAGAAGCTCAGAATGAGACCAATGTTTCCCATTCAGCTGAGTAGAAAAAGAGAGAGGAAATTAAAGATTAGATTTAATTGGAGACTAAAATAGTGTAAGCAACAATGCAGATAATGTGCACGATTTCCACATCCTGCCTAACCTCTGGCCTTACCCACGATTCCTTGAGAATGAAGAGTTCTGGTGCACTACTCTAACAATGAATGGATTTGGACATTTATACATTGCAAGTTAGAAGGTTTAAATGGCAAAAACAGCATTGTGTTGTGGATGCTCCTGCACCTCATTACACCTGGTTGCATGCACAGCATTCTTTTGTAACTTTTGCGTTACTTTTATAGATGCATGACTCTGAGGTAACTTTGGCCAATCAGGTACCTGTGTTTGAGCTGCCATCTTTAGTTTTATCCCAATTTGTAAAGTTTTTTTATGTATATAATAAGTGTTATTATAACCAATATGAATTGCTTTAGATTCACTGTTCACCATTCATCCGTGTATTAACAAATATATATTCACCATCCCAACATCAGCAGGAGTAATGCTGTGTTCACACCAGACGTGGAACGTGCAGATAAATTGCGCGTAAACATTTGAGTTTACTCGCTTCGTTCATACGTCAAATCCACTTCAGAACAGACGCAGATTCGCGCCATGGGCAGGGCTTCTGTCTGCCCGGTGATTGTAGCTTCAGTGCTAAATGGCTAACATGGATTTTATTGAATAAAATAACTGCGTTTAAGTGCTTTATGAAGGCTGAAAAACAGCTTGATTCGTTTGGAGCCATGTCTGAGTGCACTAGATCTTTTCAGAGGTGCACCGAGCTCTGTGAGCTCATAAACTCCTCCAGAAACTTAACCTGGATGATGGAAGCATTCAGCGATGCTTCTGACTGAGCAGAGCCCAAATTTATGAACTGTTGTCGGAGTAGGCAGGAGGATTTGCCCAAGGGACACCAACAACAGGCGCCATGTCATAATCATGCCAACACAAAAGCAAGCTCCTCATTGGTTAACAAGGCCATTGCGTAACGAGGCCTCATGGATGTTTTTTCTCGTCTTTGCACTGACTTAACATGTAAATCACTCGCGCTTGATGCTTCTTCCGCGTCTGGTGTAAACGCATCAACAGTTGCAAAAACATTGCTAGTTGCAAAAGCTGAATAATCAGTTAAAAACTACTAATTTGTGATTGAAATAATAGATGATTAATTGTTTATAGGTTCCTTGACATTATAAATAAATATAGTTTTTTAGATGTTAGTATCAGTATTGTTAGTTTTTAAGATATCTATAAGCTAGTATGCTCCAAAAGTGTCACAATTTTCCCATTAAGAAGATAAAAAACTGATATAAACACGTCAAGCTTGTAGTTTGTCACTTCCGCCTAAAAGGATCAATGATTTTATTCATGTCACCACATACTACAGTTTCTCATTAAATCATAACCAATCAAATGCTCTCTAGTATTTGACATGCCCCACCCGCCCCCTTCAAGACGCTTCTCATTGACTTTTCATTTGATGCGCTTGAGCTCAACTCCTCTCACTGGCAGAGTGGTGAAAAAACAAAACTATTGGATGTTTTTTAAAAAGACGAGGAGCTACACTACGTCCCACAATCTCTTCGTGTTTCGGTTGTGATTACGTCAAAAAATTAATAACAATTATTAGGATTACATCTAACAATCGTTAGATGAATCAATTATCAAAATAACGGCTTGTTGCAGCCTTAGTTTAAGTACATGTTGACTGAACAATATTTTTTTATTTATATTATGTCAAACAGTTTAAATGAAATGAAAAGTGTAGTGTTAAAAAAAAAGTTTAGTGTTTGATATAATTTTTTGCTTTTATTCTTAATATATAGTGAGGATTTCCGAGCAGCCATAAGTGAGTGACTGTAAAGCACACTGCTGCTCCGTTTGAGGAAAGATTGAACTTGTGTCCTTTTGTCCTCAGAAGTTTGTACTCCCTAGTTAAACTTGCCAAGTCCAAACTACAAAGGATGCAAGTCAGATATTCTACATACTTGATGTTGATGCCAATTCATTCAGCAACTATTGTACACACACACAACAACTACTTCTCACATTACAATAATTCTGCGCCGTCCACCTGTTATTTTAAAGAAAAGTACAACAGTAAGCACATGGAGTATAAATGCCTTGCCTGTTTGAGAAGGTGTATGCACAGTCTGCAGAATCATATAGTACAGGGCCATGCAAAAATAAGAAACCAGGCCTTACAGTAATGCATGTTCACATGTGTAGTTTGGTCGTTTCGGCTTGCTTGGTGAACACTAAAAATAAAAAGGAACATCAAGACTCTTATTACAATGGAAACTTTATGTTTGCATAATGTCTTGTTTTTTGTTTCTTTTAGATGCCTTAGCTCGGTGTTAGGGCTTAGGGGGTCTTAGGTCTGTGATCGTGATGCAGATCTTGTCCTGAAGGCATGATTACGTGATAACTCCAAATATGTCATGAAGAAGCATAAACTTTCAGATGTAGCAGCAACACAGAGCCATGGAAAGCGATGCAAACAGCTGTCATTACAACAGAATGATTATTTTAGATTTTGTTATTGTGCAACATCTCTATATCAACAATAACATTAATATCAATATTGCAATAAAACTCTGAAAACTAGACTTCAATTTACTAGAACGTCTAAAATAAATATTAAGTAGCTTGTCATGTAGATGCTGCTCCATTTGATAGCACATGCTGGCTTTACCTGCAAAATGTTTATGACACTCTCCTTCGATTATTGTGCAGCCCTAGTACCAACACCCATGTTTTGAGCAGTCTTGGTCTGCTTGTTTGGTGTGCACCAGTTCGCACAGCATTCATTCTTATACAATTAAGCCACTCTTACACTGTTTACACTAGTACGTTTTAGTTTTAAAACGGCGTTTTAGAATTAAAACGATCCGCGTCCACACTAGCGTTTCACCTAGCGTTTCTGAACAGCTCTCCGTCTACACTAAAACGGTGAAAACGCACATCACGTGACCACACACACACTCTCTGGCATGCACTGCAGCGTGTTATGAGCACACACACACCCACATGAGAGCTGCGCAGGTCGGACTGTTCATCACGGATCTACGCTGGATCTAATCTTACTATATTTGTTAAACATGATATTAAATTCATCTTGTTGTCTATATCTGACGACATATTCCCCGACTTTGGTCTTTTGAATCTATCACTTGTTCTCAGGTAACGTGCTTTGGTTGAGCGCAAGGATAAGTTAGGTTAAATATTAATTAATATAACCGCCTTTATTTTCTCTATTGTATAAACTTATTGTGCGTTATACTTTTATAATGGCCGTTATTGATCATTAAAACAGATATTCAGTGAAGGAGAGGGTATGTTTCGTATTTTCAATGAAAATGAAAGGAGGCAGTCATGTTATAGGCTCCGTTTTGTTATATGCTTGAAGATGACGCTCATATCATGCAGCTACACGACGCCTCAACATTTTTGATGTCTGTTGTTGCTAATATCAATGTGAAAATAGGCAGTTCCTCACATCATGTTTTCATTTTATTGTCAAGATAGTGAAACAGCATAGCCAGGGTGATGTGAATGACTTTATAAAGTACACACTCGGGAGTTTGTTTTCCATATCAAACTTGCGAAGTCTGAACTTACACGGAGAGGATGTAAGACTGAACTGTGTGAAGGCTACTTAATATTGAGGAAAAAGCCCCAATCAGAGAGGTGAATGTCTGCAGCCCCACCTCCGTTTTCAGATGTCTCCGTTTTCCCTCATCCACACTGAAACGGAGCAGCAGTGTATTAGAATGAAAACGACCTGTCCAGCGTTTTCAAAACGCTCCGTTTTCGGGGCTCAAAAACTCCGGCGTAGTGTGGACGGATGGCGTAACCGTAGCAAAACTTATGCGTTTTAAAACTAAAACGTATTAGTGTAAACGGGGCCTAACAGAGAAAGTACACAAGCTATTTTAATGTGCCAAACCTGCCAAGTGTGAGCTTCCCCTTAAACTTTTTACCCCCCAAAAAAGCAGAAATAACATCACCTAAATTCTATAACAGGCTGCTGATAAACTAACTTATTATAAGCTCTTATGATTATGTTGTAATACGCTGCTTCTGAAATCAATGTCCAGGGTGGGAAGAACAAACAGGGTGAGGGTAGTTAGTCACCCTCTTGCTGAAAGATAGATATACTAGGAGGAAGTGCTAAAGTCCAGACTGTTATCAGAAACCTCAACATGATGAATAAGAGATACAGACACACCCATACATACAAAACATACAAACAATAGACAGACAAAAAACAACTACTGAAATGTTCTGGTGACAAACAGCCAGAAGCTGGTATGTGTGCATTCCTGATAAATGAAAGGTTCTGCAGTAAAGACAAAAAGCGCATCACAATATACTCTGGAAAATAAGTTGTGTGACTAAAAGCAAATGTTTTAGATGTTTAACAATGCAGACATCTCAGGGTTCTGTTCGGTTTTTGGGTCACCGTTTCGGTTCGATACACTGTATGATATGTTCAGTAAAAAACAAGACATTTTCAATAAAAAAAAGTGCATTGTAATGATTATTTACTTGTTTAGGTGAGGCACTTATCAGATTTCCTGCAGGAGTTCTCTTCACACTTTTAGGTTTAATATTTAAATAAAGGAAAGGAAATTTAGTTTAAACAAAAATAGTGCCATACAGCGTGAACTTCTGGTCCCAGGTGTAGCACACGTTAATTTCATTCTCATGTGAAAGCGTCCCAAGCTTTAACCCTTACTGTTCAGTAATATGTTTACAAGACAATGATTTCAAATTCATTACATTTAAAAACATTCTGATTTGAAAACAAACAATTTTTCTTTAAATCTTGAACATTCATTTAGATAGGAATTGCATTTTTTGGGGTGTGAAAGCACAATCTTTTGAAAACTTTTAAAAGTTTGAAATTATGCAGTTATCTTCATGTAAAATAAAATGTGGCATCATGCACAAGCTTATTTATGTGTTCAGTCTGTTCAGTTTAAAGATTTGTGCAAAAAATATATCAATATATTAAGACAAGCAAGTCCCATTTTATAATAAATACAGCGTCAATGCCTTGTATTATTATAATCAGCAAGCCCAAGCAATTTAAAGCAGACTAGCAGCATGTGGGAAACACACAACACAATTTTGTACAAATTAAAATTTGTGTCATTCTGCACGATTTGCTTGCTTAGCAGTAGGGCTGCACTATATTGGAAATAACCACACTGCAATATTTTTTCTTTCTGCGATATAATTTTACCAAAACAATTGAATCTATTTGTAAAGATATTATTATTTTAGATTGATTGGAATAATACTGAAAATTGAAAGTGCATCTTCATAGAATATAATAAACAAGTCATAAGCACAAAGGAATACAACGGAATTTAATGGATTTAAGGGGAGTCTAAAAGTTTTCAGGTAAATAAAATCCTTAATTAAATTGGAAAAAACCCTGTATAGTCTTCATTGTATAAATAAGTAATTACAATTAATCTTTGCAAAAGCTCCAAAACAAGCTTGAAATGCTTACACAGTCACAGGCCCAATAACACATGCAAAAAATAAACTTTCTCTTTATTATGATTAAACTTTGCAATCCATGAATGACATTTGTGTTCTGAACTGTGGAACATGGTGTACCATAATGCTCACTCGGTGCTGAAGATCCTGCAATGGGCTGCACAATATTTAGTTTCAGCATCAATATCGCATTGTGCGTGTCCGCAACAGTCCCTTCGCAGGATATGCAATGTTGAGTTGGGATTATTATTGATCAGCACCACCAATTTAGATAACATTATTATAACATCATAACAGAGTGAAAGTTTATCATTTGCATGTGTTTTAAAGGCATATCAAGAGTATTCAGGCACAAAAAGTACAACATTTTTAACTTTAATGAGATATGATTTTACTGAAATATTCATACAAGGATGACTTCACGGTGTTGTTTTACATTTGACATTATTCAATTTCTGTACCTGAATACTTATTTTAACTGTTAATTATGAATTATTGTATTGTATTGTAAACATTTTTGCTCACTATTTGTTTATTTTTATACATTATTCACACCTTTACAAATTCCCCCCAGTCAATCTAAATTAATGATTTCTTTTTAAACAGAGCTATTCAAGCCATCTGGTGAAATTGCATTCATATCACAATACACTGTAAAACCCATTATGTGAAGGTAACTCAAAACATTTGAGGTAACCGATTGCAACAACCCATTTAAATTCAAAACCAAATCCTAATGAGTACTGTGAACTTAATCCGTTTGAGTAAACGAAGCAATTTGAGCAAAGCAAAACCAAATAAATGAAGAGAACTCAAACCAACTGAGTACTGTAAAACCCAATGAGTTAAGGCAACTCAAACCGTTTAAGGAAACGGATTGCTAAAAACCAGTTAAAAAAAACAAATCTATATGAGTACTGTGAACTTACTTCATTTAAGCTGAAGTAATGAGGTATTTAAATAACTCATTACCTTCAACACTGAGTTTAAAACTCTTCAAATGAGTAGAATTAACTTTCAGTAAATTTTGAGTTAACTACACTCATTTCATTTGATAAAGTTGACTGTTGGGTTTTACAGTGTATATATCATAGAAAAACAAAATAATGCAATGTCAGATTTTTCCAATATCGTGCAGCCCTAGATGTGACTATTGCAGATGCACAAATTGCGACATCAATGCTAAAACAATATATTGTTCAAGCCTACTTGGCAGTAATTGTATTAATAAGCAGCTTTTGTATAGATTTAGAAAAAAATGCAACTTTATTCTATGAACCTATAGTGTGTATTTCTTTCTCAACTCTTTTAAATTATTTTCAAAGTGAAATCAGTAAAATATGTATGATTGTAAATAAATCAATTATTTATTTACTTAAATAAAATGTATACTTTATTTATACTGTGTGTGTGTGTGACAAATAGCAAAAACCTGACTTTAGTTCAGCAAAGTCAGGAAGACGTTCTCAGATGAACCGCATCATGGTTATGACTACACGCTAACTGCCTGAAAAAAAAATACACTTCCTTTTTATGTTCAGTTCTGCATGATCCTCTCATTTAAAAAGGTTCACACTTTCAGACGTTGCAATAACATATATTACATCTTCTGTCATATCAAAACATATTGGCAACAGGAAACCCTGCAGTGAGTAAAAGAACAAACAGTTTCTTTGACAGTGTGCATTTGCAGGTGGCCGTGTTGTGGGAGTATAGAGACTCCTTAAAGAGTCCTTAAAACAGCAGACTGCTCTGTTCCACTCTGATTATCACGATTAAAACAAAGAGCACACTTTCTTCCAATAGGAGGACCTAAAACACGCAAGCTCTACATTTATACTTTAATTCATTTCCCTTCACTTCACAATAGAGCTTTTCTATTAGAAACAAATTTGTACACAGTTATTCAAGGGTGCTGTTCGAGACCAAGGCCAATGAGAAATGTTCTCTGTTTTTCAATAACATGTATGCATTCAGGTTTGGGGTTTAGCAGAGATGCAGTGTGGTTAAAGGCAATGCTGGCATTCTAATTCAGTGACGTTGTTTGGGTCGGTGAGTTATAAAAAACTGAAAACTGAAACCTCTAACAGAACTTTTAACTTCCTTCACCTAAAACCTGTTGTAATAAAGGTACAAGTATTCAAATCTGGAGCAGTCGAATCTAATAAACCATCCTGCAAAATACACGGGCAGCTGTGCAGTGATGTGCAGATGTTTTCTTGACAGAATGACGCAAAGCAAGAGAGATCAGGGTGGGATGGTGGTTTCCTCTGCCTAAACCCATGCCCCAACATGCTTTGGATTCCTCAGCTCACTCGAGCTCCACTGTGGAACAACATGTGCCTCACTCTTCTGTATGCTTCAGTCAAACGCTGCTATCATGGTTGGGTATGCTGACAACTACAAAATACAAATGAATTTATGAATCTTGGCACTGTCCTTTGACCCAGATGTTCTTTGGCCGATGATGACGTACTAACAGCAACTGTGAAAATAATCTACCCAGGTGTTTTCAAAAAACAGCTTTTTCAACAACAGCAAACTAAAGCTAGGTTTACACTGTTAGTCTAGATCCAATTATTTGCATACATCACTGGTTGGTCCACCAAACATGCCAAAGTGAGGAAAATTCCTTACAATAACCATGCCCTCATATATTTGGTTTATTAAAGTCTGCAATATTCTGAGAAAAATCAATAAGAATTCTGAGAAATGTTTCTAAATTATAAACCCATTATAAACGCGTCACTGTTGAGTTAAACTGTTATTGACCAATTCTGATTGATTTTTGGGCAAAGCTAAATAAATGACTCAATGAAGCCAAAAAGTGGCATCGCCCCTAACAGTACAATAATTACTCAGGGCTCGAAATTGCGAACGTTTTGGTCACATATGCACCCGAAATTTTATCTATGTGACCTCAAAATATATTTGGGAGCATTTGTGCGAGTGCATAAAATTGTTGCCGTGCGACCATTTTTTACTGTAAAATGTTCACTGCATGCACGCATTTAGGAGAAATCTTTGCACCAAAAAACGCCAAATGCAGTGCTCAGGAATTGTTTAAAACAGTTGTCATGTCAACTTGCTGCAGTAAACAAATACCGCAATACTTGCTCCGCCTTCAAGCTCTTCTTATTGGCCCCCTACTCTAGAACCGAATGGATTGGTTAATATCAGCTGTCAATCACTCAGTTCAGATGAAAGAGAGCTACAGCCGTGAAAATGTAAAGGTTTAAATATGAGAAAATGATAATAACACTCACATATTTTGTTTTAAAAACCAAGTAAAGTTACAAAAAATATAACTCATATTCAGCTGATAAAAAGACTGTTATAGCTATTAAGATGACGTATGCAAATAATAAGTTACATGTCAATATAATCTGTGCAATCTCAGTCATTACCCATGAGAACAGCAAAGTTATTATCATTAACTCAGTTCATCTCATTCATATCAAGCAGTGCGTGCAGGGCCAGTGGGCACATGCAGATTTTTGCTTGTTTGTTAGTTTCTGTTAAATATGTTAATCTAAAACCTGTAGTAACAGTGCTCATAATTTTTGATGTGAGTGCCTAAATTTTGGCTGGTGTGCCCTGCTACTGCATATTAGAACCAGTGGTTCTCCCATTCAACTTTCAGTTACAGTTACTTTTTATTGCATGTCTACATTTTGGTAGATATAGAAAAGAATACAGTTTAAAAACATTGAGCATTCAAAAAATGCTTGTAAATGCAAGCTGTACCACTTGATCTTTTTTCAAATCGCTCCAGAGCTTGTGCTCTCATGGTATCTGTAGGTGCTAAGCAACTATGAGACATGCTCGCCTTGAAGACAAGGTTTCAAGTCGATGCTTTTGATTCAGAATTTAAAAAAAGGAAAAAATGTGCTGGATTATTAAACCTTATGAGGCAGTAGCAAAAATCTGGAAAGCGGACATGCACATCTTCACCAGTCTCAACATTTAAAGAGGTGTGAAGACTAGACTAGACTAACTGAAAGTTTACTGTCATGTTTCAGTTGACTTGCACTTTAACACAATACAATTCTTGTGTACAAAATCGTATCTGGGCCTATGTGTGTTTTTCTGAAGAACAACAAAACTCACTGCTTTACTAACATAGTATGATGGCCTTGCTGCAGAAAAAAAACAAGCTAATCACAATTGTTTTCAGAATTGTTGCATGCATAATTTGTTCATACAACATTGGTAAGAACTGTTGGCATCGCGCAGGTGATGGAGAGCTAAATTTCTACAACCTTAAAAGTGTCAAATCAAAACAATGTCAGACTTCTGCTATAAAAGTGGGGCTGCACAATATATCGCTTCACGCAATGTGCAAATCTGCAATAGTCACATCACAAAAATATGCAATGTTGAGCCTGAATTATAGTTGACCAGGAGCTATTGCATTTAATCCTTTTATTTATATAGAATTTATATGATTTATGCAAAAAAATCTTACTTAGCAAAGCAAAAACAAGATTATTTTACTCACCCTAACGACAGATAACTTTGCTTGTTTTAAGGAAAACCCCTTCATTTTGACTTATTTCTACTGACGGTGAAAACAAAACAATATTTTACTTGCTCTAAGAATTGTTTGATATTTAGACTAGAAACGAGACAAAACAAAGTAAGAATAGTTTTTTTTGCATTGTGATTTTTTGATTTCTGTACCTGAATACTGTTAAACTCCATAGAAAACCATCAAATAGTGCTTTTCAAGATATCTTATATTCATATTGCAATATTTATCACAGAAAAATAAAATATGTCAATATCAGATTTTTCCAATGTTATGCAGCCCTATATATATACATATATATATTAAAAAAAACATATAATTTATGGACTGTTCTAATTGTTCTTGCTATTTTGTCCTTTTAAGTGGGTTTTCTTACATCAGCCCAGGCTTCCATTATTGCACTAAGCCTGTTAGCACATGGGCACTCATCAAAATTGCCCTCACATTCTCCTAATGAATGACTGAAAGATATAGACTGCGCATTAGCTTCCTTATTTTGCTCAAATGCATGACATTTTAAAATTCATATGTCATATGATACTATTCTTCTAACTAGGTTAAAAGCGATATAGTTCCAACCACACAAGTTTGCAGTGCTGTTTGTCGATTTCGCTGAAACAACGCCAAAGCTGTCAGACTGAAAAAGATTTCCAAAATTGTAATTTGGAACAAATTATCAAAATATATAGATATTGATTTGGTCTAACAGCAAGTCACTTGCACTATAAAAAACCCACTTAGCGCAATTTTCCACCATTTTTAAAAAGTCTAAACAGTTTCAAATCAGTCAACTCCACTATAAAGATGTAATTTAAACTTGCTTTTAAACATCAGGCAATGGCTGGTTCAACAAAATTGTGTGAATATTTGATTAGGTGGAGATTACAACCTACTGTTGCTCGATTATAACCACTGTGCATGTAAAAGTACTTTCTGTTCCACGTTCAGACATTTAACATACTGCTTTACTGCGGTATACAGCAGCAATGTATGCATATTAGAACGTGAGAAGCAAATGATGCACCAGCTCAAATACAAACCACTGAAAGCACACAATCTTGAGTGATCTCAGATCAGATTTAGCACACAGATAGGCATGGACTTCCCCATTCCGTTCAGTAATACGTTATGAAAACAATTACATCCTTAAATATTAAAACAAACCATTCATAATCCACACAGAGACAGACAGGTATTGCACACCCTGCGGCTTGATGAAATATGATTAAGCGATTTGTTCAGGTGAACTAATCCCCCTATCCATTTCAACACGTGGCCCACATTTCCCACAATCACTTATTTTTAAGAATGCTTTAATTCACAAATGCTGACTTCAGAAATGTCTGCCAGTGAATCTGCTCGGAAAGCGCAGCTGTTCGCTCTGCACTACATGAAAGGGAAGAGGGGCTTGCTTTGATGTGCACGAGCGCACCTCTCTCCATTATGAAAAATCCCTGTTAGCATTCTCAATGGCCAGCCCGCATCCATTCATACAAGCAATTCATACTGCACGAATGGGTTAGCATCGCACTCACGCCACAAGCCGTCTCTATTCAAAAGGAGATGCATAAATATTAATGCAAATCCATTACTAGAGCATTTTAATTTTGCATGCATTCTGGGGATGCCTAGTGCAGGCTACTTGTCACCCTGTCAATCAAGCGCATGGATGAGAGCGAGTGCCATGGAAACAGCCTAGATAGGACCGTTGCTCACGTTACCCATCATCACTAGGGAAATCTGACACCCTTGTTAGCCGTGCAAACACACTATACACTAAAGTAAACGCAATCTCATGATTTACAGGCAGCTCATTTAATAAAGAGGCACTCACGCTCAAAATCTGAGTCATCGTCCTCGTCATCTTCGTCCCCGTTGGACTCTGTCTGCATCGGCTCGCCATCAAACATCACTCCCTTCCCCCCGGTTTTGGCGGCGGCCCCGGACCCGTCCTGGCTCCTGGTGTCCCGCAGGCGGGTGAAATACTGCACGGCGAACTCCACCAGGTCCGGCGGCCTCTGGCGCAGCACCTCCACGGTGTAGCCTTGAAGCAGCTCCGTTAGACCGACTGGAATCTCAATACTCATGTTTGAACAGTAGTAGGGGTTTGTGCAGAGATCTGACCCTGTTTTAAATGGCTCCTGAACTATGGTACAAAAATATAAATCAAGTCCTTCCCGTATCAGTGCATGCAGCGGGTTACAGCGCAAGAAGCTCACGAGGGACTTAGTTAATTTTCGTAGCAAAGGTCAGCTGAAACCAGCCCAACACATAAGATTCTTGGGGTTATTCTTTCCCAAGGTGGGAATTAATCAGGCCGAGTAGTAGAAAATAAAGGCTGACAGCTCTGTTTCCTCCTGCTGCTGCTGCTGAACAGATCTCTTGGCAGGGATTCTGTACTGTACTGTACTGTGCGTTGATCCAATGGCTTTAAATAAAATCGCACCTCTATTGTGTAGAAACTTACAAAATAAGCGATGAATAGGAGTCAAAAAGTGGAGTTAATGAGATTAGAAGCTGATTAAACCCAGGCTGAGTGTTAGCGATGCAGCTATCTGAGTTAGCAGACGAGGCCTTGCCTTTGCTCCAAGCGTGTTTAGTTTCTGTGTCAGGCGTTTGGCTGTTTGATAGCTTGATTGAGGATATGCGAGAGAGAATGAGCCAGTCGCGTGAGAATGAACTCTTAAATATGCTTAAATTCAAGGAGCTGTTGATATGTTGAATGACAGCTCCGCCTGTCGATATCACCAGCGTCTCTCTAGTCCGTTTTCCTCCAAAGATTCACGGTTTTGCTGGTCGTTGTAAACACGGCAGGTGTTGTCGAGGAGTGTAGGTAACGTTAACGGGCTCTACGTTGTGTCGTCGCCGGGGGTTCGTCAAGGAGCGAGGCCGCGCCGGGGTGAGTGTGCAGGCGGCCCCGCGCTGACAGGGACACCGGGCTGGAGGGAGACAGAGCAGAGCAGGCCTTCTAGTCTTGGGAAATCGGACAAGTGTCAGCTGTCACCGGAAAGCACGAAACGGCGCCCACGGAGACGACGACACCGGCACTCGCGCGCCTCCAAGCACGAAACTGCTACGAAAACCCTCGGTAAACTCCAACCTCTGTGAAGCTGCGGATATTCGCGTCGCCTGTCGCTGTCAGAGCCGCGGTCCTGAATGCATATGTGTCTGGACGTCGAATAAAACAAATTTCGCCATGTATGAGCTGAAATTTTCTCGTTTTTTCCCTGTGAGAACAGACCGCTGGTTCCTCCTGAGGTGCACACTCTCTCCTTCTCCACCGCCGCTGAGCCTCGGGGGCGCGGTCACAGAGTTCGAGAGCGAGCCACAACGTCAAACCCTGATGGACGGCGAGATGAACCAATCGCAGAGCAGCCTGAGACACTAGCTCCGCCTCTTTGAAGCGTGCGTGTGCGAGATTTAGGAAGTGGGTGAAGATGAGTTATTCTGCGAGGCTGTAATGGGGTTCAGGGCCAATTCTGACCTCAGCGAGAACTCGGCGTTGAGCAATACACGGAATCCCTCTCTCAGTCAGTAGTGCAAGTGAGTGAACAAAACTAAAAGGTGGAGCTGTCACAAAAAGAGTTTAGCCTATTCTGTGCACGCGTATGCCACCATAAAATATCAAACATTAACTTTTATCATCGAATATGATGTAAAACATGAGTCGTTTATTAGGCCAACTTTGAAAACGCAAAGGCTACAACTTAACTGTGAATTCCTAGAAGGGCTCGGTGGTCTAGAAAGCTCCATCTTAAGGAGAGCTGATGAAATGAATATCCGCCAGGAGAGCAGGAGTTCCCTGTCAGTAAATATAGAGCATCGATCTATTCTCGGGTCTCCATTCAGGTCGCAGGTAAAGCCGTTGCCATGGACACACAGAACCACCTTTAAATCCTCCAGTCATTTCCTCGAGGTCCCCCGCGCGCCCCCTGCCGGATAATAACAGCTCACCGTGAAAGCCGGATTTCCTCTTTTCTCAAAGGGATTGTTCACTCAGCATCATGTAATTACAAACCTGTGTTTTTCCTTCTCCTGTGGAACACAAAATGAGACGTGTCATCCTTTAGTCAGCATTCACTTATTATTATTTGCTTATAGAAGGTGTCATCCATTTTAACACACAGTGCTTTTACAATCTGACCAATATTTACATTAAAAGATGTATTCTTTTGTCATAACCATAACTTTATATTATCAGCAAACTTTTTAATGAGTGAATATGGGCAAAATTTAATTACTACCCCTTTAAAAGGGCAACAACGTGGCTCAGTGGTTCGAGTCTCGGCTGGAGTCCCAGACCTATTCACGGTATAGGTGAATTGCATAAACTAAATTGGCTGTAGTGTACGAGTGTAAATGTGTGTATGGATGTTTCCCAGTACTGGATTGCAGCTGGAAGGGCATCCACTGCATAAAACATATGCTGGATAAGTTGGTGGTTCATTCCGCTGTGGCGACCCCTGATGAATACATGTTCATAAAAGGAATAAGAAAACTAAGAATCACACTCACTCACTCACTCACTCACTCACTCACTCACTCACTCACTCACTCACTCACTTACTCACTCACTCACTCACTCACTCACAGAAAACATGAATTGGAATACTGTTGAGAAATCCTATTTGAATATATAATTTTGGCCTTTAAAAGTACAAATAATCTGCTAATTTTCCTAATGAAACCCATTTGAATTACTGATCTTAATTACATTTCTAGCTGCCTTAATCCTTCGTGGCATAGATTCAACAAGGTACTGAAAATATTCCTCAGAGATTTTGGTCCATATTGACATGATAGCATCACACAGTTGCTGCAGATTTGTCAGCTGCACATCCATGATGTGAATCTCCCGTTCCACCACATCCCAAACGTGCTCTATTGGATTGATGTCTGTTGACTGTGGAGGCAATTTGAGTACAGTGAGCTTATTGTCATGTTCAAGAAACCAGTCTGAGATGATTTGCGCTTTATGACATGGCACGCTATTCTGCTGGATGTAGCCATCAGAAGATGAGTACACTGTGGTCACAAGGAGATGGGCATGGTCAGCAACAATACTCAGGTAGACTGTGGTGTTGACACGATGCTCAGTTAGTACTAATGGGCGCAAAGTGTGCCAAGAAAAAGGTGTACCTAATAAAGTGGCCGGTGAGTGTACATTTCATTTGTATAAAATTTAAAAAAAATAAAGTAATAAAATATTTTATTTCCTAATGAAATAACTAAGAACATTAAATATGGGAGTTATCAATATTAACCTAATTAGAATTAATGCAACTGAATCACATTTCTTTAAATGAATCAAATTTTCCAGACAAAATCAGGTCATGATTCATTTTCTCAGATATCCATAAGCAATTAAAAAAATATAACTTATGGTTTTCATGCCAACTGTAACACGTTTAAATTCAAATAGGGAAAACGTCTATAAATGATCTCTGACTAAATGCACAAGCCTATTGCCTACAGAAACTAGATCAGAAATCCACAGAGGGAACCAAGCCCACTGGAATAATAGCTGTGACTTCAAAGGACCGTTTTCTAGAACAAATTAGATCATAATTTAGTTTTTCACTATCTGGTTCTAATAAAGGTCATTGCAGTGGATTCCCGAGAATCGTTAATTCAGGCATTGCAATCTCAAAGAACAATCTTAAACAATTCAGTTGTTCTGGGAAGTAAAGGGCTTTTTATATACAAGGTTTTTTTTTTTATTTGGAGCCTCAGGGTTTCATTAAAACACATGACCAAGACATAACACTATGGTGGAATCATCTTCAGTCAACCAACCAACCAATAATAAATCCACACAAACAATTTCCATCATTTAAAATTTATTATTTTATATAATTAACAGATCCATACAGAGTATTACTTAATCACATTATAGCTTTCATTTCTGTTTAATATATTACAGCATTTATGCAAAGAACTCAGAACCCTTTTTATATTAAATGTGCCATTTACTAGGACAGTGCGACTGTAGGAGAGCATTTTAGATGTCATAGTAAAGGCAAGCAACTTCAAATCCAAATGAATCATTGCATTATTGCCCAATGTAAAAAATAACGTCCTTGAGAATCTGAGCTGCTCCTCCAATCACAGTGTTCCTAGCACTTCCTCCAAAGGAAGATTTGAGAACAGTTACAGAAACAGTCAAAGTCAAAGAGGATTATCACTGAGACAGATTAGGTTATTCTACAAATGTACGTGTGATCCATTCAAATGACCGAGAGACATATACGTAGTAAAATGCAGTACATGTAAAACGAACACCCAAACTATATAGCTTCTCTTTCTATACATATATAGTCTCTCTCCAAAATGCATACACAAACATGCACGCTATTTACAATCTGGACACTTCACTTCTGTATTTCAGTATTGTTATTACCAGAGCATTCAACGACAATCTATAAAAGTAAGCTAAAGAAACGTTTGCTTCCATTAAAAATGTGCCACATTCAACAAAATGTTCCACATTCATTGATAAAATGCTTTTGAGTCTTGCATGCAAACCTTTTGTAACAAAATTCACCCTTCATCAGTCGTGTTAAATGTTAAGCTGGTGTGAGCGACTGACCTTTTTACAATTCCATGTTGTTTTAGAGCTACAAACCCCATTAGCACCCGGAAGGTCTGCGATGAGGCCAAAAGCTATTGTGAACACACTATCATTTCAACAGTAACATATTCATTAATAGAGTAGTCAAACAAATAACAAAACAGTTGTAAAAAATAACGGAATGCGATATTACAATTCCAGAGCTTGTAAGGAAGAATCAGCTGTAAATCGGTTTTATATTCAGCAAACGCAGAGGCATTTACTTTTCATTTACTGAAAGGAATGAAACAGTCTTAGGTGTCTGAAACAGTCAAACCACAAACAGAAATTTCTCTCCAATTTTCCTTGTTGTGGGCATATAGGGGGATCTCCTGCATAGTTAGATGTGCCTGTAGTGCAGAGATTGTCCAATTGATCTCTTTTGAGTGCAATATTATACTCACCCAGCGGATATTTTGCTCTCTGAAGGCATTTCCATATTCTAGTTCGGTTTGTTTTTCTGCCAAGCTATATGTAATATATATGGTTGAGTTGCTTGGTAACTGCGCTCACAGCAGAATGTAGTACTGCTGTTGTCCAGCGGGGGCAGCACCGCATCTCTAATGAGCAGTGGACATCAACGAGAGTGTTTTATTACTGAGGCAACAAGAAAGAGAGCTCAACACTGAGGCCAAGCGGCATTCATTTTCCTGTATGCCATATCCTGCAGAGCTGATGCCTTTTGAAGTTTGACAGGGAGTAAGAACTCCCACAGAACCCTTACTGGCCATATTAAAGCTTAATTGGACCTTAAAGTGAGACACTGCAGGAAAAAAATGCTGCTTTTTTAATGCTCCTGTCAGTTTTGAGGTTTTGGCTTTTCATTGTTTTATGGAGCCAGATCAGTCTCAGAAATAAAGCTCATACATGCACAGCACAATTCACATTTACCAGATCTAATTTGTGAATTCAAAACACAATTTGTGATTTCACAAGTAAAAAAAATCATAAATATTTCTCCAAATAAATAGAATTTGCACATTTCTGAATTGTGTTTTGAATTAACGAATTGGATTTGCGCATTTATGAATTTACGAACTGGATTTGCGCATTTCTGAATCGTGTTTTGAACTTACGAATTAAATTTTTTAAATGTGAATTGTGAATTGTAAATGTATTATTTTTAGCCTGATCTGGCTTCGTATTTTTTTAGTATAATGTAAGGAAAACATTCAAAAAAACACCTTCATGTGTTTCTTTTGTCACAGTTTAACAATACTCTATATTTCTATATTTTTAAAGGCCGTTTCTTATAATGATTTTTTTCTCCTGCACTAAATCTTCATTTTAAGCAGCTTTCAGATCTTACATTCATCACATTTTTACACCAATTTGTCAGTCGTATCTATATTTTGAACGTTTTTACAGAGCGATATGTCCATATTTATCTGATAACATACAAACTTTTATTCCTAAAAAATATTGTTATTATAATTATTTTTGCTGGCTGTTCAATGTATTTTCTGAATTATGGAGTGATAAAAAAGACCCTGTGGTGTCAAAAAGATCTTTTTTGAACCTGACTTCATATTATGTTCAGATTTTTATGCTTGATATATATTTAAATGAGCCTCGTTCCATATTAAAACATAGCATATTAAAAATCTTGTAATAAAAAACTGTAATTCTTAATGTAATCAGTAAAGTATGGTGATTACTTTACCCTTTTTATGTCCAGTGCTTTGCCTTATGGTCAAAGGTCACTTAGTTAAGACCTCTAGGTTAATTAAACAGAGGATAGTATTGTTTGCATGTAGTGCAGGCTGATATCTCTCTGTAAGTAGAGATGTGGTTGGACAGGGGGCGGGGCTTAGGCATGTGTGTTTATGCTGTGATTGACAGCTAAGAGGCTTGAGGGGGAGGGACTCTCTCCAGGATCCAGGTGCTCACCTCCTTTAAAACAGACTCGATTGTTTCAGGCAAGTCGTGATGTAGGGCATGGTAAGCTTCTTCATATACCTGTTTGTCACAGAGAAACAGATCTAGGTTAGTACGCACACTAGGGAATGCATATAAATGAGTGTTTGTATACAGATGGTCTATTGTTTTTATGTCATGAGTGCAGAATGTGCATCTGGATCAAGTTATGCTGCAATATTCAAAACATCTACAAGCACAACATCACCACGAGTACATAAATACAAATCATACTTATATGTTAACATACATACATACACACACACACACACACACACACACCGGTCACTTTATTAGGTACACCTGTCCAACTGATCGTTAACGCAAATTTTTAATCAGCCAAACACATGGCAGCAACTCAATAATTAGGCATGTAGACATGATCAAGACGATGATGATGATGAACATGGGGAATGGGGTGCATGGGAAATGGCGAACATGGGGAAATAAGTGACTTTGACTGTGGCATGGTTGTTGGTGCCAGACGGGCTGGTCTGAGTATTTCAGAAACTACTGATCTACCGGGATTTTCACGCACAACCATCTCTAGGGTTTACAGAGAATGGTCAGAAAAAGAGAAAATATCCAGTGAGCGGCAGTTCTGTAGGCACGAATGCCTTGTTGATGCCAGAGGTCAGAGCAGAATGGCCAGACTAGTTTGAGCTGATAGTAAGGTAACAGTAACTCAAATAACCACTCGTTACAACCGAGGTATGCAGAAGAGCATCTCTAAACGCACAACATGTCCAACCTTGAGGTGGATGGGTTACAGCAGCAGATGAGTCTGGTCTGATGAGTCTCGATTTCTGCTGCAACATTCGGATGGTAGGGTCAGGATTTGGCGTCAACAACATAAAAGCATGGATCCATCCTGCATTGTATCAACGGTTCAGGCTGGTGGTGGTGGTGTAATGGTGTAGAGATCTTTTCTTGGCACACTTTGGGCCCATTAGTACCAATTGAGCATCATGTCAACACCACAGCCTACCTGAGTATTGCTGCTGACCAAGTCCATCTGTTTATGACCACAGTGTTCCCATCTTCTGATGGCTACTTCCAGCAGGATAACGCACCATGTCATAAAGCGTGAATCATCTCAGACTGGTTTTTTGAACATAACAGTGAGTTCACTGTACTCAAATGGCCTCCACAGACACCAGAGCTCAATCCAATAGAGAACTTTTGCTATGTGGTTGAATGGGAGATTCACATCATAGATGTGCAGCTGACGAATCTGCAGCAACTGCGTGATGCTATCATGTCAATATTGACCAAAATCTCTGAGGAATATTTACAATACCTTGTTGAATCTATGCCACGAAGGATTAAGGCAATTGTGAACGCAAAAGGGGGTCCAACCCGGCACTAGTACCTAATAAAGTGGCTGGTGTATATATGCTTAAATATAATACATACATATATATATAAATCCCTATTAAACAAGCATAATAACAAGCAAATATGGAAGAAGGGAAAACAAATATATATCAACAAGAAATTAAGAAATTATTATTTTTGGAATAACTGTGAATAATGTTTTATTTACAACAACTACAAATATTTGCTATTCTGTTATTTAAAATATTTGTTATTATGTATTTTTGGTATTTGGAATATCAGATTCATTATAGACGAATGAAAGATTTGTATTGACAGAGTTGAGCAAAATATTAGCATTTTTTTGGCCAGTATTTCTGAATGTTTGACCCACCTTCAGTTTTTTATCAGTGCTCTTGGCTTCATTATACAATAATCGAGAGCCTCTTATGTCACACAGTTTGTCAGCGTCTCCATGTAGAATGTAAAAGGGCCACGAGATGTCGGGTAACTCTCTCTCGATGCGAGACGTCGCATCCAACATCTGCATCCCGAACGAGACGCGTAGCCCTCCATGATAATTCAGCTCATCCTTTTCATATGCCTCCACCTGACAGACACATAGAGATGAAGAAGAATTAAAAACACAATCCCAATAGCACTAACTCCATCTTCCAGACAACCCGCTTGCTGATGTAAATGGTCCAAACACTCAAAAGAGAACAACAAATGGCACTAATATATGCTTATAGTTTGCTGCAATACTATTGAAAATCAAGATTGGTTTGTTTATATCCATGACTGATCTCAGATAGTCAGACATTGATTTATGTTTAATACACCTTATGTTTAATCCACATAAAAAATAATTTATTAGAAATGATTAAACACTTATTAGAGTTAACAAGTTGCCATCAGTAGACCATGAATCTTCCATAAAAAAAACTAAAAAGTAAAAAAAAAAAAAACTAAACTTTCTGCAGAAATATTATGGACATTACTGGAAGATTACTATACTGGAAGATTACTAGGTAAACCATACTAGGTTTGATGGTCCATTTGAGTATTAGTAGACTGTCTGTTTAATATCTGTTGATACTGCTCCCTCAACAGACATTTAACTGACTATAAGAAATTTTGCAAGTACATGTCAGCTTACATTAACCCTAACCCCAACCTTTAATGTAACTTAAATTCAACAAACGGACCATCAAAATAAAGCGTGACTGCTTACTATACTTTAGTAAATACACACAAATCTGGTGAACCAAAGTCAGTGAAGAGTTTTGGAAACAGATATGCTTGTGATACTAACGGCATTCATTCAAAAGTAATAAAATACAATTAAATGTATATTTTAATAAATAACATAAATAATTCTTGCTAACTTCCGGCTGCAGCTGTATCCCTTCTTTATTTCAGCTGCCAGAGGAAGTGACATCACTTGGAGCAGGTCAAATACCTTTTCTATCAGTGCTTTTCGGATTGCTATGCCTTTTTATAAGCAACGTAACAGAGTTGGCCAGAATATAGGAAGAGACACAATATGTTTTTTTTTTTGGTTACTGAAATTGTAATTGATAAAGAAAAACTGTTTATTTAACCTGATAGAAAAAAAAAAAACAAAGATGAAAAGTAGACTTAATAATTTCATGAGAATTGAAGCTGAATGTACAATTCTGGAGGCAGAGACAATAGTTATAGTGGTTAATGTGGTATAGTCTTTCATATTTTGAAGAAAAAAATATTTCTAAATACACATATAATTATTTTTATATATAAATCGATAAGACTTATGTTATTATTCACACTGTTTCATTAAATTTTATTTAAAGGTTTATCTAGGTCAGAGATGCCCAAACTAGGGCCCGCAGGCCAAAGTTGGCCCATGGTAACCTTTGATTTGGCCCACTGTCACATCTGAGAAGAGAGGGAGAGTGACAGGTATTTATTCATTTCTAGAGTTCTCACTTACATAGGGCTCGACTATGATAGGAGGTTTGGCATGCTGTCCCGGGAGAGAACTCTGAGCTCGGAGATAGAGGAGCCCAAGGTTCCCGCCTAGTCAATGAGCATTAGGAGGGATACGAGATCAGGTGTTTCTCGAGAGCCCCTCAGTTTGTTTATTATCTATACTTTGGTTAATATGGTGGTTCTAATTGATTCAGTATGTATGAGTTAAGTGCTTGTGACTGTTATTACAATTACAAACCGGTGCACCCGGGGAAAACCCACGCGAACATGGGGAGAACATGCAAACTCCGTGCAGAGAGTACTGACTCAATTAGAACTTAAACTATTGGCCCTCCTGCTGCAAGGCAGCAGCGCCAGCCACTGAGCCGCCGTGTCGCCTGATCAAAGAATTGAGGAGGAGGGAGAAGGGAAGAATAGAGGGGGGGTTTCCAAAACGAAGATAGGGAATGCAGTTTAGGCAGAATATTTATAGTAATTTTAGAATGATCTGATAGGTTAGCTAATGATTAGCGATAAGAATCAGCTGTAGTCAACCATATCACATGCTCCTCTCGAAATTAGTTTGTGAGATTTCACATAGATTTAACAGAGATTGTCAATTCTGATTTAACTTAACATTTTGTTTGTTTTATTGTTAAGCTACAAAAAGTTAACTGAAATTAAATGTTTCAATTAAATGTCGTAAATGAATCAGATTTTATGTATTTTTTTATGTAAATACTGTCACTTGACCTCATAAGACCTCAGCAACTTGACTAGTGTATACAACGATGAACTCCATTGAGTTATAACATGGATAATTAGTTTTATTGTAATAAATTCATAATAAGATGTAAAAAGATAAATAGAATTCATTAGGTAATACACTTAAAGTAAAGCCATTGTTATGAAATAAATTAGGAAATTTGGCCCTTCATAAGAAAATGTTTGGGTACCTCTGGTTTAGAGGTTGTCATTTCAAATCTAATGTAACCTTTTGTTTGTTTGTTTTATTGTTAAAAACTAACTGAAATAAAATGTTTCAATTAAATGGGGTAAATTAATCAGCTTTAGTTTAAATGTATATACTGTCACCCGACAGATAGAGGACAAATCAAGGTAAAGGCTGATTCTGCTTAGTGTACAGTATACATCATTAAAATCCACTGTGTTATAAATGTGATTTATGTTATTAGTGCAAAAAGGTAAAATTTTAAATGTTTTTCTGCATTAGTTAATATGATTTAAAGTAATGTTTTTATTTACTTGTAAATCTTATGAAATAAATTAGGAAATTACCCATGGCAACTTTAATGTAATATAGCTTGGTATATTTAACTTCGACGCACGGCGCTCAATGATAGTTGGCTTTTAGCCCTTTAGACGAAAAAGTTTAGGCACCCCTGATCTACAGTAGGAGATGCAAAATGTATCTCCAATTCTAGAGTCACCCAGTTGTAGTGCAACTTTGTTATTCAAAGGGATTTGTTTCAGTTCTTTTGAACGGAAGTTCCATTAGCTGGAAGAGAAATGCAGTCGTCACATGCAGAAAAAGGTGGATGAATTGTTAAAATATTGGTGTGTGTGATGCAGTGTGATATGGCTAAACTGTGGTCACAAACAACTAGTAAAAAAAAAATTTTTCTCAGTACAAAAGAACAGAGGCTTGAACCCGGAAACAGTTTTACGACAACTTAACAAAAAGCAGATTCTCTGAGAACAGTGAGCTTCAGCTATTGAAGTCTGGTTTGTCTATCTTCTAAGGCTAGATAAACGGCACAAGCTGTTTCTGTAGAACATCACAGTATTTCATGGCCAAGCTGAAAATGAAAGTCATATGTTATCATCTCGATGCATTGCTTATGGTTCACTCTGAAAGAGTAGATTTACAGTGTAAATATTTTTTTCAACACATTATAACATTATTATTACAAATAGCCCTGCCGGACTGTCTGTATAAACACTAGCTGTCAGTGTTATAATATACGCACATATACATTACAGAAGACCTTTCACATATATTCCACATACCTGTTTAGGATCCCGTGAGACAAATTTTGGATCGATTGGGCCAAGAGTGAGTTTAGGAGCCAAGCGGTTTAGAACTTTGGCCATAAAAACCTGCAAAGAATCCACAGACATAAGAATCCTTTTTAAAATCTGGCAGGGAGCAATAGATGAAAATTAGCCCTTGTGACTAACTCTGGCTTATTTACAGTTTTACAGTTGATTAATAAGCGTTGTCCCTGTTAAATAAAATACATTTCAAATTTCAATTTACTGCAGGAAACAGAACATTTTAACACTCTAGTAACATTTCTGTGGCATCAAACACTATAGGACTCAATTTTTTTTCTGTGTCACTAACAATTATAAATTTAACTTGGATAAACTTTCACTTTCAGATCAAGTGTTACATTTATTGCTACAATAGTTTGTCATTATAGGTGCATTTATCTTTATCAACAAGATTATGATATTTTGACACTAATATAACCTAAATAATCCATAATATAACCTGTAATATTATAATAAGTATGGTACATGCCATACATACTGTTGAATATACTTCAAATAATTATTTTATATATACACATATGATAAACAATTAAGTGTATTTTAAGGATCTTGCAACAAATTCTGCACATTCTGTTCTCTTATAAAAACAATAATTATTTTTATTATGATTATTATTTTTAGAAATTGTATGTACAAAGCTGGGCCAAATGCATTACGTAGGCTAAAAATAACAATAGTGTTAAAAATCTGACATTTCGATGTTTTGTTTTTCTGCGATATACAGTTGAAGTCATAATTATTAGCCCACCTTTGAATTATAATTTTTTAAAAATATTTCTTAAATGATGTTTAACAGAGCAAGGAAATTTTCACAGTATGTCTGATAATATATTTTCTTCTGGAGAAAGTCTTATTAAGTCTTTTTAATTATTTAAAAATAATTTTAAGGTCAAAATTATTAGCTCCTTTAAGCTATATTTTTTTTTCGATAGTCTACAGAACAAACCATCGTTATACAATAACTTGCCTAATTACCCTAACCTGCCTAGTTAACCTAATTAACCTAGTTAAGCCTTTAAATGTCACTTTAAGCTGTATAGAAGTGTCTTGAAAAATATCTAGTCAAATATTATTTACTGTCATCATGGCAAAGATAAAATAAATCATAAAATAAATCAGAGTTATTAAAACTATTATGTTTAGAAATGTGTTGAAAAACTCCTCTCCGTTAAACAGAAATTGGGGAAAAAATAAACAGCGGGAGCTTTATAATTGAGGGGGGCTATTATTTTGACTTCAACTGTATATTGCAATATGAATACAATTTCACCAAATGACCTAAACATCTCTGTTTGTTAACAATTCAGGTACAGAACTTTAATAATTCAATGTAAAATAGCACTGCACAGTCTTTATTGCATAAATAATCCAATAAAATATATTTTTTTAAAGTTTCAAATGGTACAATTCCTTGAATTGAACATTACCTAAATGCTTTAAACTCATTTGATTTGCTCATACATTCACAGACCTTAAAAACATATGCTAATGATTAACTTTTGCTCCATTATGGTAAAAATCTCCAATGACTCCTTGTTCTGACCTGTGGTTCCTGGTCAAATATAATCCCAATTCAACATTGGAGATCCTGCAATGTGACTATTGTGGATGCACACATTGCGATATTGATGCTAAAATTATATATTGTGCAGCCCTAGTACACAACATATATGTTGTATATGGACATATCATATAATAATTTTACATATAAAAATGCTATAATTGGAATTATTTGCAGTTATACTATATTAGAATACTGTACTCTTTTACTGCTGTAAAAAAACAACAATCTACAAAAGCGATTTATTTAGATGATAGACAATACTTTCATGTCATCAAATGCAATTGGAACATATTCATGGTTAACGTGATGATTTCACTACATCCAAAGCAAAAAATAAATAAATAAATAAAAAGTCATTCTACAGAGGCAGTTATTGATTGCTTTACTGCTGCTATTTGACAGCTGACATTTAAAAGCCATTGTTATTTGATTGCGTTTAACCGTCTGACTGCAGAGGGCAGCAAATCTAATTTACAGCCTCATGTTTCAGCTGTGATTGAAATCAAATCCACACTTGGGAAGAAGAGAAATTTGCTTTTACTCTCATGTGATTTTTACATGTTTTTACCTTGAAGGGTGTAGCAGATTCAGCACTCATCTGAACCATAGGGCCGATGAGAACCACACCTGTAAAGTCCTGCGGCCTCTCGCATGCGGTCAGTATGGAAATGGCTCCACCCTAAAATAAAGCAAACAGACCCAGTCATGTTAGTGAAAACAGCAAAAATATGTTAGTTTAGTTGTGGAGTACTGAAAAAAAAAAAATCATTCATTCATTCATTTTCTTTTCGGCTTAGTCCCTTTATTAACCATGGGGCCCCACAGCAGAATGAACCGCCAACTTATCCAGCATATGTTTTTCGCAGCGGATGCCCTTCCAGCTGCAACCCATCACTGGGAAATATATATATATATATAACATTTATAAATTCAATTACTCATCATACAAGTTATTTCCAGGCCAGTGTGTAAAGAAATATTATAGATGTTGTTATTGTTTAATTCTTATTTTAAAGGCAAATAGTTTATTATTTCCAATTTACAAAATTTACAATTTCATTGTGATAATTAATTTTAACCCCAATTTTTTGTAAAAAGAATTAAAAATTGCAAGAAAATTAGCTGTCTGTGATTTTGAATTGTGGTTTTATATACACATAAATCAAATATGTGTCGGATACAGTTGAAGTCAGAATTATTAGCCCCCCTTAATTATTCGCCCCCCTGTTTATTTTTTCCCCAATTTCTGTTTAGCAGATTTTTTCAACACATTTCTAATCATAATAGTTTTAATAACTCATTTCTAATAACTGATTTATTTTATCTTTGTTATGATGACAGTAAATAATATTTTACTAGATATTTTTCAAGACACTTCTATACAGCTTAAAGTGACATTTAAAGACTTAACTAGGTTAATTAGGTTAACTAGGCAGGTTAGGGTAATAAGGCAAGTCATTGTATAATGATGGTTTGTTCTGTAGACTATCAAAAAAAAATAGCTTAAAGGGGCGAATAATTTTGACCTTAAAATGGGTTTTAAAAAATTTAAAACTGCTTTTATTCTAGCTGAAATAAAGCAAATAAGACTTTCTCCAGAAGAAAAAAATATTATTAGACATACTGTGAACATTTCCTTGCTCTGTTAAACATTATTTGGGAAATATTAAAAAAAGAAAAATAAATTCAAAGGGGGATAATAATTCTGACTTCAACTGTATTTATCAAATATTTTTATTACTTTTGTCTCTTTTACTTTTCATAAATATTTGTATTGCTTAGGTGGTATATTAGCTAAACGTCTTCTCTGAGTGTGATACACTTTGCATATTAATGAAGCATTTGTACAGAAGTAGAAGTTTCCTGCTGCGACATCGATATATTAAAATAACTTAAATTTCTTACATAGCTTTCCTGTACAATAAGATGTTCTTAAAAGTGTGAAGACAGAATTTTGCAGAGCATATCTAACAATACTGCCAGCTTATGTGCGCAGAGAAGTTTGCAGAAAGAGGAAGTATGCCCGGGTGCGGAGGACTGCAGAATGATTGACAAGTGATGAATTCCACCAAATCTCCACCTTTTAATATCAGTTGTGTATAAATACTGGAGTCAGGGAAATGCAGGGTTGTTGCGAACCTTCCGAAATGTAATTCTTGTATTGTATTGGTGTAACATAAGGGACAGACGTGACCCAGAGCTCTGAATATCGAATTATTTATTTATTCATTCATTCATTTTCTTTATGGCTTAGTCCCTTCATTAATCTGGGGTCGCCAAAGCGGAATAACCCGACAACTTATCCAGCATATGCTTTACACAGCGGATGCCCTTCCAGTTGCAACCCATCACTGGGAAACACCCATACACACTCATTCACACACATACACTACGGACATTTAGTTTACCCAATTCACCTGTACTGCATGTCTTTGAACTGTGGGGGAAACCGAAGCACCCAGAGGAAACCCACGCGATCACGGGGAGAACATGCAAACTCTATACAGAAATGCCAACTGACCCAGCCAGGACTCGAACAAACGACCTTCTTGCTGTGAGGCGATCGTGCCACCCACTGCGCCACCGTGACACCCTCGAATTATTCATTTGTATCTAATAACTTACTCGTTTTTTGCCATTAAAGGAAACCCTCTCCTGACCTTTTTATTGAACACGCACGGCATTGGCTAGATATTCCAACAGTGTCCACCCTAATGTTTCAAATTACTTTTGTGATTAAAAAGTCAAATTATATGTGAAATAATGTTTTATTATTAATTCAGTTGCAGCTGCAAGGGCATCCACTGCGTAAAATATATGCTGGAATAGTTGGCGGTTCATTCCACTGTGGCGACCCCTAACAAATAAGAGACTAATCCGAAGGAAATTGAATAAGTGGATATTAATTCAGCGTAACATATACATTCATGTGAAAATATTACACAGGCATATATCATATATGAGTACACAACTCACAGATCTCTGTTTTAAATGACTATTTTCTACACTTTACAGTAATATATTTGTGCATATAGACTATTTCAATGTGGTCATGTCATTGACCCATGACGATTTCCCGCTTGTTGTTAAACTATTTCCTAACTGTTACAGGAAGCAATTCAATCATTACTTGACGTTAAAACAGTTCTCAAAACATTATTTATCAATATGTGAACCTTTTTAGATTCTCTGAAGCTATAGGACCATTGTTATTGTTTACATCCCTCAAAATGGCCTATACCAGGGGTGCCCAAACTTTTTCTTATGAAGAGCCAAAAACCAAACTTGCTTGAGACCAGTGGGCCGAAGGTAAATATAGTTGGATTGGGATTTTCCTAATTAATTTAATAATATTTAAAAATGACTAAAAAACATTGCTTTATACTAATAATACAGTATTTTTTTACATGTTATAATGAACTTATTACAATCAAAACAAAACAATCTCATTTATAACAGAATTACACTGTTTTTTGCCTTGATTGGCTCACCGATGTCTTCCTCTATCCTTCAAGTGACATTATTTTTATTTCATTTTAATTTCAAAAGAGGTTACGTAAGTTAAAAAAGGTTATGTCAAACTAGAAATGATGATCTCTGTGTTAAAGGCATTCGCCCCAACCCTCTCTATCATTCTCACTCTTCTCTCAGATGGGATGGTGGGCCAAATCAAAGCTTACAACGGGCCAACTTTGGGCATCTCTGCTCTATAACTTAGATTAGTCAGTACCAAAGCCAAAATTGGAAATACATAAGGCATATAACTGTTTAATAAAACTGTTTTGTTTAAATGCACCACAAATAAATGGCTATAGTCACTAAATGGTTATAGAAATATTCATTTTTAAAAAGTGGTGCTCATTTATACTGAGCACTGTATGTAATAAACAGAGTAAGTGATCATACAAAATCTTATGATATTTTGAGCAATTAAAATTTCTTACTGAGAAATGGGTACCAAAACATTGGTTTGAAGAATGCTGGCAAAGTCTAACATTTTAAAATAAAAATTAATTAGCATTTTGGGGCTGCACTAAGATACCTCAAAAGAAATTCCAGTTTAATTAACAGTGTTACTTGCTGTTTCTTTGTAAATAATTAAATATATATTTGATTCATTTTTTAATCACAAGTTGATGGTTATTACATTGGGAAGTTTTTTAATCTGACTATTCACTGAATTAAAAAAAAACATGTTTTTCTTCCTCACAAGCCTTCCTCTAGGCAAGAAGCCCCTAATTGGTAATTTTCTGATGCTCTGCTTCATCTCGTCGCCATTATGAACCTGTCCATGAATATTCATGAGCAGAGGCCAGCATTCAAAAGAGGTGGAGAGATTAAAGAGCAGTTCCCAGCACATTTCAAAGACTCTCCGATAATGGCCAGAGCGAAGTTACACACACTTTCAGTCCACATCCACAAACCCAAACACACACTCATTCTGGACACACGCAATCAAATGCACACCATCATCAAATAAATTGGTGGTTTGCTTTGATTCGATTACATAATGTAATTGCTTTTTAATTGCAATAAATCGCATCCCTGGGAGTAACGTTTCAAACACACCCAACAGACGGATAATTAGCTTGTATACGTGACTTCCTTTACAAGCACACACACACACACACACAAAATTATATGACACTGATCACTTTTATCTGTAAACATGCGATAGGAAAGCAAATGTTTATTCAGCCAGTAACTTGGGTTCCTCAGGTCTCAGGAAGTGAAAAGCACAAGGACAGACAATCCCATGATTATTAAACAATACGCACGTCATTTACACAGGAAGCAAGATGGAAGGTCGTTTCATTTTTCTATATTTCTTATCAAAGACTTGAGGCTGTGATTATATAAGGACCAAACAGACTGGTGTGTTACATAAGGGACAAGATTAGAGAAAGAAAGAGGGGAAGAAATAAATAAAAGTAACGGAGATGGAGAGCAAAAAAATAATGCACTTCATTATTTAGATTGAGAATCTGCTGGAAAGGAAGGAAGGAGATGCATTATGGGTATTATTAGTAGATATCTCCTTACAGTAATGTGCGTTCTGTTTTGAGAGAAAGAAAAATAATGACCTTTCTGCAATGATTTATATAAGACACTCTTTAATATGTCATTCAGTGTAATAATAGTTCATATACCTAAAGATGTTGTCAGGCGTATTTAGATAATTTGATGAGTCATTTTAAAAGACTCTAATTATGGTTCAGCCCCAAAATACACAATAATTATCACTTTAAATCTCTATAATTTGCTACTGTGCTTTAAACCACTCTATTGCAACCGTTTGCCAGCACAAAGTTTCAGTTGTTTAAAATACAGGATTTAGAATGAACACTTTTAAATAATTTAGTAAAGTACAGTTCAGAGTTAAAGACTTAATTATTAGCCCTCCAGTGGTAATTCTTTTACAAATACTTTATAAGTGAAATTGAACGGAGCGAGGAAGTTTTTCACAGTATTTCTTCTGGAGAAAGTCTTACTTCTTTTAGTTATAAGGATATTTTAAGGATAATATTATTAAATTAGGGAATGATTGTGGAACTCTCTGCCCTCTGATATTTGGAATGCAGAATCCCTGAGTGTTTTTAAATCATCAGACCTTGTTAGGGTGGCTTTTATGTAATTTTTTTGTGTGAGTTTTTATTATAATTGCTTTGTTTTGTCTAGCCTTTTATGCATGTATCACTGTTTGTATCTTTTACTTCTGTACATTTTATATATTTGTAAAGCGCTTTGAGGGGCTACTTTTTTAAGGCGCTAAATAAAATAAAGTGTAAAATAAGTGTTAATATTATTATTATTATTATTATTATTATTAGCCCCCTAACTATTTTTTTTCCAACTAACTACAGAACAAACCCCCAATAACTTTGTCCAATAACTTAATCTAACTTGCCTACTATGTAAAAAATGCTGGGTTCCACACAATTCCTTCATGTTGTCCCAACACAAATGAAGTTAACTTAGTTGTTTTTACAAATTTTACAAAAGTGGATTGAACATAAATCAATTAAGCTGTCTAAAGAATTGTCGTTTAAACTCATTTTAAATAAGTAGCATGAACAAGCAACAAAAGTTTTTTTATGTAGTTAACCTAGTTAAGCCTTTAAATTGTACTTTAAGCTGAATACTAGTATCTTGCACAATAACTAAAAAAAGTTGATGTACTGTCATTACGGCAAAGACAAAAGAAATGAGTCACTGGATATTAGTTATTAGAAACACTTGTTCCACTTTATATTAAGTGGCCTTATCTACTATGTACTTACTTCAAAATATAAGTACAATGTACTTAATTTGTTTATAATGTACTGCAGAACACTTCTAGTGATATTAAGGTGGGATACGGATAGGGTAAGGGACAGGTTTGGTGGTATGGGTAGGTTTAATGGTGAGTTAAAGTATAAGGGATGATCAACAGTGTAATTATACAAAAAACAATTACAGATGTATTTACAAACAGGTATTTAATAAAGCATATACGTACAATGTAAAAACATGTATTTACACAATAAATACACTGTAACAAATGATAAATTTCAGTGTAAGTACATATTAGTTAAGGCCACTTTATATAAAGTGGGACCGGAACACTACTGTTTAAAACTGTCAATCTTCTCTATATTTGAAGAAAAAATTCATAATAATTTTCTCTTTAACTGCAAGTATCCTGTTACATTTTTTGCATAAATCTGTTACACTAAATGAAGATATTCAAAAACTATATTAATACAGAATCTTGAGTTTAATGTGCTTTCAATGCATCTAAAATCACTTTTGGATTTATAATTCAACTTAGGCACCAAAATGCTACGTCTTGATATTTGACCTACATACACACCCATTTCTAGTCGATATGGCTAATGAAGTTTCTTGAGTATGCAGCTGGTCTGTTTTATTAATAGGAACAGTCGAGTAAAAAAGAAAAGTAAAGAGCTTCCAGCTGGTTTCTTGTTTTCATTATAAGCGGATTCTTAGCCATGTATAGTCTGGTTGAACACACGGAAAATGTAACAAAGCAAAAGCAAACGGGTCTTCCTGTGGCCTCCACCCCGTGAATCACAGTTTCAAATGGTTTACTTCATCGCTCTCAACAGTTGTAGTTGGCTTTGAATAGTTAATAAACCGAGGGTTATGTGTTTGCATACACAATTTCCGTCCTGAAATAATATTTACATCTTTTTGGGTCCTATTCTCAGAAAGAATTTTAATACGAATGTAGGAAACATTTAAATCTGAATGTTAGACGATTCCACACTTGTGACAATGCAAATAAATAAATGAGCTGAAAAATTGTCCGACAAAATCAGGCTGCGTGAAACAATAGGTACATTGCAATACAAATCAATATGCAAAATAAAAAAGTGAAAATGTGCCATAAAATGCCTTCCTATGCAAAAACCCTCACGCTGGTTAGGGAAATACAACTGTGGTTTCTTCTATCTTAACATATACATGTATTCACTTTATATATTTAATACTGAAAATGTTTATTTGCAAGGTTACACTTTACTAAAAAGGCCTTATTTACACATAAAATAACGAAATATTATTTACTTTACAGAGTTTGGCTGTAGTTGTGTTTTTTTTCTGTAAAAATAAGGTTTAATTCAGCTAATTCTTAGTTATTGCACATGGAAAAACTGTACTTTAAAAGTAAATTACTGTAAATGCACAGATCAATTTGACAAAATGACTCATTAAAACCTAAACTTTATGATGATTAACCTGAAAGGCTATTTTACGGTATAATTTTACATAATTTATCAGTTTGTCTAGAGTTTAAATGCAAATGATCAACAGTAATAAACTGTAATTGAATAAATTTTAGTATAAATCCGGGGTAAATTTGGTATTAAGATGCATTTTAATAAATTTAATCGAAAATACAGCTGTAAATGAGGTCAAAATATTTTGAAAATATATTGAAAATATTACTTTTAACCACGTCAGAAGGTAGTCAAAAACAAAAATGTGCAAACAGCCACATAAGACCACCTACTCTTTGCCTACTGACCTCATTCTGAGTCTTTAACCCTGCTGCAGTGTTTATGTCCAACCTGCTTCAGCACATCTGCCTGTGCTTTTCCATACTGTCCTGAAACTGTGCATGTGTGAGATAATCAGCATATGCATGGAAAACTGAGCTGTAAATCTACAGAAAGCAGGTTAACTATACAACTTACTTATAGGATATTCATTTAAAGAAGCACATTCCCAATCCTTTACTTCCAGCACCTTTGATTTCAGCTCATACATTTAAATGACACCAAAATGAGAGACCAAAATTTTCAGACTCAGCCCAATTGCCTACATTTTTAAATAATGTTTCGATACCAAACCTTACAAATACATACAGCACCAGTTGTAAATGACAATGTACCCCCCCCCATTGTGATCTGATTGGTGTAAACAAGGTCTTAGATAATCTCTTGAATATATAAGTTACTTAGCGATTACTACCTGTCAACTAACTCTTATTAGATTAGAGTATTAGTAGAGTTCTGGTAGAGACTATAGGTTAGGGTAAGGGTTAAAAGTATTAGTTGGCGTACTTGCAAAGATAGTAAGGTAAAAATCAATCAATTACTCAATTCTGTTTACTAATACTATGAAATATGATAGTCAACGTAGTTACAATGTAGTTACAATGTAGTTACAACGGAATCTCTAAAGAGAACTAGAGATGCACCGAAATGAAAAAGCTGGGCAGAAACTAAAAATTCTGGATGTACTTGGCCAAAAATCTTAATCATCTGACAGCATTGTAATAATTATTAATTATTTTATTAAATAGTATAAGACTTTTTACATTTACCTCAATGCCTTAAATTAAACTAGACAAAAAAAAAACACACACACAAACAAAAAGCAGCGTTGCCTTTCTTTGGCTCATTTATTTGGCCGATTTTCTCTATTGGCTGAAAATAATATAATTTTCAGCAGCCAAAGATTTGGTGCATTCCCAAAGGAAACCATCAAGTGCTAGTATTTGGCATGCTATAAACTATTCTTTTGGTTTGCTTGAAATCTTACCATTGAATGTCCAACGATGAAGACGGCCAGCTTGGGATACCGAGCCTTCATGATGTCAATGTGCTGGAGGGAGTCTCTGATGTAAATCTGGAAGTTTTTGAGCTCCATCCTCTCACCTTCACTTTGACCATGACCAACTGAAACAGAAAGAGAGTGGATTACACCCCATACATGTTTTTCTACTCACACATGTCTTTGTATATTGGCTTTTTTTTTTTTTTTTTTTAAAAAGAGGAAATAAACAAGGACTGTCACTCACAACACCATGCCAACAACTCACAAAGAAGAGCTCAGGAAATGCCAGGATACAATTGACACGACATTTAATCAGCCAAATTAACATAAAATGAATAATGGAACAAACAAACTGATTGAATAGATTAGAATAATTCCCCCCAAAATCATGTGGCGTACAGACACACTGAGCGTGTAGAGGAGGAGAGAGAGAGAGAGAGTGACTTGTAATGCTTTCTGTTTGTTGTATTTCAATAGGACCAATTACTCACACTGAGACAGCAGACAGTCAAATCACACGCTCACAAAACCCCAACTGCTCATCACAAGACGACTCGCTGTCTCTCTGTGTGAATCATGAGTTACCATGGCACTGCCGCAAAACCTCTTTAACATGCTGTACACATAGCACCTGCTATTTTCTATACTCTCCACTCATTTCATCCCATTTCTGTCATTTCTCAACTCCATCCCCCACTCTTCACCCACCCCACAACATCTGTTATAAATGACAGGAGAACTGGGTGGATGAATTACCAGGAACTAGATGTGGGCGTAAATGTAATTTTTTCACCCCACACTCGCGCAGCCTCATAAAGAGCACGCCCTCCTACATCACCCATAAAGCATCGCTGTTCACCAACCAAATCTGAGCGCTGGGGATTTCAGCCGTTTGATTGGGACTCTGTCACTCACCGTGGTCGTGGGCGAACACCAGAATGCCATGCTGGGTCAGACTGTGAGCAACGTCAGCGTATCCCCCACAATGCTCTCCTGCTCCATGGGCAACATACACCAGCGCCCTAATGGAAGAAGAGGCAGGTTATTGATCCGGGATGGGAATTGGAAAGGATTTAGGAGTTTTGATTCATCAAAAATGTTAAGCCAGTACAACAAAAAAACTTATAATCCTTATTTCGTTTCATTTACTCAACTTCTGAAAACATCAGTTGCACCGACTTAAAATGTTGAGCGAACAAAAAACTCTTTTGGAAATTGGTACTAAGAAATAATACATTAACAGAACAAACAAACATAGTTCAAAAAATAAATAAACAAATAAAATAGAGACAAATCTTAACAAAACATTTATTAGACACTGAATTAGAAACAGGACAGGAGGCAAAACAACAATAACCGTAAACAAGACAAGGATCAAAACATGGCAGGACAAACAGGGGAAAATGCTTTGTAATGCTTCACAAGGAAAAACAAGACTCAGCAAAGAGTCTGTGTGAATGAGGTGTCTTTATAGTCCTAGTAATCAGTCCATCATGGGCTTCCAGCTGTGTGTGTAATCAGAAACTGGTTTCTCCATTTGAATTATAGTTTGAGCATTTGATTTGTCATTTAATTGTTACAGGATTTTACTGAGTTGTTCATGAAAATTAAATATCAAATACATTTGATTTCTCATTTGAGAATGCATTTCGGCCATTTGATTTATTATTTGATCGTTTGATTTCTCATTTGGATAGTTGTTATAAAAGTTTGATTAATTTTTTTGATCTTTTTAGGCATTCATTTTGTTAGGAAAAACTTCCATATACATAACAGTTAAATACAAAATAACAGTCCACATGGCTAAGCGTTTCTTTTTGTAGAGCAAACTAGGTGAATGAAAAAGATAAATTACAAATAAGTAAGTTTTACTCACAAAACTAATCTTTTTAACTTGAACTAACTAAAATTGATTTAGGGTAAGTAAACGTGTTAAATGTAGTACAGACATTTTTACTGATTTTTGCCAAACCAATAAGAAACAAACAAACAAGTCATTTCAACTTTTTTCAAGTTATATTTTTTACAGTGCAGATTGTTTAGAAAATGGTTATTATTTGCACTTGAAAATTTTAACTTCAAAGTGGAAAATAATGGTACATAATTGTTGACAAGAAAAGTTGGCAGGCAAATATGTATACAGTAACTGTCTATTAAACAATACTGTAATAGTCAACATTTGAAGTGGATCAAAACTCTCATTTTTGTCTTAGGATAATTTTGATAAACTTTTTTGATCCACTTCAATTGTTGACAACTGTAGACAGCAAAAAAAGATGTGTAGTACTACTAAAACTAATAATGAAAAACATGTACATTTTCAACCACATTTGATGTATTTCCACATTTCATGATTTATTTTCTGATAGTCAGTAATGATGACAGGTCTCAGAGTAAGTTTTTCATAATTGCAAAGTAGACTACACCGGTATACTAAAAGGTTTAGTCATGAATCCATAGTTATGATACCAATTAGACAACAGTATTAATTTATTTAGCAAATTATATTTTAATAAGAAATGTGATGAAATTATGTTGACATTTTTAATATTAAATACTTATATTGGAACAAAACAAGGAGCTTCAAAGAGCAGGTCAAAAACAATATAGAAAACAGCCTATTTTTTGTGTAAAACTCTTGCTAATATTATAAGCCATCATCAGACAACATTATAAAATCCAAAAACACAGTTGTGAATCATTAAAAGCAAAAAAGTATCAAGCTAATCTGTATCTGTATGCTATAGCATGTAGGCATGTATGATTTTGACGATATGATAAAAATATCCCGGTTTTACGGTATTCTGATTACTGCTCGAAGTGAAGTTTATTTATAAACTAATTTCAAGAGGAGCACGTGCTTATGATTGATCACAGCTGGTCCTACATTACCTAATGCATGATTCACCAATCAGATGATCCCTAACTCACTATACATAACCAGAGTTTGTTACTTTAGTTATCTTCGCCTTGAAGAATCCCCTCTTCCACCCCTACTCCTCTTCCTTTCCCTTTATAGGGCGGCACGGTGGCCCAGTGTTCAGCACTGTTGCCTTACAGCAAGAACATCACTGGTTCAGATCCTTAACAGGCCAGTTGTTGTTTCTGTGCGGAGTTTACATGTTCTCCCCATGCTCGAGTGGGTTTACCCTGGGTTCTCCGGTTTCCTCACACAGTCCAAAAACATGTGTAATAAGTGAATTGATCAATCTAAATTAGCACTATAGTCGAGCTCTTAACCAGCAGTATATCTCTATATAGCAATTGCACGAGTTCGCCCTTGCCGATGATTGAATATAAAGCGTGTTTGGCATGCTGTCCCGGGAGAGAGCCCTGAGCTCAAGAGATCCTCGAGCCCGGGGCTCCCTCCCGTTGCAGGGCGAGAGGGGAGTCAGAGTTCAGGTAGGTCTCGATAACTCCCCCTGTTGATAATGGTAGAAGAGGGTTATGAATCAGCTATGGAGTGTACAATTAACTTCACCGCTGTTGTAATGTCAATTTAGTTTTGTCAATTTACTTATGGTGCATGTTTTTGGTCTGTGGGAGGAAACCGGAGAACCCGGGGAAAACCCACGCAAACACGGGGAGAACATGCAAACTCCACACAGAAATGCCGACTTGGCCAGTTGAGACCTGAGCTAGTGACATTCTTGCTGTGAGGCAATGATGCTAACCATTAGGCCTCCGTGTTGCCCTATCAAGGAAATGGGAGGAGTAGGGGTGGAAGGGGGGATTCTTCAAGATGAAGATGGTTAATGGAAGATACTCTGGTTATTTATAGTGGTCTAGGAATCGTCTGATTGGTGAATACTGCGTTAGCTAATGAGGACCAGCTGTTATCAATCATAACCGCGTGCTCCTCCCGAAATTAGTTTATAAATAAACTTCTTTATTATTATAAAGAAGCTTATTAACTGTCATCAGCTCTAAATAAGGTGGGAGTTCTCGAGGCCTACCTGTCCCTCTCCCGGGACAGCATGCTCGTTTTATAATCAATCATCAGCTAAGTGTGAACTCTTGAAAATATGTTCATTTAAAAAGTCTGGGTAAAAACAAAAACTTTTTCCCCTTTGAACACAATATATTTTATTTTAAGAAATATTTATAATATTTTGGAGCAGTAAACATGTCAGGCTAAATCATACAAATTAATCATTGATTTCTGCTGTCGTCGTTTCTAAAACACAATATAAAACTGCACTTTTGAATATCTTTTTTCCTGGAGGTACTGTTGTCCTAAAAAAAAAAAAAAAAACGTAAATAAAAAAATCTTACATATACCATAGGAACAGCGTAGAATTTTGCCGGTTTTTAAAACCTTGACTTTTCCAAACAGCCGTATACCTTGAAAATGGTTATTGTCCCATGCCTAATAGCATGTATGCTCATATGAGAGTAAAGTAAAATAGAAAGTAATGTTCATCATCACAACCTATTAAACAACATTTCAACATAATCTTTAGGAAATTGTAATCAGGCTTTAAAGAAAGTAATCACTAAAAGTAGTTTTAGCCAATAGGATGCTAACGGAAACCAGACCGAAATTCTGTCCGAGCCAAAATGCACGTATGAAAACTGTAAATGGAAGAGAAAGTCATTTGGTTCTGATCTTATTCAGAAGCATTTCTCATTTCCTAAATACAGATAGATCTTTACAAAATAGTCTCATGCAAAAATAAAATCACATCGCATACTCATTACAAGAACACACACTAAACCGATCAATAAAGGCAGAAAGAGAGAAAAGAGGGACAAAGCGAGATGGCGAACAGCCTTATTAGGTCCAAACTTGTGCAGATTTGGTTATGACCTCAATGCAGCCTCTAATCGGTAACAAAAAGAGTCTTTGTAAAACATAATGAGCTCACATGGTCTCAGAGGACCGAGTGTGTGTATTTTTACCCCTTTGCGGAATCTTTCCATTTATTTCTCTGTCATGCTCAGAAATGTATTCGCTAAAAATAAAGCCTCTCACTATAAGATACATTTGGTGGCAACAAAGTGTTTATGTGTGCGTTTGTGGTCATGATCCTCCTCAGATCAGAAAGATAGAGTCCTTGAAGCCTGGGAATGGAGTTTGTGAGGCAGACAGAGAGACTACTGTGAGTGTGTTTGTGCGCATTTGTGTGTGTGTATGTGTGTGTGTCTGTGTGTTAGCACGTCTTTGGAATTCCAAAATAGATCTGAAGAATTTAAACTACACAGCATCAAAGCAAGAGTTGATGTAAACAGATAAACGGATAATAAAATTTAGTGTACTTGTACAGTTTTGACTGTGCTTGTGAGGAGGAACACATTTATGATTGTCTATTGGCATTGCTGTAGACAGCTGTATAAATATCCATGTTTGGTTGAGGAATTCCTCTCTAAATGCCATTAGATACAAGAGAATGAGTCAAAATGACCGCGTTTCACTTCACCTCGCGTGGGTTCAATGCCCAGATTATCTATTGAACAATCTGTCAATCATTACAGGGGTCATACAATAGGCTACTGTGGTCTTTTCAACTTTCACCCACTTCCTGTTTCGCTGGCGGCATTAGACTGGACATGAGGCTACTGTATAAGGACAGTCTAAGAAGATGTCTAGACTGTAAACAGAGCGAGTCTGCTAAATATTAAACTAAGCACTCCGATGAACAACTTGCCACTTCACCGGCGCACATCTGTTTTGACATTTCTTTTAAATGAAGGTCAACTTCCCACAGACGGCCTTACGATGTTCATGTTTACTGTCAAAGGTTAGTTTGGTGTAAACGTCACCTAAGTGAGTGAGTTCGAGTGGGTTCATAATAAATTTAAGAGAAAACTAAAAAGATTTTTTACAAATATTGGAGCTGTGAATGTAGCTAATTCTAAATAGCAAAGACTCTCCACATTTGACAGTTTTATTGACAAATTAATTGTATTGTACTGACAGCATAACTGCTTTTTAATATAATTATTTGTGTCAGGGTTTTCACCTTTAATTGATAGGACAGTAGAGAGTATAGATAGTAAAGCATGGGAGCAGAGAGAGGGAAAGTATAAGCATAGAAATTGAGGTGGTAATCGAAGTCAGGTCGCCGTGACAGGCCTGTAGCCAGCCTGGTGAAAGAGGTAGTTCTTTTTTTCTCAAAAAGGGGACCTTTTTGCAGTTATTCGCCTCATTTTCTATTTAATTATGAGGTTTAAATACTGTATTTTAGTGACAATTTAAGCACTATTTTTAGCTGAATTAGCTTGTCAAATTGTCATCACAACCACATTTCCTAAAGAATTAGAATAAAGAAATGTTAAAAAAAAAACCACAATGTTAAAATACAAATGTATTACATCATATATCATTAGAAAAAAAATAGGAATCTGTTAAAGTTTTAAATTAAAAACCGTAGCCTATAGTCATTTATTAGGCAAATAACAAACTGGCCAGCACATTCAAAAGGTTATATGCACAGCTAGTGTTTCTTCCCATACCGATAAACTTCTGGTGAACGATTAATGTGACTTTTTTCAATTTTATCCAGTTCCTTTTACAGCATCGATGCTGTAATGTAATTAAAGTATAATCAGTAAAATTGACTTCAGCATTCATTTAGGTTGTTCAAGCTTAAAACGAGATAAAAATCCGTGTACATGCACGCGCCGTCAGAATCAGCAGACTAGCGCAGAAACTCCATTGAAAATACTGGGGTAAAACACATTTTCAAATTTAAAGACATGGTGCGGGAAAATTTTACTTAATGCAATGCTTCTTGTACATTATGAGACCCACTTTATATCGTATATTAATCAGGCAGTGGAGATTGTTGACTTTTAAAGAAAAAAGACCCTAAACGTGCCGTTTGTAACTACATACAGTTCACCAGACGTGCTTGACCCACGTTACTGAAAAATTAAAAGTCCTTCTGCATACACCATATTTTCCTCAGTCAGAATTTGGCCATTTGATTAAAAAAAGAATTAAAACATAATAATAATATCGTGTAGAGCTTCACAATTTTCTAGCCTCTCTTGTAAAAACAGTACATTTGAAAATTCATGGATAACAACAATAGACAAATTAGTATTCAAATTCATTTTATTATGGTCTGCTTTTGGTGCTTCACAGCTTTTTATTGGTCATTTTTTGTTTCAAGAACAACAAAGTCCAAGATTTAGAATAAAAGTTAGGTGTCAAATGTTTTCTCTATTTAAAAACAATACAGTAGCAAAATATGACTTCACTTACGTCAGATTGTATGTTTTTTTTTTGCACAGTTGGATGTTGGACTCATGAAAAATATGTGTTAGCATTGGCCAAAACTGATTAGCTGAAGTGACACAAAAGCAACAGCCAACAGAGGATTCTGCTTGGTCTTAAAGCCTTTTTCGATGGGTTATTTTCACTATTTATGATAGCGCAGCAGTCGAAATAGGACAAATAAGCTCATGTACGGGATAATTTCTATAGCTTTGTCAATGAGGGGTGGGTCTTCCAAACCACTCGAACCCCCCAGCTACAGGTCTGCGTGAACACCTGAGTGCCATGTGTCGACACATTAACCACTACGCCATTGGTGCTGACGCACAACTGCTCTGAATCATTTAGGTAAATTATTGTAATATTTAAAATGTCACACACACTATGCAACAAACCAAACTTGTTTAAACTAAAACACACATCTTTGAGTGCAGAGACTGATCATCTCCTAAACACTTTTTTTCAACTTGGCACCCAGCAAAAAAAAAAAAAAAAAAAAAAAAAAAAAAGCAAAACCCTGTGAAACAGACGCTTAGCACCTCATCAAACTGCTGTTTTAAAAATGTGGCTCTCCCATTGAAAACAATGCACTTGCTTCGGGGAAACAACACTTTGGTAGTTCGTTAATGAGATAAGCTTATGAGTGTGTGTGAGAAAACATCATGTATTGCGTTAAATAAATGACATAATTAAAGGCCTACAACAGTTTTTATCAGATGATGCATATGAACATTTTACTGCTATTTTTCTAGCTGAAGGATGAAATTGAATAATTAAATTTTAGAAAGCTAATGGATTAATGCATAGTGCACAGATAGCCAAAAATTATGTTGCTTATTTGTTGTTTATTTGACAGCACTGACAAGTTAAAGCCATTAATGGTGTATATACAGTGCAATGTTTGACCGGAAGCATTTTTGTTAGTTATGGATCGTTAGATCTTTTCAGTCTACTTTAAATCAGACACATAGATGAGGTAGTATGGTAAGATGACATTTATATGAATGAACGAATTATAAAGCATAATATTATTATGCTTTAATTATTGAAAAAAATATAAAACTTGCATGTGTGACTTGCATGTATTTCTCCCAACAAACCATGAAGTTGGGGTTTAGTTACATTAAACATTTGTTAAAATATAATTCAGTAATTCTATTTTAAAGATATTATTTATTGATAAAAAATCAAAAGGCAGCATTGAAAAGTTTCTATGTTCCTGAATATTACTGTAATCTTATTGCTCTTAGCATGTGTGTGTGTGTGTGTGCACATGATTTTGTGACATATTAGGACACAAATGTATATAATGACATAGGTATTACAAGGTGAAAGTAGCTTATAAGGTAAACTTACAAAGCCCCATGTCCCCATGCATTTTTAAAAAGGGTAATAAATCATACTGGATTAGTTTTAATGGATTTCAGTGTTAATTCACACTATACAGCCAATTGGAATAAAATACTCAGATAGACCATTGTATAATGTGAATTTACATCAACTGCACACCATTTATTTGATTTGATAACACGAATTTCATTTTGTTGCATTATAATATCACACATTTAAATGAATAATAGTATTTTCAGATTAGAGCTGCATGATACTGAGAAAAATGCGATGTGCGATATCATTGAGTATTGCCACAAGATATTTCTTTAGAGAAATGCTATTTTTAGTAGCTATTTTTAAATAATTCATGTAATGGATTGATCATATATTTCTCAACCAATTCAGGCTAAAAAAAAACACTGTCAAGGGCACACATTTAGACTTTAAAACAATAGGCCCTATCATACACCGGGCGCAATAAGGTGCAAGACGTGTTTGGCGTGATTTGCTGTTATTTTCAGACAAGCACAACCCTAATTTTCACGTTTTTACGTTGTTTAAATAGCAAGTCCATTTGCACCACTTTGTGGACTCATGGGCATGCCAGTCTATAAAGCAGGTATGTTAAAGTGCATTGTTGACTGAAATAGACCATGCCACTGACCAACTAAAAGCTGGCCTAAAGTCCAGTGCAGACCGTATTAGTTATGCAAAAATTATAGTAACATTAAATAGTTACAATGTTACAAAAATGTTACAAAAATTAACATTTTCTATAAATATAAAAACTACTACCTCCATCCCTTCTTCATCTCAGGGGACTTTTTCAGTTTATTTATGACAATTTGCATTTGTATAATGTTATCATTATTAGCAGTATTATTTATTATATGCATATTTATATTTGTTTTAATAAAAACAAGTTTAGATTTGTCCACCTGTCGGGTTTTGGAGATGTATGCATCACCATGGGGCTTAAGAATAGGGCGAGTGTTTGGATATAACTCAGTTTTTTGACCACACTTCGTTATGATTGTTCATTTTTCATTTGCTGTAAATTAGAACTGAATTTATAAATAGTTTGATGCAAATCTTTGCGCTGAACAAACAAAATTAAATATGTAGGCTAATGGATGTCTTCAGTGGAGTGCATACAACAGCGTTTCCTTATCCACGAAAGGAAAGGAGTAAAAGTAAAGTAAAGAGAAAGAGGCTGAATGGAGGAGGCTCATTCTTTATCCTCGTGTTTTAAACTTTGTGCCTAGATCGTTAAAATAGAGCCCAATACGAATAAGTGAAAAACTTGACAGATATTCTGAGTCTTATTCATTATTTCAGCCATTAGTATTTGAGGCACTAGGTTTAACTTTCGTTTGGGCTCTAGCCAAAAGCATAGTAGCAACTACTAGGAAGGCAGGTATAAAATAGTAAGGCCCCATCCGATTGGCCAAATTTGGATAAACAACCAATGCATGTAACACACAAGAGCTTGGCTCTTGTATACACAATTATCACAATAACAATAATTCAATTTGAATTATTTGTAAATATTGTGCAGCCATAATTCAGAATAGCTTGAAAGTCTTTCTTAAACAGTATAAAGTGTTTTTTTTAGATGTCAAATGTGCAGCTGCCTTTTTTTGGCGTAAAAAGTTTGTAAACTCCTGCTGTAGATCATATTATTACACTGTAAAAAAATCCAACTTACAAATTGTTAACTCAGTTTAAAATTGTAAGTTAGGTGGACATATTTTTGAACTCAGAGTTGAAATTACTCATCAAAAACTATTTAACTTCATGTTTGCAACTGTTTGTTGAATGAAAGTAAAAAAAAAATCAGTTGAGGAGATTTTTGATTTCTTCATTTGAGCCAAAAAGTTGAGTTAACTTAAAATTTTAAAGCAACTGGCTGCAAAGAAATTCTGAGTTTATTAAGCTTCAGTGGTTGAAGTTGTGCCAAATTATTCCATAAAGTATACTTGACTTAAAACAGCCTTTTCAGTCAACTTAAATAAAAAATTTGCCACAACTTCAACCACCGAAGCTTAATAAACTCAGAATTTTTAACCCAACTTTTTATTTTTTACAGTGTACAAAACAGCTTGATTTTGTCAGATGGAATTGAAAATTGATTTATTTGACCTCATTTGAATATCATTCCAATAAAAACAAATTGCTAAAAACACTCTCATACTGGGTCAGTTTATGGGCTATATGCACACAGACTTTTAATTTTCAGCCAGGCAACCGGTGAACTGTCTTTCCATTACAAAATTGTCATGTTTAAAATCTGATTTCTTTCAAAATCAGTGATCTACACTGCCTGTTAAATATACGATATGAAGTGGGTCTCAGATCGGACAAGAAGTACTGCATTAAATTCCATTCCCCTGTCATGTCTTTCAAATATGACAGTTTATTTTACTGCAGTATTTTCAATGGAATTTCTGTGCTACTGACGGCGCTAGTGGTTAATAAACTGTCTTTTATCTCGTTTTACGCTTGTCGCTTGAACAACTAAATGAATGCTTAAGTCTGTTTAACTAAATGTATTGTAATTACATTACAACATTGATGCTGTAAAAACAACCTTGTGAAATTGAAAGTCACATTAAGCTTTCACCGGAAGTTTATCGCTGGCTTTAAAACTCTAGCTGTGCATAGAGCCCATTGCAGCAGGATGCATAGCGTCCAGTAATTCCGCATCCTACAACCCTAAGCTGAAATGTTTCTAAACAGCAAGTAAACAAATCTGCAGAACCTTCAAGTGATCAAACGCAAGCTAAATATTTCACCGTAAACAGAACGGCGGAGCGCAGGACTAGAGGGGATCCTGGTAGCTTTCCTTCAGATGTCTGATATAAACATGTCAGATCACTGCATTCACTTCATGTTAGCTGCTACGAATCCTTCACAGTCAGTCGCATGGGAAAGGCAACATCTTCCACATCCCAAACCAAAATGTCTAATCGAGAATCACATGGTTGGTCTGTGGTTTAATGAGACGGCAAGATATGCTTATGAACCTGTGCAGATGCACACTCACTCCTGTCATACACACTCACACATCAGGGTTGACAAGCATTAGAGATCAAATTAGACTGAGAAAGGGGAAGAGGTGGTAACTATGGTAACGGCATGCTCCCCTGGGCTAGCTATATGGCCACTTCAGGGTAAATCGCTGATGGCAAAACAACAGCTTTGTGTTTGACCTCACTCACATAATCATGACTCTCACACAAACTGAATGTTTGCACCGTGGTTAGATATAGGAAGCAAATGACAAAGCCAAAATGTGACCTGTTTGTCTAATTAGAGGAACTACAGCTTATCGTATCATAGTGTAAAAGTAGTGCATCTATACTGAGAGTCTGTGTGTCTTTATGTGGTCGTAAAGGGGCCACGAGCAGGTTTTTTTTTTTTGTTTGACTTGCATTCTGCATGAAAACCAATACATTCCCTTCAGCATTCACTGCAGAGATACCGAGTGGGCCCCTTCTGCATTCACTTTAGCCAGACGAGTAGTTCTGATGGTACAGTCGCTTAGACAGTGTTTATGAGAAACCGGATTTATATTGATTGGAAATCACTGTGAGTGACCACAGGCACTGTCTGTATGATTTGAATTCACTATAGAGTAAACATTATTATGAACAAGTCAGTCAAATGCTTGACGTGATGAAGAACTGGACTGGGTCAGCTTAAAATAACACAGCTTTTTCTAGAAGAATGATCTGGGGTCATCATATCTTGGTAGTTTACATCAGGTTATTTCTCCAAAGTGCTCTTCTCATTTTTCTGCAGCAATTAATGCGACCACTGTAGTCCAGTTCACTCAGGAATGACTCGTTTGAGCCGATTCTTGTAATGAATTATTGAAGATGGCTCAGGCTGTGCATCTCTGAGTAGGTACTTCTTTTAAGTGCTTAACTTACTGACTGTTAAAATAGTGCATATAATGCAGCATGAAGGTAATCTGGACAAACTGCTTTTGTTTTTATGTGACCTACAGCATCTGCTGTTATACTTTTCCATTGCCAAGTCTTTTCCTGTGGCCACATGAGATAGTACATTTACATTTAATCATTTGGGAGACACTTTTAAACAAAGTGACTTATACGTAAAAAAAAAAAACTATAGAAACATCCCAACAATATGATCATTCATTTTTCTTCAGCTTAGCCCCTTATTTATCAGGGGTTGCCACAGTGGAATGAACCACCAACTATTCCAGCACACTCCCATTGGCACTACGGCCAATTTAGTTAATCCAAATTCACTTATGCTTCTGGATTGTGGGGAAAACCGGAGCACATGGAGGAAACTCACGCGGACATGGGGAGAACATGCAAACTCTACACAGAAATGCCAACTGGCCCAGCTGGGACTTGAACCAGGAACCTTCTTGCTGTGAGGCGACAGTGTTAACCACTGAGCACCGCGCCACCTAATATGATAATTCCTAAGACAAATGTATAACTATATAATTACTATATATGAACGGTGTTAGCTAACATAACTATAAGAATAATTGACAAACGATTGTACTTGGTCAAAACACATTTTTAATAACTCTATTTGTTGTGCAGTTTCATCTTAACACTTTTGCAGACAGCAGCTAGAACTGCATAAAAAGGAAATATTTAATAAAGCAGAATGTAGCATTGTAACATGATTACATTGTTAAAACTGTACATCTGCAATTGTTTTGTCTTTTATTTTGTCTTGTTTTAGTCTATTAATTAATATAATTTTTGATATACTGAATATAGTCTTCAACTCGCACAGGGGGCTTTTATTTTTATTTTATTAAGCACCTCTGAAAAACGAGATTTGACTAGAAATGCTATACTTCCTTCGTTTATTTCCTCACTCACCAGCTTTAGACATCATGTGATGTGCCAACAGTTTGCAGCGTGATTAAACAGAAGCTCTGCGGAAAACCGCAAATGAACGCACTGTTTAACGTTTACTTTAACATGAACCTGCACTGTTTACTTCTGTTTGTAGTTATGAATGCGTATGGCAACTGTTGAGGTGCTGGAACGGCAAAACACGCTCTTGAAAGTGCGCTAAAAATACGCTCCGTAAGGAAACATCAGCGAGTGAGCGCGTATCAGTCTCTCGCGCTGCTCTACCGGAGGCTGTAACGGAGGAATCCTTCGCTGTATCCCAAGAGGCCTGACCTAATCTCTGGGTTTGTTTTGTCATGTCTCGCACTTACTTCGGAGGACCGTCGGGCTCCCAGTAACGACAGAACAAGTGCAGTCCGTCGGCGTTGACGATGTGCGGCAGGTCGCTGTAAGGAACACCTTGCGGTGACCGACGAGTCCCCTCGGGTTCCGGCATGTCCCCGCTGAGGGCTGAGTCTGAAATAAACAAACGGAGCGCTGTCAGAAGCTCGCTGCTGTACCAGTATGAAACAGCGGCGACCAACAGGCAGGTAGCCAGCATATGCATTACGGAGATTTCATTCATCTGGTGCAGCGCACCGTTCAGCGACCGGCAGAATGCTTTCAATGACAGCCGCTGACGTCAGGAGAGCCAGAGATAACGCGGACTGTCCTGAACCCTCCGCAACACACGCACGCGCGCGCACTTTTAAATGGACCGACAGTCCAAAGAGTCTATTGTCATGGCATTAATTGGTTTTCTATAGAGCGAAGCAAAAATAGCGCGCGCACTGCGGTAGTGTTTGTGTCCGTCAGCATGCAGTATGAGACGGTAAAAGGAGCATCGACCTGCCAATTAATTTGAGCCCAATCGTATTTGGGTCGATGATGAATCGAGGCCAGCACTGATTTATGTTGACTGTCAACACTGAATGACACGTTTAGATGTTTTCTTCTGTTAAATAAATGGTTCTCCATTTATTTTTGTTCACGACAGCCTACAATAATATGTTGCATAAGCAAAACTGATTTGACAAAAATCATAGCCTAGAGCACCATACAATAAAAACATTGTTGAGTGAGAATATTTGATTAATAATTAACGACATTAAAAGTTTGCCATTTATTTGCTTATTTTAGAATTTTATTTTGGCCTATTTCATTTTATTTATGTAGTTAAACGTATAAAAGTTGGAGTCAAAATGTCCCTTTATAGCATATACCTATTTATGTTTAACTAAACTGGTTTTTCATAAGGCTAGTGGTATATGAGCATGACTACTTTTTAAGTGCAATTTCTAGGCTATTTGTTGACTTTATTTGTTGGCTACGCATGTAAAAAGGATAAGAGGTTAGCCAACCTTCAAGCATGGAGAACTATTCTGTTGAATGATTTAAAATACACATGTGTATCTGTTTATTAATATAGACGCAGTAGCTTTAAGAAATGCGAGTTCCCGTGACTCAGTGCGCGTGTCTGGCTCGGATTAGTCTGTATTAAATTGTGCTTGGCAAAAGTGACTCCCCAATATTTAATTTAGAAGCACATTCAGCGAACTAGACAGCAAACAAAAACAATTCCAGACAGCCACTTACCAGAACCTGCTACAGGCTGAATGCTGGAGGCAGAAATCAATTCAGGTTATGGAGTGAGTGGTCCGCTACCGGAGCCGGTGTTTGACAGCGGCGTTCAGCCTGCTGCTGTTTCCCGCACTGGGCTCCAGTCTGATCCGCGCACCGCAGATGCTGAGCGGCCGCCTGATGGGTGGAGAAAGACTGAAAGGAGAGCTGTGTGAGAAACTGACAACACACACACACATACACACTCTCTCTCGCTCTTACTCTCTCTCTCTCTAGGTTTCTGTTTTGAGTGCTTTATTCTCTCTCTCTCTCTCTCTCTCTCTCTCTCTCTCTCTCTCTCTCTCTCTCTCTCTCTCTCTCTCTCTCTCTCTCTCTCTCTCTTTCACTCCAGTTTTTTCTCATTACAGCTGAATGAGAGTGATTAAATTCATTCATCTCATTAGGCTATGTCGACAGTTAAGGTAAAAGAATGATGTTCACTTTTGTGCAGTTGATATTACCACAGTCAGTCAGATTATGTTTTAAAAGAGATAGTTCACCCAAATGAAAATTTAGTCATCATTTCATCATCCTCCACTTGTTCTGTTTGACTCTTTTTATGTCAACACAAAAGAAGATATTTTGAAAAGAAATTGACAACTGGTAGCCATTGACTTTCTTTTTTTTTCATTTTCTATGAAAGACAATCCGGCTCCCAACATTCTTAAGAAATATTTTGGGTTTGAAACTAGTTAAGGTTTGGAAACATTTTACATTTACATTTGTGTGTGAACTATCCCTTTAGTTCTAATAATATTCCAAACACCCTTTGTGTACACAGTAATTCCATTGTTTTGCTTTGTGCAACAGGAAAGGTGTCATCTGTTTGTGAAACAGTGTGATGCTAGTTGAACAGGTTCTATACCTATGAACAGGCTGATACCCTGCTGGGATTAAGCTGGAATGTCCAGACCAGTTTCTCTGAAACCTGTTATGGAAATATCTCTATGTATTTCCTACAGTTTAATTATTATGTTTATGTCTCGGTTTAACAGAGAGATTTTTTCGACACATTTCTAAACTTAATAGTTTTAATAACTTATTTCTAATAACTGATTACTTTTTTATTTGCCATGATGAGAGTAAATAATATTTTCAAGATACTAGTGTTCAACATCAGTGCCATTTTAAGTTTTAACTAGGCTAATTAGGTTAATTGGGCAAGTTTGGATAATTAGGCATGTCATATTATAGCAGTGGTGTATATATATATATATATATTGCTTAAGTGGGCTAATTATATTGACTTTTATTATGGTAATTTTACTTTTATTCCAGCCAAAATAAAAAAAAAGATTCAATATTAATTTTGTTTTTAACTGTATATGTATACAGTGTTCAGCATAATTGAGTACTCCCCATTTTGAAAATGATTATTTGTATCTATTTCTCAGTGAATATAGGCAATGTGTTTTGGTGCATTTGAACGAAACTGATTTATTAAACAGATTTATTTATTAAAATAATATTTTAGTCATCAAACATATTTAGAAATCGAAGGATAATACAATTAAATTCAAGCAAAACATTCATTCTTTCATTTTCTTTTCGGCTTAGTCCCTTTATTAACCCGGGGTCGCCACAGCGGAATGAACCGCCAACTTATCCAGCACATGTTTTACGCAGCGGATGCCCTTCCAGCTGCAACCCATCTCTGGGAAACATCCATACACTCTCATTCACTATGGACAAATTAGCCTACCCAATTCACCTGTACCACATGCCTTTGGACTGTGGGGGAAACCGGAGCACCCGGAGGAAACCCACGCAAACGCAGGGAGAACATGCAAACTCCACACAGAAATGCCAACTGAACCAGCCGAGGCTCAAACCAGCGACCTTATTGCTGTGAGGCGACAGCACTACCTACTGCGCCACTGCGTTGCCCTTCAAGCAAAATATTGCAACATTAAATTACAACCTACACAATTTCAACTAAATTTAAATTTTTTTGCTTCTCTTCATTTTTCCTGTTTTTTTTAATTTGTATTTAATATTTTTTTATAACATAAAGTTGGGTGTACTAGTTTTTGGACTGTTATCGTAAGTTATTTTGTTAGATAAGCTCCAGATTTGGCTTCAGTACTGACTAATCTAATGTATATGCACAAATATAATATTGTATAGCTTCCTAATAAATATCTGAATTTAAAAGAGACATTTGTTAGGGGTGTGCTTACTGTATATACTGTATGCTGAGCACTGTACATGTAAACATCTACATAATGACAACATTTTGATAATGTTTCTGAATATGTGTTCATCCAGGTATACAGCAGCCATAACATGAACAATTCTGAACAACAACAAATACAACAGAAATACAACAATGTATTAATAAAATAAAATATTTGCTATTTAATTCCTATGTTTAGAAATTAAACAAAAAAGTAATACTCTCTAAAAAGAACTATGCTTTTCCATTTAAAACTTGAAATAATAATTATAAAATAAAAAAAAAAAATAATTTACAAACAATTATACCACAAGAATAAGAAAATGACAGTTTATTTAAGTTAAACTGATTCACAAACATACACAAATACAAAGTTAATAGCATACATAATAAAATACATACAATTAATAGAGTTTAGATTGCAATTTACAATCTAGAATTTTGTGTAAATATGGACAAACCAACCTAGGTTCATTTAAAAAAAATTAAAACTAAGATTTGTGTTTGTTCACATTCTTTTAAATTTATTTTAAAACAACCTATCGTTACTGCAAAGTTTGTGGTCAGCAAGTCTCATATGCTCACCAGGGCTGCATCTAATTGTTCAGAGTAAAAGGGGTAATTGTGAATTATTATTAAATATATAAATCTCTAACAATCAAAAATTTAATTTTGTATGATTTTAATTTATTTCTGTGGTCGTAAAGCTGACTTTTCACTAGTCATTACTTCAGTCTTCAGTGTCTCACTCAGTGTAATATTTCTCATAATCAGTTGCTGTGTAATATCTTTGTGAAATAGATTCTTTGATAAATAAGGACTTGAAATGTACAGCATTGATTTGAAATAGAACATTATCAATGTATTATGATTATGTTTGATCAAATTTAGTCAACCCAGGTCATTCTGATTACGTACCCCTATATACATTTCTGGAGTGCGCCAAATACGTCCCAGGAGCTACGTTTTTTTGCAGTTTTTTTTTCCGCGAATCCACCAGAGGCCGCTCTATATGCTTTTCCAGATCTCAAATTTCTCTGGTGAGTGCCATTTGCGCCTGCTGTTCTCATGTAAATCCACCAGAGGCCGCTGTCGACTGACTGACTGACCCACCCTCCCCCTTCCGTAAACCAAACCAATAGTGTTTTATAAAGCACCGATTGACCTGCCCACCCCTTCCCTAAACCCAACCGCAGTGTTTTGAAGAAGAAAAACAGCAAAAGAAAGCCCTCTTGTTTTTTACCACGTTTTCAGGTTTTACCACATTCTCACCCTGTTATTTACTTGTTTATTTTATTTTTTGGCTTCTATTTTTGTCTTACCAGCTTTCTGGAACCGCTCTTCATCGGACTCGAACCCCGTTGCCGCGGTCAACTCCGCTCTGCATCTCAAGTCTGCCGACAAACATGTTGAGTCATACAAAGCTATCCATATGGAGGTACGTGGTCAGCTGGTAAGCGAGGAAAGGAACAAAGCCATACCGCCCCATAGCGTTTGTTTTAAAGATGAAATGCAGCCATATGTAGCTCTGGCTACATATTACGCGATCTCCAGCAATGTATATAGAGCTACGTTTTCAGAATGCGCCTATGTTGAACTGAATGTATCCTTGCTCTTTTAAAAATCTTACTGACCCCAAACGTTTAAACTGTAGCATACATTGCTAATGCTAAAATTGGAACTTAATGTGTAAAGCTTCCCAGAACTCTGATTATATTTCTGAGAAACTCAATGTGTAATATTTTAGCGCTACACTACACCTGCAGTGTCAACCTGAATAGAACTACTAGTTTCACCATTTTTTTTATTTTACTTGCACAATAAAAGTCTCTAGAAAATCCATTCTCACATGTTTTCCATTCAAAGATGATTATTATTTTAAATAACACATTATTAATCAAAACATCTCCTGTATACGTATTCATCCTCATGGCGAAATACACAAAAATCCAGCTTTGTGTTCCAGAGCGTTGTTTTTCACATTCGATTTACAAATGTGTACCTTGCATGACCTGCAATAACATAAGACAAGAAATGATGTTTATTCATGCATAATTGTTTCGAAATGCTGTCTGGACCAACAACCTCTCAGCCCTTGTCTAATTAAGATTAGAAATTGGTGTTTATGTGTGAGACATACTGTACCTTCTCATTGTTTCCTTGCTGGCAGTAAAGAACCGCATCATGAACCATTGAGAAGAGAATCGATTTAGTCACTTTCTCGTTGAAGAAATCGCCCTTCTCCATACTCTCTATAACTCCTCCTGAATGAGAGATTAGAAACAATGATGACAAACAGGTCCATCTTGAAACGTGCTTGTTTTTCACATGAAATCTCAGACGTCATGAAGACAACAAAACAAGCAGATTAAATGGAGGAGTACACTGTTGAAAATGAAGCTCTTTTATAGGCATCTATGGACCCCTTGACTTCTGTGAAACCTTTCTATTGCACAAACAAAGTTCAAAAATATAATTGAGGTTATCAAAAATGCTAATGTTGATGATACATAGGGCAGCTTTTTAAACAATAATGCAACTTTGGAAAATGATACCAGGTGAGACACAGGGCAACTATAGGCCAATGTGATAGAGATACAATAACGTTGCTCATTCACAATAAGAAAGTAGCCAAGAAACAATGTGATATTCCTCTGCAACATTGCTCAAATAGTTGCTGGATCATCACCATAAGGGTGTGTTTACATTTAAGGAGTTCATTCATTCATTCATTCATTTTCCTTCGACTTAGTCTCTTTATTCATCACAGCGGAATGAACTGCCAACTTATTCAGCAAAATTTTACACTGGGGAATGCCCTTCTAGCTGCAACCCAGTGCTGGGAAACACCCATACACACTCAGACACACTCATACACTACGGTCAATTTAGTTTATCCAATTTACCGATAGCGCATGTCTTTGGACTGTGGGGGAAACCGGAGCACTTGGAGGAATCCCATGGGAAGAACATGCAAACTCCAGCCGGGACTCGAACCAGTGACCTTCATGCTGTGAGGTGACAGTGCTAACCACTAAGCCATCGTGTCGCCCCATTTGAAGAGTTAAGATGCAAACTGACTATGTTTTATTATTTTACTTTAAAGGGGACCTAATATGCAAAAATCTGTTTAATAAGAGCTTTAAATACATCTGTGTGGCAACAGTGTGTGAATATAGCCAGCCTCTAATAGTAAAAATAAATTCTATTTTTTATAATCACAATTCTATATAATCACAGTCTGCAGAAACCCTTTGATTGACATTCTCACTTTGCTGAGGGGGAAAGTCCCGCCCATTAATAGAGACCTCTCCCTCATCTAAGAGGCATTATAAATGTCGAGTTTTAAGATGCAGATAATCTCCATAGACTACCTTCTTCTGAGCCACTTCTTCTGATGATTGGTTTTTCGCAGAGATAACCTTAGTCCTGTTTTTAAATCTGCCACTATGCTGACACACAGGCATTTGTAGCTCCACCTCTTTTGAAAAGAGCACAATCTCATTTGAATTTAAAGAAGAGCAGTCATCAAAACGGCACAATTTAAATCAAAATGTAAAAAGGGGAAGTTTCAAAGAGTTATAAAAATTGTTTGTGGGAGATTTTGAGCTGAAACTTCACATTCACACTCTAGGCCAGGGGTGCCCAAACTTTTTCTTATAAAGGGCCAAAAACCAAACTCGATTAAGGCTAGTGGGCTGAAAGTATATATAGTTGCCATGGGTAATTTCCTAATTAATTATATAATATTTAAAAATAACTGGAAATCATTGCTTTATATTAACTAATACAGCATTTTTACATTTTATAATGAACTTATTACAGTAAAAACAAAAATAGTATTATTTATAACAGAATAAAGTTACACTAGTTTTTGCCTTGATTTGCCTACTGATGTCTTCTGCATAGTCCTCTATCCGTCGAGTGACATTTTTTACATTTTTAAAAATCTGATTCATTTACAACATTAGATTGAAACATGCTTTTTTTGGTAGCTCAGCAATAAAACAAACAAAAAAAGGTTAGGTTAAATTATAAAAGACGATTTCTTTTAAAGGCATTCGCCCCAACCCTCTTCCTCATTCTCATTCTTTTCTCAGATGGGATGGTGGGCCAAATCAAAGCTTAAAATGGGCCAAACTTGGCCCGTGGGCCCTACTTTGGGCATCTCTGCTCTAGGCACATCAGAGACTTATTTTACATCTTGAAAAAGGGGCATAACTGGTTCCTTAAAGGCAATGAAAATAACCAATGCATCGACATAAAAGTGTAATTAAACCTACAGACAGAAGCCTGAGCAAAATGCTTTTTCAGATGGCACTTAGAGGTTTTTGCATATGAACACTGCATTTTTTTCTGGTTCATTTGGTTCTGACAAAAAAAAATTATACATTTATTCCTGGTTCACTTGGTGTTCATATTGTCATTTTTAAGTTCAAACCTAAAGGCACAATATAACCACAACCACAAAATGGCTAGAGCCTTCTGACGTTTTGATTTAATTGTATTTTGTCTATTTGGAGATATAGTTCAGTCTTTTTCACTCACAATCTGCTTGTTTATGCACGGTTTATGCAAGATTTAGATGGTAATGTTCAAATTTACCTTATGAATTGCACTTATAGAGCAATCACTCTTACAAATCTGAAGGCTATGTAAAAAAATCTGTTAATATTTTTCACTTTTTTAATGGTGTATTTCCATGCTTTCAAATAGCTTCATGGTCTGATATTGAAATATTAAACATTTTTAGACCACAGTGTGAAATGTTAAAGGATGTGGTTATCTATCACACCCCTAAATAGCCAAACAGTGTTTGAACAACCATATTAAAGACTGAAATACAAGGCTGACAACCATAACATGGTATTGAAAAAGATTCTTTTATAGGAACACTTGACTTTTTTCATTATAAAGCTCTGTCATCTTTTACTCATCCTCCAGTTGTTCCAAATGTGTGTGGGTTTCTTTCTTCTGTTGAACACAAAAGAAGATATTTTGGATGAAGTAGAAATCCAGTAGCCATATTTGCCACTATAGAAGACAATAAAAATATCTTCCGAAATATCTTCTTTTGTGTTGATCAGAGAAAAGGAAAGGTATAAAAGTTTGCAACCATTTGAAGGTGACTAGACAGTGGGTAAATCTTAATTTTTGGATGAACTATGCCTTAAAGAACTGTTCACTGAAAGAACATCTACATTTGCCAAAGAGTGTATATACTGTAGATCAAACTGTTTGGTATGTATTGGTTATATATTATGTATTGGTTACTCACTCTGGCAGCCACACAAATATATCTGCACACCAGCCTCTCCATAATCTTTATAGATCTGCCAATAAACAAATGTTTAAACAAACAGGATTAAAACATATGAAATATTTAGAAAGCAGTTATTGAGTACAGATTGTCTCTCACATTGCGTAGCGTCTTCACACCAACTGTGTCCAGAAAGTTGACTGGGCTCAGGTCAAGAATGATTGCATTTGGAAGTGGTGTGTCCGGGTCAGTATAAGGCCCTGCTTCTACAACCACATCTTTTGGCTCTTTAACCGATAACTCGTGCACATTCCCATTAGTCTGTGAGTGTGACGCCAACTCCGGCTCTTCCTCACTTTCTTCTGTGTCTGAAAATGGTGGCTCTTCCTGGTTAAAAACAGAGAACTTTTAGAATACATATATATGCATAACTGGAATAAAACCAACAAATAAACATCCATATTATACATAGAGTAGTGTATTATTGTCAATAGCAGACCTTCGCTTGACGTGCAGCTTCTTTTGCTCTTTTCTTGGCCTCTTTTTTTGCTTTCTTGGCAGCTTTCTTTTCCTTTCGCAGTCTTTTTGCTTCCAGTTTTTTCTTGTGTGAGAGAAGTTTAGCCACGTCTACACCAGTCTGCACACAAACACAGGTTTTTATTTTTATTTTTATCATGAATGAAAGTCCTGACTTGTGGGTGTTTTGCTTGTATGAAGCTTGATTGGTCTAATCTCACAGTTAATGCTTATGTTAGATTGTATGTTTGGGATAATTGCCTGTTTAGTGCTGGCTATGTAAATGTGTGTGAATGAATATTTATGAGAGCGTACACATGTAGGGTTGTTTCTGTGTGTGTGTCTACCTTCTCATAGAGGGCATCGATGTACATTTCAGCATTAGCAAAGTACAATGTTGCAGATGAACGGAAAATTGTAATACCAGGAATCTCCTTAACCTGGAAAACACAGAGATAACAAAGTAATACATACTTGACATGTTTTAAGCAGTTTTCTTAATGCTCAAATTCACAAATACAGATGAACTAAATTAAATGTCATAATAATAATAAAAATATATAAATATATAAGTTTAATTATGATTATCACATCCAAAAAAAGTTTGTATTCACATAATATATGTGTACTGTGCATATATGTGTGTGTGTGTGTGTGTGTGTGTGTGTGTGTGCGTGTGTTTATTATGTTTGTTTATATTAATAAATTAAATATTTATAAAAATAAATTTATATATAAATATGAATGTAAACATTTTGTATTTTTTATTTTGTTGTGTTTTGTATTTTATATATGTTTTATTTATATAAACATAATATTTATACAGTGTACAAACTCAATATAAAATACACTCAAGCCTGAAATTATTTAATTGTTCGTATGTATAATTTCAGGCTTGGGTGTATAATATAATATTAATTCTTTTTATTAATATTTTTTCTTCTGAAGAAAGTCTTATTTGTTTTATTTCGGCTAGAATAAAAGCAGTTCTTAAGTTTTTAAAAGTGATTTTAAGGTCAAAATTGTTAGCCTTTTTAAGCTATATATTTTTTCAATAGTCTACAGAACAAACCATCATTATACAATAACTTGCCTAATTACCCTAACCTGCCTAGTTAACCTAATTAACCTAGTTAAGCCTTTAAATATCACTTTAAGCTGTATAGAAGTGTTTTGAAAATTTCTAGTAAAATATTATTTACTGTCATCATGACAAAGATAAAATAAATCAGTTAATAGAAATGAGTTATTAAAACTATCATGTTTAGAAATGTGTTGAATAAATCTTTTCTTCGTTAAACAGAAATTGGGGAAAAAAATTAAACAAACAGGGGGCTAATAATTCAGGGGGGCTAATAATTCTGACTTCAACTGTATATAGGCAGTGCAGAATTATTAGGCAAATGAGTATTTTGACCACATCATCCTCTTTATGCATGTTGTCTTACTCCAAGCTCTATAGGCTCGAAAGCCTACTACCAATTAAGCATATTAGGTGATGTGCATCTCTGTATTAAGAAGGGGTGTGGTCTAATGACATCAACACCCTATATCAGGTGTGCATAATTATTAGGCAACTTCCTTTCCTTTGGCAAAATGGGTCAAAAGAAGGACTTGACAGGCTCCGAAAAGTCAAAAATAGTGAGATATCTTGCAGAGGGATGCAGCACTCTTAAAATTGCCAAGCTTCTGAAGCGTGATCATCGAACAATCAAGCGTTTCATTCAAAATAGTCAACAGGGTCGCAAGAAGCGTGTGGAAAAACCAAGGCGCAAAATAAACTGCCCATGAACTGAGAAAAGTCAAGCGTGCAGCTGCCAAGATGCCACTTGCCACCAGTTTTGCCATATTTTAGAGCTCCAACATCACTGGAGTGCCCAAAAGCACAAGGTGTGCAATACTGAAACGTCAAGACTGGGCCAAGAAATATCTTAAGACTGATTTTTCTAAGGTTTTATGGACTGATGAAATGAGAGTGAGTCTTGATGGGCCCGTGGCTGGATCGGTAAAGGGCAGAGAGCTCCAGTCCGACTCAGACGCCAGCAAGGTGGAGGTGTAGTACTCGTTTGGGCTGGTAACATCAAAGACGAGCTTGTGGGGCCTTTTCGGGTTGAGGATGGAGTCAAGCTCAACTCCCAGTCCTACTGCCAGTTTCTGGAAGACACCTTCAAGCAGTGGTACAGGAAGAAGTCTGCATCCTTCAAGAAAAACATGATTTTCATGCAGGACAATGCTCCATCACATGCGTCCAAGTACTCCACAGCGTGGCTGGCAAGAAAGGGTCTAAAAGAAGAAAAACTAATGACATGGCGTCCTTGTTCACCTGATCTGAACCCCATAGAGAACCTGTGGTCCATCATCAAATGTGAGATTTACAAGGAGGGAAAACAGTACACCTCTCTGAACAGTGTCTGGGAGGCTGTGGTTGCTGCTGCACGCAATGTTGATGGTGAACAGATCAAAACACTGACAGAATCCATGGATGGCAGGCTTTTGAGTGTCCTTGCAAAGAAAGGTGGCCTTATTGGTCACTGATTTGTTTTTGTTTTGTTTTTGAATGTCAGAAATGTATATTTGTGAATGTTGAGATGTTATATTGGTTTCACTAGTGAAAATAAATAATTGAAATGGGTATATATTTGTTTTTTGTTAAGTTGCCTAATAATTATGCACAGTAATAGTCACCTGCACACACAGATATCCTCCTAAAATAGCTAAAACTAAAAACAAACTAAAAACTACTTCCAAAAATATTCAGCTTTGATATTAATAAGTTTTTTGGGTTCATTGAGAACATGGTTGTTGTTCAATAATAAAAATAATCCTCAAAAATACAACTTGCCTAATAATTCTGCACTCCCTGTGTAGTGTAGTGTATATACACACATACATACAGAAATACACACTTTTTTTTTTCCAAAATATAACATTCACAAGAACAAGATTTATGCCCCTGATTAGCTGCAGCTTAACTACTCAACATATTTTAGAAGCTTTTTATAACCAGGAACTTACAGCAACTGTTAAAACCACAAGAGCCACTCAGTCCGACACCCCCAGAGAACTTTTAAGCAAATAGTAGCAAACCAAAACAGGTAAAGCAGATACATGTCATGACCTTGCAAATATGTGACAGTAATGGAACAGAGAATCAAGAGTAGTATGGCAGGTTTTTCATGAAGAATGCAGAAATGATGACATTTCATGATAACATTTTAGGATGAACTTTGCCTTATTTCCAGCTCAACCGCTTCACAAGTGTACAACACCCTTGTTGTTTAAATAAAATGAGTATGCTTTACTCATTTTAAACAAAATTTCAGAACACACCCTAACAAAATCTGCAGCAACTCTCTGATTACTGTATTTCCAGTCAATTTGTACCAATGAAGGTTTGTAGCACTTTGTTGAATTGGTGCTATAAAGAATTAATGCAGTTCTGAAGTCAAAAGTGGTGTAACTTATAGTCCTAGTAAAGTGTACCTAATAAAGTTTCCAGTTAGCCTATTCTATAATAATGATGGTATTGATGTTGGTGTTATTATGCTTGTGGTCACCTGATTGTAGTCCTCTACTGGTTTGTAGATGTCAGTGCCAGGAATCTGACCAAGGATGGAGTATTTCGGTCTGTTGCAGAGAGAGAGAGAGGGGAAAAAAACAGGTAAGAAGAAAGATGTCAAAACAGACGGAGAGACAGACAGAGAATTTTCATCCATTTAATATCAATACTGTCAAAAACAGGATTTTAATTTCAGACACTAAGCCCATGGTACATATGGCCAAGCTCAGGGAACTCAAAAGAAACGTGAAATGACATTCAAAAAATGGTTCTCTGTGGATTTTCTGCGGACTTCAGTGAAACAGGAGATCGCCTGCAGAACCAGTTTTATATTCTCAATTCATTTTTGTCAAACTAAATTTTCTCAGAATTTATTGTTCATTAACTATCAGCTATAAGTATTCCAGTCAAGGGTTTATTTCACCCAAAGGTGTGCACATTGTTAGACTTGAAGGCACAATTAAAGTATTTGATCACTTTCCAGCTTGACCAGTAGCGAGAATTTTAGGCTGCTGTCAGGTTAAAGGCAGGCTAAGCCAGGGGGTGTTTAGCCAGTGGCTCAGGCGGTACATGGAGAAAGAAATTCGGTGCATGGCAAAAATGTGAAGACTAAAATGCACAGAGATAAATAATGAGCTAAAACCAACCATAATTTGCACTGACCTTTTATTACCTTTTATTATACCTTTTATTATATTGAGGAATATGATGAAATGTTTGATGAAATGTTACAGTTAAGTTAAACTCAGATATTAGCCTGTTGCTACAGTTAATAGCGGTGTAAAAATACATCAGTATGACTTGATCAAATGATCTATATGATGTACTGATGTTACACTTAAAAGTAGTAGAAGGCAAGGAGACAAAGAAAAAGTCTTTGCTGTCTGATGTGAATGTATTTCCTACTTTTGTATTTAAGATCAAGATGGCCAGACAGACAAAGCTCAAGTAAAGGTTGCCAGGACAAGCCAAACTACAGTGGCTGAGAGAGCTCAAGTACACTGCAAGTAAAAATAAATACATGGAAATAGAAAAACACTAACAAACTGAGAAAACATCTTCATCAATTTGACAACATGCAAAATCCCACAATACATACATTACAGCAATAGCACAGGCCACAACACAAATGTGTTGGGGGACCACAAAAAGCGACGAACCAGGCTGCAGTGTTGTTGAATCATCCTCGTTTGTAAAACGGCATTAAAATAATGTTTCATTTAATATTAATTGTTCAATTCGTCAAATTATTAGAGCTTAAAATGTACAAACAACAAGAAACCATATGATCTGCACATTCAAATAAACAAGTAACTCACAATTCTCAAATAACTCAAAATTCTTGCACTCTAAACAGGAAGCAGCCGGGTTCCTCACTTTTTGGGGTCCCCCTACACATTTCTGTTGTGGTCTGCATTATTTGCTGTGCAGTTTTAGTATTTGTATGTGTTGTGATAATTTGTGTGTGCGTGTGTTGTCAATTTGAAGATGTCTTCTGTAAGCATTTTTCAATTTGCATGTGTTGCAGGCACATGCAGAGGTGGGGGCTTTGGGTGCTTGAGCCCCTGCCCTTTTTCTCCTGGAGAGAAAATGCCCTTTTTTCCTGGGGATAATAATTATTTTTTAAATATTACTAATAATATATGTATGTTAATGTGTGTTCTATTTAAGGACCGCTTTCTCTGTCAAACAATAAAAAAACGAAATTTTAAAATATATGTTGGTTTTAGTCTAGCCGCTCCAAGCGAGCCTCGAACCGGCGATTTGGAAAGAAAAGCCACATGCATGGCGAATGCTCTAACGAAGACTCTATTTACATTGTTCTATTTGCATTGCACACGGACTGCATCTGGGCCATAGCTTTACAGTCTGACCCATACACACACTGCAGACGGAGTGTGTGTAAAACATATATTACTAGCTGACCTCTGTTACGGCAGCGCGATATGATCGACAGAACCGCCGATGTAAATTCATCCGTCATTCATCTTCATTGTGTGGAGGTGAGTAACCGTTAACAAAAGACTACCTGAGGCTCAAATTTAACATCAGCTATTTATCCAAAAGTTCAAAAGCAAATAGGCCATTTTGTCTTGCTAACATCCTCCTGATTAACAACCATGTAATAAGTTAGCTAAAGTTTAGCCAGGGCAATATCATAGGCATACAGGCTAATGTAATGGAGAAACCACAGCTGGATAGTGAAAATATTGCCCTCTTGTTTTTGCAGTCACACAGAATATATAATGTCAATTGAAGCTATAAAACAAGTACATATAGGCTAGCTATGGAAGTCAGTGGCTATCAGTGTGTCCTACATTCTTCAAAATGTTTTATTATTTTGTTCAACAGAAAAAAAACTCAACTAAAAATAATAGATTGAAAAGGGATAGCTCACCCAAACATTTAAATTTACTCACCCTCAAGTGGTTCCATTTCTTTGTTTCTTTATTTTGTTGAACACGAACGAATTAAAGATTAAAAAAAGATATTTTAAAGAAAGCTATAAACTTGAAAACATTGACTTCCAGAGTAGGAAAAACAAATACCATGAAAGTCAATGGTTACAGGTTTCCTGCTTTCTTCAAAATATTATTTTGTGTGTTCAACAGAGGAAAAAAAAGTCAAATGGGTTTGGAACAAGTAAAAGGTGAGTAAATGGTGACAGAATTTTCAGTTTTGAATTAACTATCCTTTTAAGGGTGAGTATATGGTGAATTTAGGGTGAAATCTCCTTAATAATCTCATTATAATATATTTTATTTATTAAAGTACAATTATTACTATTATTTAATAAAAAGTGCCCTTTTTTCCATTTGAGCACCTGCTCCTTAAAAGGTCTCTGCACGTACCTGATGTGTTGTCTTGCAGCGTTTGACCACTGCAGGTAACACTTTTTACACAAAACACACAAAATTGTCAGTGCATCTGAAACAGAAACTAATTTCTTTTGATACATTTTATTTTTAAAATTATTTATATTTTCTTTTTCTTGCCCTGCATAGGGCTATATGCACAGCTAGTGTTTTTCAGTCAATGATGAACGTCTGGCGAAAGCTTTATGTGATTATTTTCAATTTCATAAGGTTCCTTTTACAGCATCAATGTAATTCAATAATGTAATTCAAATATAATCAGTTAAATAGACTTAAGGATCTATTTGGCTGTTAAAGCGTAAAAAGAGACGAAAGACCGCTTAAACGCAGGCGCCGTCATTAGCTCCAGGCTAGCGCAGAAATTCCATTGAAAATACTGGGGTAAAATTTATTTCCATATTTTAAAGACATTAATTCATTCATTTTCTTGTCGGCTTAGTCCCTTTATTAATCCGGGGTCGCCACAGCGGAATGAACCGCCAACTTATCCAGCACGATTTTACACAGCGGATGCCCTTCCAGCCGCAAATTTTAAAGACATGGTGCGGGAAAATATAATTTAATGCAGTGCTTCTTGTTTGGTCTGATACACACTTTATATCGTAAATCAGCCAGGCAGTGAAGATCGCTGTTTTTTTAAAGAAATCAAATCTTTAACTCTGCAATTTTGTATGGGATGACAATTAACCGGAAGCCCTGAGGCTGGCTGACTGAAATTAAAAGTCTGTGTGCATATACCCCATTACAGTACCTTAAATTTGTTGTTATCTAATGAGAATTTGCACATTTTATTTTACACAATATTGTTGTCTATTATTTATGTTGATTTGTTAATATATTAAAAAACGTTTTGTTTTTTTATTTACACGCCGACCTGTTAGCTCTTTTCATTTTATCCCCATAAAAATGTATAAATATTAAGAATACTCTTTGGCAAGGGTGTGCTTGCAGAGGATGTTGGTACATTTCTGATCATTTGCACAGAATCTACTTTAAGAATTTGGTGCAAGTGGCACAATTGAGTGTGCATTTATGAAATCTTCCAGCTCTCTGTCATTCTTTCTCTGCTTTCTGTCACTCACAGCTGAGTTCTGAAGACCACGGTGAGGATGGAGAAGGCGATAGAGGCAGCCAGTCCCATGTCAGGATTAAACAAAATGGTCAAGATCATAGTCATCACCCACACCACCTAAACACACAAACAACATCAAGAATATTAGGCGAAGCATCAATTATTTCCCCCTTCATTCTTTCTGTCAATCTATTCCCTCCCTCCTGCTCTCTGTCCTATTTTGTTTATGTATAGGTCTATTTTTAATGTGTTGCATAAGATTTGCTCCCTCCTTCTCCATCTCCTTCTCTCTCTCTTACCATATCCACTTTGTTGGTCCTCCAGAGAGAGCAGATGTCTCCAAACTGCTTCATCATGCCTTGCAGGTTTACATAGATTATAGCCGCCAGCACTGCCTAAACAGACCAGCGCACACATGTCTGTAAATATCTATGTAAACAGACGCATTAATATATTCATGAATTGAGCACAGATATGATGACATGCACACACAAGAGCAGATTCAGCAGCTAACCTTTGGCAGCTCCTCAAAGAGTTCTCCAATCTTTAACAAGATCACCAGAATCACCAGAGCAGAAATCGCTCCTGCAACCTGAGAGATTGACAGAAAGAGGATTTCAACTTTCACATCAAAATAAATCAACCAGCGATCAAATCATCCATGTCTATTCAGAACTGAACTGGGTGCACTGGAGGAAAAATCCAGATGTCACAGGAAATAACTCATTTTTAACAACACTTTTTATTCAAATTATTGTCATTAACAAATCAACTAAGGATTATACCATTATTTACAATTTACAGTAACTGCCATCAATATAAAATACTTTTATACAAGTATTAACTATATTATTTTAATTGTATTTTTCTGTTATCTTAAATAATATACAAACACACATACATATATAACAATGAATGCAACACTTTTGTTTTGGCATATATGACAGCGTGTTCCAGTTCCTGCCAATATCCAGCAACATCGCACAGCCACTGGATCAACATTCCACAGGCCACAATCAACAACCTAATTGACTCTATGTAAAGATGTGTTGCATTGCGTGAGGGAAATGGTGGTCACACCAGATACTGTCTGGTTGTCTGAATTAAAACTGATCAAAATGCATTTTAATTTTAGTTTGGAAGGCAATTTAATCCAGTGGTGATTGGGTGACAATTTTTTCCACACAATTTAATTCCACACTGAAATGTGTATAATGTATATTTAGGCCAACATGTCTGACATTCATTCATTTATTCATTTTCCTTCGGCTTAGTCCCTTTATTCATCAGGTGCCGCCACAGCGGAATGAACCGCCAACTTATCCAGCATAAGTTTTACACAGCGGATGCCCTTATGGCCAATTTAGTATTCAATTCACCTACAGTATAGCACATGTCTTTGGACTGTGGGGGAAACTGGAGCACCCGGAGAAAACCCACACGAACACGTGGAGAACATGCAAACTCCACACAGAAATGAAGAACCACTGAGCCACCATGCCGCCCCATGTCTGACGTTCAACATTGCAAATTAATGTCAAATTAATGATTTAGACAACAAACCGATATCATATTAATTAAGGAAGAATCTATAAAGTAACAGTGTTTCTCTTCACAACCAATAGTGCTGTCAATATATTGAAGGCTTTTGTTCATAATAATCAACGACATACCAGTAAAACGGCAGTTTTTCTCTGGAGAACATTTTGTGCCGTCACTTTATTTTTATAATTTTTTAGAAATACCTGAAAAATAATATTGTTTTCTGTAAATATCTTTAATCAAAAAAAGCTTTAAATTGTGTTTTTTGTGCTGTGTTTGAATTACAAATGTTACTGTTACTTTTTCTTTATTCATTTGGCTTTTATTGTGCTGCTGGCAGTAATTTTCATTATTATTAAAATGTTATTATTAGTGAATATATTGTATATTTTATAGTGCGTTGTCTTTTATTTTTTTGTTGTGAGATAAGGTGTGAGATCATGTGATCCAGGGGAGTATAAAGAGTTACATCAATGTTGATCAATGAGTTGATCAATATTGTCTGATGAAGAGCCGGTGCTCGAAACATCACATGCTTTGTGATAGTATTTTTAAGTTAATAAATTCAGAGCTTTGGTGCTGCCCTGTTTTCTATATTTTTTTACAGTGTATTGAAAAAATGGAGCCGATGCGGTGGGTAGGTAGTGCTGTCGCAAGAAGGTCGCTGAGAAGGTCGCAAGAAGGTCGCTGGTTCGAGCCTCGGCTGGGTCAGTTGGCATTTCTGTGTGGAGTTTGCATGTTCTCCCCCTTGTTGGCATGGGTTTCCTCCGGGTGCCCCACAAGTCCAAAAACATGCGGTACAGGTGAATTGGGTAAGCTAAATTGTCCGTAGTGTACAGTGGGGGCTGGTCAATAGAGGGCGCTAGGGGGCCGCCCCCTTCAAGTTAGACCCCTTTAATATGTTAATATTTATTATCACAAATATTAACTAAATAAATGGATTTAATTATAACATTCTAACATTTATTGTAGTCATACTAACATTTATTGAAAAAAAATGTATGAATAATATTTTTTCATATGTGTGCGGGGCGCCGGACTAATGAGTGTCTATGTAGGTACACGAAATTTATGCAATGCACGTGATATGACAATAAGCTCTAATTGGCAGGTTTTAAATTGTCCTTGGGGCGCAGCCCTCTGCGTCCCGAACCCTCCCATTTTTGTTGTTAGAACGAATCATATTTGTTTTTATATGATTGGCCTTATGTGATTGGACCATTCTCACTTAGACCGTTCAGCAGCAGCTCGTCTGTGCCGACCTTTAATCATAGTGAAAGCAAGTGCAATTTCTCGAGATGAAGGAAAATTTCGTTGTATCTTTGCAAAAATATCCGTTCACAAGGCATTTGGATGAAGAAAAAAAAAGAATTGAGGATCTTGGACCAGATCGTTAGTTGGCGGTTCATTGCACTGTGGCGACTCCTGATAAATAAGGAACTAAGCCAAAGGAAAATGAATGAATGAAAGAATGGTGGAAAAGGAAATGATGTCAGCTTGCACTTTGCTAATGTGCTCACCTGTGATTTCCCCCCCGTGCTGACCTGCACCATACTGCGAGACATAGAGCAGCTGATGGCAAAACAGCTGAACAGGCCTCCAATGGAGTTAGACAGACCCAGCGCTATGAGCTCCTGAATAAGAGAACATAAGAAGCTCAAACAGGCAAGTTTCTAAACATATGAAAATCTCTGTTAAAAAGAGTACAGGTCAATGATGAAACAATATACAAAAACATTCTTTTTATCTGAGCTTAAAAGTAAGATCTAAATTCCAGGAAAATGTTGCGTAATGGCAGTTTTTGTAAATACATGACCCTTTTTTCCTGAATTTGAAGATACATCCTGTCTGCTGTAGACTGATAGTTTGTTCATTTGTGTTTGCACTCAAAGACATCCTAAAAAGATAGATCATCCATGACATTGGTGACTTTCTTTCTCAAGTAACACATTGAAAAACATTTTCAGCAGAAAAATCATTTAATAAATCACTAATCAGGGGTGCTTAGTGATTTATTAAAAGCGAGTGAAAACGGATGCTGACACTTTGAGAATCAAATCAACATATACAGGCAAACTAAATCAATATCTATGTTACCTGACAACGTTTTCAGGTTTAATGAAGGAAAACTACAAGATTACTACCTTATAATATTCAGCCTGAGCATGTTCATGACAGCCTGAAAAAGTATCATGTTTATACACATTCAAAAAGAAAATGCATTGAGAGTCTCTTACCTGGTTACTGTCAACTTTGTAGGCATATTTGAGGGCGAAAATTCTTCCCAGGGAAATAGCAATGCCATAACCAACCACTGCCAGTGCAAAAGCATCCCCGACCATTGAGCCCAGTTGTGAGACCTTGGGTGCCACTGGAGCCTGCAGACTACAATCAGAAGAAGAGATACAGATGATTATACGGACAAGATGTTGCTGAAGTTGATGAACCATGTTTATTTTTCCCTATACATTATAATTTGATAATATGTTTTGGAGTAAAAATTTCAAATATCAAACATATTTAACTTGACACACACAAATATGTAATTTAGTGTAACAATAGTATATATATATATATAAACAATTTTATCAGGCACATTTAGAACAATTATCATTTGATGAGGGTGTCACGGTGGCGCAGTGGGTAGCACGATCGCCTCACAGCAAGAGGGTCGCTGGTTTGAGCCTCGCCTGGGTCAATTGGCATTTCTGTGTGGAATTTGCATGTTCTCCCCGTGTTCTGGTGGGTTTCCTCTGGGTTCTCCGGGGTCCCCCAAAGACATGTGGTATAGGTGAATTGGGTAGGCTAAATTGTCCGTAGTGTATGTGTGTGAATGGGAGTGTATGGGTGTTTCCCAGTGATTGGTTGCAGCTGGAAGGGCATCCACTGCGTAAAACATTTGCTGGATAAGTTGGCGGTTCATACTGCTGTGGTGACCCCAGATTAATAAAGGGACTAAGCCGAAAAGAAAATGAATGAATGAATCATTTGATAATACAGTACAAGGCTTTATTCAAGGTACAGAGTGCAGCTCCAAATACTTTCCCCTATACTCAAACCTCAAACATCAGCAAGGTGTTTTTACCATGTAAAATGTAATAAAATAGCACACAATCACCCATTTTATAATAATAAGTACAGAATAATTATGTTCTCTCATTTTTACAAACTGTATTTGCAAAGCTGAATTATGTTGGGACATTATTTCAACCATATTTTTACATTTTCTTTTAAAAACATGCCTTTAAACTTTAAGTCAAACACTTTAATATGATTTTTGTTTATATAAAATCAGTAAATTTAAAATACATACAGTAATTTGTATATTTCATTTCATGCAGACACCAAAACTTGACGACCCAAATGCAAATGTGGAGTTTTTAGGCTGCAAAATTGTGTATTAGACTCACCCTGATGGGATTTCGCCAACAACTTCGACTTTGTAAATGGTCTTCAAATCCATATACCATGATACCACTGTTGCTATAATAATCTATACACACAGCAAATTGAAAGCTTTAAGTTACTCTCTAAGCAAAGCAATCTAAAAAGCAAGCAAAACTGACACTTTTGATAGACAAAATATTAACATTTAAGATGAGGTAGGGCTTGTCAATAATGCAAACACTGAAAATGCTGAGATGTTCAAATGCAAATTAGGTAAAATATAGACAAAACCCAACCACTGGGTAAAAATTTAATTTAAAGTTTAACCAAATGGGTGGGTTTGTACATAATTTACCCAAATTTGAGTTTAAATGGCTCATTGTTTTTCATAGTGTGCAATTATATTATATATATATATATATATATATATATATATATATATATATATATATATATATATATATAGGCTTAGTGTGTATGTATATTCTCAGAAGACTATATAAATATGTTTACGCATGTGTTTGTGTGTATAACTGAATGATGTTACTCACAGTAATCAGCTCAACTGGAATCGGAATAGGGATTTTTTTTGCTGCCAAGGCACTAAGTTCCTTTGCAATGATCAAGCCAACAATAGTTACAATGCTGACAACCAGAGTACCGATGTTAGTCTTTCCAAGCAATGCACAAATCTCGATGACTGTCTGAAGAGAGAAAGAAAATAAAGAAAAGCTTTATACTTCATCCATAGTTTACAAGTGCAAGTAATAACCCCACCACTAGGAGGAAGTAAACACAAATTACATTTAAATACAAAGGTGTGTAGAGATGTCAGTTAAAAGTGCCAAGGTTTGGGGATGTTTTCTGCAGAAATTTGGCCTCTTTTACTGCTACATGACAGAGCGAATGCAAATTTGTATCAGAAGCTCTGTCTGCATTTTTATACAAGCAAAATGATCCCTGTTTACAGCACCATGGGTAAAGCAGTTATTTGAAGCTGAATACACTGAAAATGAATTGACAGCCTAGAGTCCTGATCTAAACCTGATTGAAAATCTGCGGAAAATCCTTGGCAACAAAGTTATGGCTACAAAACTTATTACAGTCATAGAACTGTGCAAGAGACTGAAGAAAAGCTAATCAAGTTCAGCAGAGAGGTGTGACAGATTAGTGATGCCCTGTGGAAGACTATTGATGTCCTGTGTAATTTATGCACATTTTGTAACATTGAATAACCTCCAAGCTTAATGGACCCTCCAAGATGCACATAACATTTAAAAAAATATGACAAACCCTTAATCTAATAAGAACAAATGCACATAATTCATGCACATAAATGCATAAACTATGATGGAAACACATTTACCAAAACAATTCCAGCATGTCTATTGAAAAAGTTGTACTAAAAATATGATTTCAAAAATGGGCTCTTAGCCCATTTCCATCATCACAGTGGTTCGGTGTTATGTCCTAGAAATTGTCTTGGAGCTGCGCTCCCAAAGAGTGGTCTTGCACCCCCAAATGCCACTGCATGTTCATTACATATTGCCTTCGTCTTCTGAGGCACAAGTAATGAATTTTATTAAGAAAAAAGGCCCTCAGTGGCTTCTCATATCACAGCTAATGCCTTTTTTCTAGTAAATATTTGATGCCAGTTCATCAGGCAATGACATATTGTTTCTTTTTAACTCATTGAATGGAAATGGAGCTTTATTCGCAGATGTTTAATGCAATATTCAAGTTTTGTGCATAAATTTAATATTCATCTTGAGATGCTACATGTAGTGATGCCCTGTGAAAAAACTAGTGATGTCTACTAGTCCTGTAGCCGCAGAGCTGCTAAAGTCATTCAAAGCAATGGCCTATATACTAATCTTTGGCTTCTTTAACCTGCATAAATGTTAATTGTTATCTTTCTTTGTGCTGTTTCTAGCTGTTTTCTAATTTTGTTTAGTTATCCCCACTAAATAAAGGGTACTCTAGAACCATTAATCACATGAAATAAACTACTGTATATTCATACTCACATATATGAGAGACAAAGGTCCACTGTATCGATGTGGATTGATGCCAAAGGAATATTTGAGCTGGGACACGATGACATGTATAGCAGCCGCTGTCGTGTAAGACCTCACCAATGGCTCTGAGAGATACGTTACAACAAAACCAAAGCGCACCATGCCGAGGAGCAACTACAAACACACAGATGCCACAGAAATACTTCAGGCACAAACACACCTTCAGAGGCGAGCATACTTCAAAGACAGACAGCCTACCTGGAAAATGCCAGATAAGAAAGTGACAGTGGCAGCGATTTTGACCCGCTCTGCATCACGGCTGCTAAAGTCTATATAGGTGCTGTTGGTTTCATTGCCTGGGAACGTGAAGTCTGAGTCTGGAGCCAAACGCTCAGTCACACTGCCAATCATAACACTCATAACTGCATATGTACCTGGAGACAGATATGAGAATATGAGAAAGGGCTGCCCATTTTGTTTTACTACATTATGTTTGTGGGAATGAACTGTACAGTGGAATTTGAAGAGTTAATTCACTCAAAAATGGAAGAAATATAGAATTACGTTTTCAGTCATATGTTCTGCCAGAGAAAGTCATAGAGGTATGACATGAGGGGTTTCAAATGGCACAATTTTCTCTTTAAAAGTTGAAACGGAGATAAGTATCATCAGTGAGGCTATATTTACACAAAACCATTTTCAACTAAAACGTTTTTTATGCATTTTAGCTATTCAACTGCATTATGGTGACCTGATATTCTTTAAAAAACAATATAATATTCTTTATAGACTTTTTTTATATATTTTAATTTTGTAAAAACATTGACAATATTACGTGAAGTTTTACAAACTAATTTCTAAAGGAGCACGTGATATGATTGATCGCAGCTGGCCTCTCATCCGTAATCAGCAATAATCTAATCAGGGGTGCGTTTACCAAAACCATTGTTAGCCAACTAAGGTTCTGTCGTTACAAACATAGTTAGTTGATTTGGTGTTTTCCAAATCCATCGCTCAAACGAACATTCGCAAACTGCGTCGCAAATCTTTACACTTGCAACTACACCTCTAGAGCTGTAGCTAGAAGCATAGTTCCTGGCTGTGTTCTATTCCCAGTTATCTCTCCTATGCCCTATTCTTTTCGAACGTTCCAACATTTAAATTTGGAATGATTTAAAAAAAAGAAACATTAAAGTCATCTCTCTTAGGTGTAATTTGCTTTCAAATTATTTTTACAGTTCAGTTTTAGTGATCATCATATTGACAAATGTGTTGCCTTCGTAGTGCACTTTTTTGGCACATTTATGCCATTTTGAACACAACCATGGCTCATGACGAAAGCTATAGGTGAACTATTATTTAAAAGCGGAATTCACGTTACGTCTCCAAAGCTTGTGAAAACAAAAATATATAGCATACATTAATGCTTTTAATTTATAGTAGCTTATTTACTAAGGAAATGTGTCTGTAGCCTACTGTATGACATAGGCCTGCTGGTTAGAAGTGGTTGACTTCTGCAGTGGTTTAAATGTGTCAAAGTTTTTAACACACACACAATACTCTAATTAATAATAATAAAATAATATTAATAATAATAATAATTACTTTTCCTAATTTTTTAAAGTGTTATTAAATTTATGGGCATTTTCTCTAAAGAAATAGTTACTTCGCCCCGTTTAGAGCATTTAGATGCTTTTACTCACCAGAGAGTAGCAGTATATAAATTCTATGAAAAGTCTAAGTTAAGTTATTTGCATGCATAAGTGAATGCGGTGATATTGCTTGTACACAAAACTTTGCATAAATTCAAAATAAACATTTTAGTACACCTTTGTCATGCAAATAAAAATCACTCAAAACTAGGATGTTGGAAGACATAAAAAACAGCAATTTTATTATTTGAATTGTTTTGGTATTATTTATATCTTTAATATTTATTACATTTAATAAAATAATAATTATATTAAGACCTGTTTGCTAAATTTACTATTCTTCAATTCAATTCAACTTTATTGTATAGCGCTTTTCACAATAATTATTGTTTCAAAGTGGCTTTACAAAAGATTCACATTATTGCATTACAAGCCAAATCCAAAATGTTAAGATTCTTATTTACCATAACTTTATTTGTTACTAATAACTAATTAATGAACTAATTAATTACTGATAAATTTATCAGTTAAAGTTATTATACAGTTCCCCTTGATTTATTAGCCTCCTTGTTTATTTTTGTCCCCAATTTCTGTTTAACGGAAAGAAGATTTTTTCAACACATTTCTAAACATAATAGTTTTAATAACTCATTTCTAAAAACTGATTTATTTTATCTTTGCCATGATGACAGCACATAATATTTTACTAGATATTTATCAAGACACTTCTATACAGCTTAGAGTGACATTTAAAGGCTTAACTAGGTTAACTAGGCAGGTTAGGGTAATTAGGCAAGTTATTGTATAACGTTGTTTTTTTCTGTAGACTATCGAAAAACAAATTTAACTTAAAGTGGCTAATAATTTTGACCTTAAAATGTTTTTTAAAAAATTTAAAACGACTAAAACGAAATAAAACAAATAAGACTTTCTACAGAAGACAAAAATATTATCAGACAAACTGTGAAAATGTCCTTGCTCTGTTAAACATCATTTGGGAAATATTTAAAAAAGATAAAAAAAAATCAAAGGGGGGCTAATAATTCTGACTTCAACTGTATATTACATTGTTAACCTGCAGTTCTATAGTATATAGTATTCTTCAATGATCTTATTTTGTATTGCATAGAAATGTATAAGTTTAAAATGACATGAGAGGCACAGACTATTGATACATGATGGGTTTGTTTGTCTGTTCTTTGTATTTCTATGTCTGCAAAAACTATAACAAAAAAATAAATAAACAGACACAAGAGCCTGCAATTTCCCAGAGATGGGTTGCAGCTGGAAGGGCATCTGCTGCGTAAAACATGTGCTGGATAAGTTGGCGGTTCATTCCGCTGTGGGAGCCCGGATTAATAAAGGGACTAAGCCAAAAAGAAAATGAATGAATGAATGGACAAGAGCCTGCAAATTATGATTTTTTTTTTTATTTCTAGCAAAATTCCTCCTCTTTCAATACAAATGAAAGAGAGCTACTTACCGACAGAGATGTGTTTGGACGTTCCAAATATAAAGTATATAAGAATGGGGTAGAAGGACGAATACAGGCCAAAAACAGGAGGGACGGCAGCCAGCAAAGCATATGCCATACCTGCACACAAAACACATTACACATGACAATTGTTTGTGTTGTTGCTGATTAGGTCAATATAAGCCAAGTGTTGTGCACGTGTTGGACCTTGAGGCAGGTGCATGATTCCTACGCTGATTCCTGATATTAGATCTCCAATAGCATTTTCTCGAAATGGGTATTTAGGGAGCCAAGCCAGGAGAGGAATAAAGGATAGGAAACAGCTTTTAGCCTTTGGGCCTGTACACCTAACAAACAAAAAGAAGAAAGAGAAATTTTAAAACCAAAAACTGAGACATTACTGCTTCTATGAGTGCTGCTGAAAAATCATTTTCTAAATGATGTTGAATTACACGATCATCAGACTTTTATGCAAACTTTGGTAACAAATTAAATTAAATAATCAAGGTACCAAATTAAATACAAAGATGTTGGAAAATAAAACTCTTATTAAACTTATTATGTTTCTACAAACTATCATAGAAACAAATGGAAAAATATTAAAAATGTGCATCTGAATCATAATTTCTCAAATGCTTTTAGATTTCACTTTTTTAGCTTAAATATTTTCACAAACTTTTACAAAAAACAGCATTAAACTATGAAAATGCATAAGTTCATAATCTGATTTACAATTTTAAAAATGCACTTACATTTTTGGAATCATTTACTACAAACTGTGATAAAAAGCATTATATTACAAAAATGAGCATAAGTAAATAATAAAGGCTTTTTGATGTTCTTAAACTCTTCTTAAACTCAAATTATTAAGCTTCTACAAACTGTCACAAAGAATATTTAATTATAAAATATGCTTTATTGTGCATAATCCAATTTATATTTTCAGAATACTATCAGATTTTCTGTTCATCACACTCAGAAAGTCTAAAAAAAGCCAATACTGACACACCTGACAGCATCCTTGAGTTTTTCTTTCACTGAAATGTTGAAATCTGATTTCTCAGCTACTTGGTCGACGCTGAGCTCATCCAGCACTTCTCTCTGGATGTGATACGGCACTCTCTTCCTGAGCTCACAGTCTTTTATGCCTTCTTCCATTTTTGAAGCCTGTCTCAGTCCCAAATGTGGATGAGAACTTTCATAAAACGACTCTTCTAAAAAGAAAAATCAGCACCAAAATACAAATCCCAAAAGCATGTGCTCACAATTAAAATTTAATCCGGACTGTCCTTGGAAACAGATCTGAAGAATGTTCTCCAGTGAGATCTGCTGGTGGTGCAGTGAAGTTCTGAGCTTTAATGGATTGATTAATGTCCTGGGCTCCTTTCTTTTATCACAGGCTGTGTATCCTGTCCTTTCCAATATCCATCTGATCCATTCACACACTCACTGATAGAATTCTAATGTGTTCATATAGGGAGCAAAGTCCCAAAAAGACAGAGGAGGGGGGATGGGGGTTTCAGCGTCGGACACCTTCACACTCGAGACTAGTGCCAGCTTATCTTAGTCTGATTAGATAGAAAACTTCATGTTCATCCTGCCGAACCATGTGGTTTTCCATGAGTGAAGTGTTAGCTGTGGATGTTTGACTCTCACGTGAGGTGTGTGTTTTGATTTGATTTGTGTTTATTTGAAAATGTACAGGCTTCATTTTATTTAACAAATAAAAAAGTATAGCATAAAAAAGCTGTGTGCAACAAATATTGCAAAAAAAAATATTATATAATTAGTGCAAAGACAAAATTATTAGGATGATTTTTGGCTAAACACCAAACTCTTTTTGTATTTTTTTGGTAATTCATTTAAACAACATCTATTTGAAGGGGATTATTTTCACAACACAACTTCTAAAAAATGCAAAATAAAATAAAATCTGTTTTTAGAACAGCACTGTCATGTAAACAGACTCTTAGTTTTAGTTCTAATATATGATATATTAGAATATTAGTTCTAACATATGACCATATGTTGCTACAGCAACCTATTTGTATTGTGTTCACCTGTGCCTCATTGCTTTATCCAATCAGCCCTGAGTGTGTGCATATACTCCTGGTTTTGCTCAGTTATTCGTCGGTTTGCATTTGGATTTATGTTTAAAAATGTGCCGATTGTTCTAATTGGTATAATAAAACACCTTTTCTGTGTGCTGTTTACCTTACAAAAATGAACATTTTCTGCTCACTTAGTCATCAGTATTCAATTAATCATGTAATACTAATGATAATGCAAACCAAAAATATTCTGTCTTTGTACCAAGCCTGTTGCACTTTAGCCTCATATTAAAAGCTTTTTGTAACAAATCTATTAAGCTACACTAAATGTTTTCTGTTAGTTAACGCTAGTGTCACTCTGTAGTAAATGTGATTAGCTTCCTTAGTAAACAGATGAGCTGTATTAAATATTAATGTGGCCTCTCCCCAACACATGCCCAGAGAACAAAGTCTCCTCTAATGACATTTATGGTTCAATTCACTGGGGGTACAACAAGAACATTACTGCAATGCACTTGTTTGTGAACATATACATATATATATATATATATATATATATATATATATATATATATATATATATATATATATATATATATATATATATATATATATATAGTGCATCCGAAAAGTATTCATAGCGCTTCACTTTTTCCACATTTTTTGTTACAGCCTTATTCCAAAATGAATTAAATTCATTTATTTCCTCAAAATTCTACACACAATACACCATGATGACAATGTGAAAAAAGATTTTTTGAAATTGTTGCAAATTTATTAAAAATAAAAAACCTAAAAAATCACATGTACATAAGTATTCACAGCCTTTGCCGCAAAGCTCTAAATTGAGCTCAGGTACATTCTGTTTCCACTGATCATTCTTGAGATGTTTCAGCAGCTTAATTGGAGTTCACCTGTGGTCAATTCAGTTGACTGAACATGATTTGAAAAGGCATACACCTGTCTATATAAGGTCCCAGGGTTGACGGTGCATGTCAAAGCACAAACCAAGCATGAAGACAAAGGAATTGTCTGCAGACTTCCAAGACAGGATTGTCTTAAGGCACAAGGCTGGGGAAGGTTACAGAACCACCAGGACTCTTCCTAGAGCTGGCCGGCCATCTAAGCTGATTGATGGGGGGAGAAGGGCCTTAGTCAGGAAGGTGATCAATAACCCAATGGTCACTATGTCTAAGCTTCAGTGTGGAGAACCTTACAGAAGGACAACTATCTGTGCAGCAATCCACCAATCAGGCCTATATGGTAGAAAACAAAATTCTCTGGTCTAATGAGACTAAACTTAAACTCTTTGGAGTGAATGCCAGGCGTTACGTTTGGAGAAAACCAAATCACCAGGCTAATACCATCCCTACAGTAAAGCATGGTGGTGGCACCATCATGCCATGAGTTTTTCAGCAGAAGAAACTGGAAGACTAGTCAGGATAGAGGGAAAGATGAATGTAGCAATGCACAGAGACATCCTGAATGGAAACCTGCTTCAGAGTGCTCTTGACCTCAGACTGGGGCTACAGTTCATCTTCCAGCAGGACAATGACCCAAAGCACACCGCCAAAATATCAATGGAGTGACTTCACAACAACTTGGTGAATGTCCTTGAGTGGCCCAGCCAGAGCCCTGACTTAAATCCTATTGAACATCTCTAGAGAAATCTGAAAATGGCTGTACACCATCACTTCCCATCCAACCTGATAGCTTGAGAGGTACTGCAAAGAGGAGTAGGCAAAAATTCTCAAAGACAGGTGTACCAAGCTTGTGGCATCATATTCAAAAAGACTTGAGGCTGTAATTGCTGCCAAAGATGCATCAACAAATTGTTGAGCAAAGGCTGTGAATACTTATGTAGATGTAATTTTTCAGGTTTTTTATTTTTTATAAATTTGCAATAATTAAAAAAAATCTTTTTTTCACATTGTCATTATGGGGTATTGTGTGTAGGAAATAAATTAATTGAAACCATTTTGGAATAAAGCTGTAACATAAAAAAATGTGGAAAAGTGAAACGCTATGAATACTTTCCAGGTGCACTGTACATACTGTACATGTGTATATATATATATATATATATATATATATATATATATATATATATATATATATATAAACTGAACTGCAATGAGTTGTTGCAGTTTGGCTTTTGTTAGGTGGACAATGTTGTATACCATCATCAAACTTAACATGACAATAATAAATGATAATGCCACATAAAAAAATCATAGATATGGAGTAAATAATGTTTTAAGGACACTTTACGTATATTTTAGAGTAAAAGATTGACTTATCATGGACACATAAAAGATGATTTCCATGATTTCAGCTGTTCAATAATCCATAAACAAACACCTGTTGCTGCACATCATCATGATGAAAGTTGCTCCAAATAAGTTGATAAAAATGGTAATGTCTTGTGTTTCTTATACATTTCTTATTATGAAGGTTCTTGCAGGTTTATAGATTCATGCATTTGCCATTGTTCATTAAAGGAAGAGGTCATAAAGTTCACAACTCTGTAATTTCTGTGCCAGTGTTCTATAAATAAATGCAAAAGTTGAATCAGAACAGAAAACTGTATTAATTACAGAGAAATACACAAACCCAAAGAGAAAAATGTGTAGAGTAAAAATACATTTTTAAAAAAGATACACACCCGTAGCCCTTGATAGTGCAAGACTGCATGATGCACTGAAGGGAAAAATGAAGAAAGAGACAGAAGATCTGGAACTAAACCATGACTCTTCATCTGAGACAGTAAACCATCTAAAGTCAAACACAGTAAATAAACATATATGTATAGTAAATATATAATTGCATTATGGCAAGACACTGCAGACTTTTATGGGTCAAAAATTGTTTTTATAGAGGGGATTTTGGGAATCTCTTTTTATAATTCCATAATTATATATAATTTATAATTCCAACACTACAAACAGTCATGAAGGTAAATGATGTATAAATACCTAAAATACGAATGTAAAAATTAATAATATGAAGACAACAATACAACTGTTAAGTGTGGTCAATGTAAGTTCTAATTTAATACAGATCTGTGGCTCAGTTTTGAGAAAACAGTCTTTAAAATATGTATATGCAATTGTCTACAGACACTAACTGATAAAGTGCAATAAATGAACCACTTTAAAGTATATTTGGGAAGTTTTCTTTGCATTTGACTGAAAAAACCCCCCACTTTTTTTTAAAACAAAAGCTCCAAATCTCAAACTTGACAGGTGCATAATAAAAACGCTTGCAGTGCCTCGTCTTAAAACATGTAAAACATGGTTAAACTCCCACTGAAAGCCACATTACAAATAAATATAAAACTGAATGTGTGGATGAATGTGTGAGATGCATAACCTGGAGATGCAGCACAGAAAAACAAAGTCTGCTTGTTCTCAAAGTCCTGCAGCACCTGTGACCCAGAGAGAGCAGTAAGACACGCACGTCTGCGTTCAAACTTAAACACACACACAGTGACATGCAGAATCTCAGCTGCTATTCATTGGTGAGAAGAGTTAATTAGAGTCAGTAATGGGTAACCATTTGCGTGTGGTTATGTGTTTTTTGTGCCACTGACTGATTTAAATGATGCCATGGCCACAGAGTCCATGAAGGTGACACCACTGAGCTCCAGTATCACACAGTGTTGGGCACTTGAAGCCCCTTGCTGGTCTGGAGGATGCATTTCTGGATTCTCCTTAATTCCTTTGACGACTGCCTTATTTTATAGCACATAAAAATGAAAAATACAGTATAGGCAAGGCAAGTTTATTTATATAGCACATTTCATACACAGTGTCAATTCAAAGTGCTTTACATAAACAGGAATAAAAGAGACAAGTATAAGAAATGTAAAAAATAATAACCGTAATTAAAAACAGATAAAAACAGATTAAAATATGTTAAAACAGGTTATAAAGTCTTATAGACTTATGGAAATGAAAAGAAAGCAGGGAGATATAGCGGAGGTTGTACCTGTTTAAGTGATGTGAAGGTCTGGTCTGCATTGGCATAATAAAGTGGGTTTAAACAGGAGAATACAGTCACTCCAGGTACCTGGATTGCCTAAAACCCACAAAATTCCTAAAATTATAAGCATTTATTATTGTTTTACAATAGCACTCTTATGATACATATATTTGTTCAAAAATACAGTCTCGTTTTTTAAAATCATTACTTCAGTCTCATTACTCCAAAGAACATACATAGATACTTAAATGTTATTTTAAAATGAAAAAGTTTTGTATTACTATATTATATTTACTGATACTGGGGGAAGCGGTGGCGCAGTGGGTAGCACATTCGCCTCACAGCAAGAAGGTCGCTGGTTCGAGCCTTGGCTGGGTCAGTTGCCGTTTCTGCGTGGAGTTTGCATGTTCTCCCTGTGTTCGCATGGGTTTCCTCCAGGTGCTCTGGTTTCCCCCACAAGTCCAAAGACATGCGGTATAGGTGAATTGGGTGTGCTAAAATTGACCGTAGTGTATGAGTGTGTGTGGGTGGGTGGGGGTTGCGGCTGGAAGGGCATCCGCTACATAAAAACATATGCTTGATAAGTTGGCGGTTCATTCCGCTGTGGCGACCCCTGATTAATAAAGGGACTAAGCCGAAAAGAAAATGAATGAATGATTTACTGATACTCAATAAAAATATTACTAGCTGATTATTCAGTGATATCTGCAGATACCAGAGTGTAGAATCCAGTCGAGTGACTGCCAATTCCCTTATAAACACATTTAATCAGAAATATGTGCTGGTTGCTGTCAGGATTCTGCCACTTCGATCTTGTTAATTCTTGTTTTGATGGCAGAGTCCAGACACTAGTTCTGCCTTGTGTTGTGCTCGGCTTGAGTTTTCTCGGGTCGAACACTTGTATTTCCTATCATTGTCTGTCTTCGATTTTGTATGAGCGCCATCTTGGCCGTGGTGAGATTCGGGCATGCTCGGGATGCGCACTCTCGTCCTAGTGTTTGTTGTTTTGCTCGCGGCATGATGTTTTCGTTCTCAGCGCTCCAGTCTAGCTGGTTTTGGTTGGCGCTGGGATTGGAACATGCATGTCGCATGTGTGAGTGCACGGTATGCGTTTATTTATCGTGTCCTCATGTCTTGCATTCTGTCTGTGTTGTGTAAAGCACGTGGCCTGGTGTTTACGTGGTGGCTGCATGCTTTAGTGTTGTGTTTCATGTGAACACGCGGTTAATGAGTTCTCTCATTGGCTGCGTGTTCTAGTCCTGTTTTCTCATGAGCACATGGCTTGTGTTGTTGCTTTCTGTCATGTGCTCTCCTGTCTATTGTCTAGTCCCACCCTTATTGTTAACCCATTATTAGTTTATTATGTTCACCTGTTTGTCAATTTGCTCTTGTTTATAGTCTCCTCATGTCCGCTGTCCTGTGCCAGTTCGTCATCGTTTATCGTCCTGTCTAGTCTTGTTCCAGCCCTGATCCCTGCCAGCCTGCCCAGTCAAGTTTGTTTGTTTATTGTTACATGTGTTCATTTTTTCTCCTTCAAGATTGTTTTTGTTGTTGTTTGTTTATTTTTATAATTAATAAATACCCATTTTAGTTCTGAATTGAGTCCTCGCTACCTTTCCCTTCCAGAATCATTGACAGTTGACTTTTTTTGTGGAAACCATGATGTACCAGATTTTTTGTAACAGAAAAGCTTTCTCCACTGTCAAATTTGATGAATTTAGTGCATCCTGGCTATAGAAAAGTAATAGTTGCTTAAAGAAAAGAATTTACAGACTTCATTCAATTTTGAAAGAACATAATAATTCTCTCCATCTCAGCGGGATGTTTTAGAGTAACTGGTTTCCGACATAAACAGAAAACACATCACTCAAATTAGCAATAACCAAATATTTCAGATAAAATTAGGATGTCCTACCTTTTTGAATAATAATTGATATTAACATTAACTCAGCTGTGCTTACCTCTGACAAACTCATCATATTCCTCGCCATGTCGACCTTACAGATGAGTAATCTGATTACTTGTGTCAAATGTTTTCCAGAAAGTTCTGCTTTGTAAACTTTTTGGAGGTTTTACAGGCTTAGCCCCTTTATTAATCAGCGGTCGCCACAGCGTAATGAATTGTCAACTTATCCAGCATATGTTTTATGCAGCGGATGCCCTTGCAGACCCAACACTGGGAAACACCCATACACACTCAATCACACGCATACACTACGGCCAATTTAGTTAATTCAGTTCATCTATACCGCATAGGCCCACACGGAATCTGCGCACGCAGAATTCCACAGATTTTTAGCCCATCATTATTTCTGTTTATTTACTTTGTAAATGTGTGTACATTTATATTTATTCAGTTTTTAAACTAATTTCATTAATATTATTGACTAATATGAAAATATTCATATGATTAATTTACATAAATTTATTTATTAACATATTTATTTACAATACTGTTTTTTTCTGTCTTTTGGTAGATATATGGATTTGCATTGTAAAGATGAAATAAAAGTTAAAAAGGTACTATTTTTTATTTCATATATTAAGTTTTTAGTTATGATAATCTCAAAATCAATTTGCATAAATCCGCAGATTTTCAACAATATTCTGCGCAGAAATAGCAGAAAATGTCCACAGATTCTGTCTGGCCCTACGCATGTATTTGGACTTGTGCGGGAAACCGGAGCACCCAGAGGAAACCAATGAGAACACAGGGAGAACATGCAAACTTCACACAGAAATGCCAACTGACCCAGCCGGGACTCGAACCAGCGACCTTCTTGCTGTGAGGCGACAGCACTACCCACTACACCACCGTGCAGCCCAACCTTGTTTTTAGAAGGCCATTATGTAAATATTACCTTTGAGTATTTATCCACATCCCTGTAACAGTCTGTGCCAGCAATATGCCCAAGGATCGCAGACCTTGGCCTGAGATTATTCAGAAAGCAGAAGAACAAGTGTTAGCATGAGAACAATGAGAAAAGATATATTACGGATAATTATGCAGATGACTCACCTTTGTATCCTGAAGACAATGGTCAGGAGAGAGAACACAATTGCAATGCCAAGCCCGAGGTCCAGGTTAAACACCAGGGCACTGAGCAGCGTCACTACCCACACTACCTGCAGCCTCAGTGGGAAGCACACACAGGAAACACCCTGGATCAGAGGCCTACATGGAGCTGGATTCTGATCCAGGTATATGTTGTACTTTTAGCAGTTAAGTTAGATGAATTGTACTTACCAAGTCCAAGCGGTCTGTATTCCAAAGCTTGGGCACTTCTTTCACTTGTGCGAAAACCCCCTGGAGATTCACTAAAATAATGACAGCCAAAACTGTCTGGAACAGACAAAAAGTCACCATAAAACCATTGTTAAATGCTATATATAATAAATATTTTTAATCGAAGGAGGAAAATGGACCTTTGGTAGCTGCTGAAAAAGTGGGCCAAATTTCAGCAAAATCAACAGAATTACAAGTGAAGACACAAGAGAAGACACCTGAGAGAAAAGAAGACAGAATAAAAGTCTTACTACATTGATCTTCATCTAAAAGTAGGCCTTTATACAATACAGATTAGTTTCAATTTAATAGAATATAAAAATAAAATAATGAATGAAAATAGTTGTCTCAATCTCAGCAGTAGGTATTAAAGTAGTAGGTACTAGCTACTACTTAGGAGTAGGTATACTCAGCAGTAGGTACACTCTCAAATGTATTTCACCCAAAAATGAAAATTCACTCACTATTTACTCACCCTCAACCCTTCTGTTGAACACAAAAGAAGATATTTTGAAGAAGGCTGGAAAACGGTAACCATTAACTTTCATAGTATTTGTTTTTCTTACAATGAAAGTCAATGGTTACAGTTTTCCAGCTTGCTTTAAAATATCACCTTTTTGTGTTTAACCAAAGAAAAAAAACTCAAACAGGTTTGAAACAAGTAAAGGGTGAATAAATGATGACAGAATTTTCAATTTTGGGTGTACTATCCATCTAAATAAATATCTGTGTTTCACGTGATCACTGCCTATGTAGAATCCATTCGAATGACTGATAATTCACTTTTAAGTACATTTTATTACAAATTTGGGCTGATTACTTTGTTTAGGAAACAGTGATGTATTTTTTTGAAGCAGAAAAGCATTATACTTTGTCATATTTGATCAATTTAGTGCGTCCTGGCTGTAGAAAAGTAATAATTGCTGAAACAAAAGAAGTTACATACAAATTTTGAAAGAACAAAATAATTCTCTCCATCTCAGCAGGATGTTTTAGAGTAACTGCATGGTTTCCCACATGAACAGAAAACACATTACTCCAATTAGCAATAAAAAGCAGTGCGTATAAAACATTTTTCCCCTCAGTGTAGTATGTACTTCATTTATTCTGAAACTTACTGAAGTATGTTAAATATTGTATGAATGTATTACAACTGAAAGTACAGAAGCATTTACATTCTTACATTCAGGCAGGAATGCAATCCTCCCAGGTTATAAGATTTATATGCAAACAGTAAGAACATTGTTGTGCATGTACAGTACATTTGACAGTAACACAAGATTGCTTTGCACCTGAGTTCTTCCTCCTGTGCTCTCCTGCACTGTGCTGCGGGATATGGATCCACTAACTGGAAAACACTGAAACACCCCTCCAATAGAGTTACACAGACCCATCGCCAACAGCTCCTACAGGAGGGAGAGACCATTCATTATATGACAGAGGGGACGCTGCTATATGAGCACCTACAGTATAGGAACAAACTGGTAAATTTACAAATTACCTGATTGCTGTGAAAGGGATACCCGTGTTTATGAGCAAACATCATGCCTAGTGAAGCTTGGAAACCATAGCCAACCACCGCCAGCGCAAGAGCTGTTAATACCAGTTCCTTAGAGAAGGAAAATGATGGAAGGGAGGGAGGTGACAGACTTCGAGATCAACAAAAATAGAGAAAATGGGACAAATGGAGAGGAAGAGAGAGAGAATTAGTTTTAACACCTACATACTTGGTGCTAATGATTTTGTAAAGAAATCTGGCACTGTGCTGACCCGGTCGGTATGGGTCCAATGATCTGTATTCCATACTGACCCGACAAATCCAACTGCACTGATGACAGAGTGGCAAAGATAATCTAGAAACATTAAGAAACCATATTAGTGTCAGAAAGATACAGTCAGAGTTACTAAAGTTAACTATTCAAACACTTTGGAATACAGTTACGTTTCTTAATATTAGTTAACTGCATTAACAATAAAAACAAAACTATTTTAAAGCATTTATTAATCATGGGTAATGTTCATGTCAACATGTCAAGCTATTTTAAAATCAAAAGCTAATGTGAACAAACAATGAGCAGTCGTATTTATATTAAAACAAACACTATAACAAACATATTGCTCATTGGTAGGTATTGCATTAACAAACATTAAGTTGTAGCATCTTATTATAATGTTACCCATGATGGCTGAGAGAGCTCAAACACAGTGCAAGTGAGGAAAACACACAATGTATATAGTATTAAAAAATAAAACAAAAAATGGCACTGGACTTTAAAAATAATATTAAAATAGTATTCCATTAATTATATTATAACATTATTACTTATGGCAGCACAGTGGCTCAGTGGTTAGCACTGTCGCCTTACAGCAAGAAGGTCAATGGTTCGAATCCCAGCTGGACCAGTTAGCATTTCTGTGTGGAGTTTGCATGTTCTCGCGTGGGTTTTCTCTGGGTGCTTCGCTTGGGTTTCCCCCATAGTCCAAAGACATGTGCTATAGGTGAATTGAGTAAAACTAAATTTGGCCGTAGTGTGTGAGTGTGTGTGTGAATGAGTGTGTATGGGTGTTTGCCAGTACTGGGTTGTGGCTGGAAGGGTATCCACTGTGTAAAACATATGCCGGAATAGTTGGTGATTAATTCCGCTGTGGCGACTTCTGAAATAGAGACTAAGCTAAAGGAAAATGAATGAATGATTACTTATAGTAAATTATATATAAACAAAATAAGATTTGTTAATGTTTACAGTTCTCTATGTACTAAAACATATAGGTATTAAATTTTTTTTTCCTCAGGTCTTATATATAGTTAACACATGAGTTGCTAGCTGTTTTTTTATGGTTATAAACAATACAGTACTATGCGTTTATGGTTTCTGTATCCTTAAAATGCCACTTATTCATTCATTCATTTTTTTTTCGGCTTAGTCCCATTATTAATTTGGGGTTGCCACAGCGGAATGAACCGCCAACTTATCCAGCATATGTTTTACACAATGGATGCCCTTCCAGCTGCAACCCATCACTAGGAAACATCCATACACACTAATTCACACACATACACTACGGACAATTTAGCTTACCCAATTCACCTATAGCACATGTCTTTGGACTGTGGGGGAAACCAGATTATCCGGAGAAAACCCACGTGAACACGGGGAGAACATGCAAACTCCACACAGAAATGCCAACTGACCCAGCCGAGGCTCGAACCAGCGACCTTCTTGCTGTGAGGCGATTGTGCTATCCACTGCTCATGCTGCCCGCCACTTATTATGTAAATACATATTTTAGTTTCTTATTTATACAGAAATAATCGTGTGTTAAAGCAGTCAACAATGTAAATATTGCACATAAATTTGTTTTATAACAAATCATATATATCATAAAAAATAAAATTATATGTATTTTTTATTGCTTATGACATTTCTTTTTATTTCTCTGTAAATAAAATAATATACATAACAAATCAGAAATAACGTTATTTCTCTTTATTTCTCTGTTAACCACAAAAGAAATTTGTTTTTTTGTTAAATAATTTGTTTATTTGCGCACACTTGGAGAATAAGTAATATCATTCAGATTCTAAAACTTTCTCATGACCAGCAAGACTATAGAACTAAAATAAAATTAAAAAATTATTGTGGAGCTTGTTTGTGAGTGTGCCCACCAGCACCAGCTCCCATGGAACAGGGAATCGAGTGCTCCAGCGTGAATTCACCATCTTTCCACCAACAAGTACCACCAGTGAGATGAAGGAGACCACCAGTGTCACCGGTAAAACTCTCCTGATCCCAGACACGATGCTGGAAATCATCTGAAAGACACACATGAGCATTCAGCCATGGCCACAGCCAGGAAGTCTGAGGGCTGTAAAGAAATGTACAATAATAATGGCTATAAATTCAACTCGTTTTATACAATACAGAACTCACTGCATCACAATTTGTTCATACTAAAGACTAATTATAAACAGATTACACACATACCTTGCAAAATCTGCAAAATGTGAATTGCTTTAAATTATAATAATAATATATTTCACAAAAAAAGATGTTTACTGTTGTCTCTGGATGGTTTAATGACATTAATTTTAAGAGACACAAAACATTACTTACATATTGTGATATTTCTATGCTTGCTGAAACAGCTATTAGAGACGAGAAGAAGAAAAAAAATGCTGGGTTCCACACAATCGATTTGTGTTGGGGCAACATCAAAAACTTAAGTTATCTTATTAGTTTATTTTAAATGTTAGTAGATTGAACATAAAACAATCAAGTTGTCCCAAAAATACCTCAAGATTTGTGTTGTTTCAGCTCATTTTAAATAAGTAGCTTGAACAAACAACAAACATAATTTATTTTTCAGTGTAAAAGACGGCAGAGACGCCTTAACAGAGAGTTCGCAGAGGTCAAGGGTTTACTAAGGATGGTCAGTTTAATGGTTACAATAAAGGAGGACATGGCTCAACTGAAGCTCCTTTCAAATGACTGCAATCGAAGACTGGAGGAAGTTTGGGAGACTTATCAGGAAAGGAGGATGTTCTTCATGGCTCTGGATGAGGAGACCTTGGGCGACCTGCCCAAGGGCTGATAAACAAATGCTTTGCTATGCTTAATTGTGCTTCCTGACACATATATCTTATGATTGTAGTAGACCGTACAAGTGTATAACCCTAGTTCGTGCAGAAGGACTTATTACTTTGCTTTGAAGAACAAAAGGATTTCTTTTCTCTATTTACATAGCAAAGTCATTTCATTACAATGGTTTGATTAACATTGGTAGAAAGAGTAATACATACATTTTTTATCTAACTTAGAAGGCACACCTGTGTTCATGGGCATGAATACTGTATGAAAGGCTGAAGCATACAGACTAGCAGCATGCTTAAACAGACTTCTGTATATTTTGTAAGTCTTAAGCCCCTTGTTCTCAGCGGAGAATAAGGTAGAGGATTTAGTTTTGTCCTTGCATTTGTTTTATACATCTCATTTATTCACTTATTTTCTTTTCGGCTTAGTCCCTTTATTAATCAGGGGTCACCACAGTGGAATGAACCGCCAACTTATCCAGCATATTTTTAGACAGCGGATGTAGCTTATCCAATTTACCCATACCACATGTCTTTGGACTTGTGGGGGAAACCGGATCACCTAGAGGAAACCCACACGAACACGGGGAAAACATGCAAACTCCACACAGAAATGCCAACTGGCACAGTCGAGGCTCGAACCAGTGACCGTTTTGCTGTGAGGTAACAGCGCTACCCACTGCGCCACTGCATCGCCCTGTTTTATTCATCTTTTTCACTGGATTTACTTAGTTAATAAAAGTGTTTTTTATTCATCTTCCTGGAGTGAACATTTGATTCATTTGCAGAGTCCATTAGGATACCTTGTGGTAAGGTATAAATCTAATTACTCCTTAATAGACAATCCCAAAGGAGTAGCAGAAACAGTTCTACACCTCCATCATTGAATCAGTCATCTGCACATCAATAACTGTCTGGTTTAGCTCAGCAACCAAATCCGAACTCCGAAGACTACGTTGAATAGTTCGGACTGCTGAGCAAATCATTGGTACAACCCTCCCTACTCTCCAAGAAATGTACTTATCCAGAGCGAGCAGAAGGGCTGCCCAAATCACTCTGGACCGCTCGCACCCAGCACACTGCCTCTTTGAACTTTTACCTTCTGGTCGACGCTACAGAGCACTGCGCACCAGAACAGCCCGACACAGAAACAGTTTCTTCCCTCAGGCAATCCATCTCATGAACACTTGATGATAATAATTGTGGAACCAACATCACTACTTGCTATACACTTTTTATACACATATACACTTATTTAGCAACACACTTTACATGCCAATTTGCCTTAACAGCTGCACATATAACGTTGTATATAGTAATATACCTGTACATACACTTGTCCATTTGTATATTTGCATTCACTACTTCTATTTTTAAAATAGATCTATCTAGTCCTGTCTCTATAATTCTGTTGCACTGTAGAAGCTCTGTCACAAAAACAAATTCCCCGTATGTGTGAACATACCTGGCAATAAAGCTCTTTCTGATTCTGATTTTGAATACAAAATACGATCCTAAACAAAGCTCAAACTAAGAAATATACTGAAGGGAGATTTCTGATACTACTTTATTTAATTAGGGTATTAAATGAAGGAATCCAGCACATTACATACAGTATAGTCCACAAAAGAAAATAATAGTTTACATGCACTTGATTGTTCTCTGAATGAACAGCAGTTGTGTTTGTTTTTGTTTACTGATGGTTGTTCATGAGTTCATCATTTCATCAGTTGAATCGCTGCTGTTCTTAAAAAAAAAACCTTCAGGTTCCACAAATTCTTTGTTTTTTCAGCATTGTATGACTTTGAGACCCATCTGTTGTCACTGAGGACAACTGAGGGACTCTTATGATTCTTCTTCAGAAAAAAAACAATTCATTCAGAGCTGGGGGGAATAATATGTTTTAAATTTGAAGATCTGGGGGAATTTGACTCGCTTTGACATCTGGGAAATGTTTTGTCGACATGCAAGTATATTCTGTAGCTTCTGAATGGCAATACTAAAGAAAACTACTGTACATTAAAGCATCTACATTCCATTCAAAAGTTTTCACCCCCTCCTAATATGTTAATGCATGTTTTTTCCTTGTGGAGGATCAATGAGCGTTTTAACTTTTTGTAACAGTTGCATAGTCTCCTAGTTTTTATGAATAACAAATGGTGTATGAGTAATAAATCATAATAACATATTGTATGCTCTATGAATGTTTAATGAATGTTTCAACTTTTTAGCATGATTTTGTAAATGGTAACAGTGGCTTTTCATTTACTTAGCCTGTGATTCAGCGACATGAACTCATTTAGCGACATAATTTAAAACAAACTTTGAACACTTTTTATTTTTGAAGATTAAAAAAATCGTGAACTGAAATTGACTGGTGCTCACCCAGACGACGGTCAGCAGGCCTCTGTGTCTCTGGATGGAGATGCCCATCAGTAAAGGCAGCTGGTTAACAGCCACATGGACGGCGGCGGCTGTGGTGTATCCACTGACCAGCGGCTTGGACAACCATCGACACACTCCTCCACAGCGCAACAAATACAGCACAATCTGAGCAGAGAGATAGAGACCTTTTTATAGACCGTTTCAACGTGGTGAATTTTCAACCTGCTTGCTATCAAACTATTTCATAACTGGAACAAGAGGCAATTCAATTTTAACTTAATGTTAAAACAGTTATCATCACATCATTTATCAATATGTGGCTCTTTTTGGATTCTCGGAAGCTATAGAAATTAAAAATGTAAAACAGGAAATGTAAAACAGCTGGTGTGTGTGTGTTTACCTGGATTAATCCACACAGGACGGTCAGCTGAGACGCAAGAGCCACTAGAGCACTATCAGCATCTTGATCCTCTGCTCCACTGCCAGGCAGAAGCACATCAGCTGTGACTGTGCCCACCATCACAGACATGATGGCAAAAGTGCCTGAGGATCAGACCGATTATCATAGAGATCATTGAAAAGCTGATGGACAACTTGATGGACTGTAAAATACATTTGAAACTTGAAATTAAAAGCAGTTGAAATTTTTGTTGAATAAATACATTTTTTCTGTATTTTATTTTTTTCAATTTTATATTATACACACTTTATTCCTTATTATATTTGACTGTTTTTATTATATATATAGTTCATATAGATATTTTTATACTTTTATTTATGTAATTATATGTTTTGTTTTATTGTAATTTCTGACCTTTTTGGTCATTATTTGAAATAATTAGTTTAATAGATTTATATTATATTATATTATATTATATTATATTATATTATATTATATTATATTATATTATATTATTCATTCATTCATTTTCTTGTCGGCTTTGTCCCTTGCGGGGTCGCCACAGTGGAATGAACCACCAACTTATCCAGCACGATTTTACGCAGCGGATGCCCTTCCAGCCGCAACCCATGTCTGGGAATTTCCACACACACACATTCACACTCATACACTACGGACAATTTAGCTTACCCAATTCACCTGTACTGCATGTCTTTGGACTGTGGGGGAAACCGGAGCACCCGGAGGAAACCCACGCGAACGCAGGGAGAACATGCAAACTCCACACAGAAACGCCAACTGACCCAGCCCAGCCAAGGTTCGAACCTGCGACCCAGCGACGTTCTTGCTGTGAGGCAACAGCACTACCTACTGCGCCACTGCGTTGCCTATATTATATTATATTATATTATATTATATTATTCATTCATTCATTCATTTTCTTGTCGGCTTTGTCCCTTGCGGGGTCGCCACAGCGGAATGAACCGCCAACTTATCCAGCACGATTTTACGCAGCGGATGCCCTTCCAGCCGCAACCCATCTCTGGGAACTTCCACACACACATTCACACTCATACACTATGGACAATTTAGCTTACCCAATTCACCTGTACTGCATGTCTTTGGACTGTGGGGGAAACCGGAGCACCCGGAGGAAACCCACGCGAACCCAGGGAGAACATGCAAACTCCACACAGAAACGCCAACTGACCCAGCCCAGCCGAGGTTCGAACCTGCGACCCAGCGACGTTCTTGCTGTGAGGCAACAGCACTACCTACTGCGCCACTGCGTTGCCTATATTATATTATATTATATTATATTATATTATATTATATTATATTATATTATATTATATTATATTATATTATATTATATTATATGTTATTTATGGCGACGCAGTGGCGCAGTAGGTAGTGCTGTCCCCTCACAGCAAGAAGGTCGCTGGTTCGAGCCTCGGCTGGGTCAGTTAGCGTTTGCATATTCTCCGTGGGTTTCCTTCAGGTGCTCCGGTTTCCCCCACAGTCCAAAGACATGTGGTACTGGTGAATTGGGTAGGCTAAATTGTCCTTAGTGTATGAGTGTGTACGGATGTTTCCCAGAGATGGGTTGCAGCTGGAAGGGCATCCGCTGCGTAAAACATGTGCTGGATAAGTTGGTGGTTTATTCCACTGTGGCAACCCTGGATTAATAAAGGGACTAAGCCGAAAAGAAAATGAATGAATGAATGAATGTTATTTATTTATACGTAAGTTTAATTTCTCTTTTTGAAATTATTTTTTTATTTTGTATAATTAAAGTCATATTTTTGTTACGGTTTTTTATTTTTGTTAATATTTTGTTTAAATTTTATTCGTTTGTTTTTATTGTTTTATTGTATATATATATATAAAACTTAGAATAAATATTATAACATCATTTTAAATAAAATATTTTGTACTTGACTTTTATTTAACATTTTACATCATATACTATTGTATATATTGTATATTTATACTTACAAAATATATTTTGTTTATTTTTATTCTGTTATTTATTCTATAGTACAAGCAATACACATATAACTTTTTTGCAACGAGAAATGTGACTTATTTATTTTTTGCTTCATTTTTTTATGATGTTTTTTTATTCATCCATTCATTTTTTAAATTAACCGCCTACTTATCCAGCATATGTTTTATGCAGCAGATGCCCTTCCAGCTGCAACCCATCACTGGGAAACACCCACACACTCTCATTCACACATATACACTACAGAAAATTTAGCTTACCAAATTCACCTATAGCGCATGTCTTTGGACATGTGGGGAAAAGCAGAGCACCCAGAGGAAACCTACACGAACACGGGGAGAACATGCAAACTCCATACAAAAATGCCAACTGACCCAGCCGAAGCTTGAACCAGCGACCTTCTTGCTGTGAGGTGACAGCACTACCCACTGCGCCACGTGCCGCCCATTATGTTTTTACTTTTTTATTTAGGAGAATATTCTTCTAATTCTCCTGTTCCTAATAACACTTCATCAAAAGTTTCAGACAAACACACACATATATATATACAGTTGAAATCAGAATTATTAGCCCCCCTGAATTATTAGCCCCCGTTTCATTTCCCCCCCAATTCTGTTTAACAGAGAGAAGATTTTTCAACACATTTCTAAACATGATAGTTTTAATAACTCATTTCTAATAACTGATTTATTTTATCTTTGCCATGATGACAGTAAAAAATAATTTACTAGATATTTATCAAGACACTTCTATACAGCTTAAAGTGACATTTAAAGGCTTAACTAGGTTAATTAGGTTAACTAGGCAGGTTAGGGTAATTAGGCAAGTTATTGTACGATGGTTTGTTCTGAAGACTATAGAAAAAAAAATTAGCTTAAAGGGGCGAATAATTTTGTCCTTAAAATGGTGTTTAAAAAATTAAAAACTGCTTTTATTCTAGCCGAAATAAAACAAATAAGACTTTCTCCAGAAGAAAAAATATTATCAGACATAATGTGAAAATTTTCTTGCTCTGTTAAACATTCATTCATTCATATTCTTTTTGGCTTAGACCCTTTATTAATCCGGGGTCGCCACACCAGAATGAACCGCCAACTTATCCAGCACGTTTTTACGCAGCGGATGCCCTTCCAGCCGCAACCCATCTCTGGGAAACATCCATACACACTCTTTCACACTCATACACTACAGACAATTTAGCTTACCCAATTCACCAGTACCACATGTCTTTGGACTGTGGGGGAAACCGGAGCACCCGGAGGAAACCCACGCGTATATATATATATATATATATATATATATATATATATATATATATATATATATATATATATATATATATATATATATATATATATATATATATACACAGGGAGTGCAGAATTATTAGGCAAATGAGTATTTTGACCACATCATCCTCTTTATGCATGTTGTCTTACTCCAAGCTGTATAGCAGTGGTTCTCAAAGTGGGGGTCGGGACCCCCCTAGGGGTCGCGGGACAATGAAGCGGGGGTCGCCTGGTCATTTCCAAAAATCTATTTATTTTTATAAAACCATAAGAATTACCATATTTTATCCATAACCTACAAAAAAAATAATCGTTTATAGTTACTATATACTATATAGTTACTAGTTCTATTGGATTGCGACCCCTGAGGGAATTACATTATATTAAAGAAACAGCAATAGCGTCAGATGCAGCAGATTTTATAACACCAGGTTAAAATTTCTAGCACATTTACAGCGCTGACATACATTAAAAAAAAATAAATGAAGAATATAGTTGGGTCTATTGGTGTGCGTGTGCCATTGCATGCAAGGTTTCTGTATTTATAACCACCTCAGAGGATATTGGGGGTCGCGAGTCACTGGCATTGTTATTTTGGGGGTCGCGGGCTGAAAAGATTGAGAACCCCTGCTGTATAGGGTCGAAAGCCTACTACCAATTAAGCATATTAGGTGATGTGCATCTCTGTAATGAGAAGGGGTGTGGTCTAATGACATCAACACCCTATATCAGGTGTGCATAATTATTAGGCAACTTCCTTTCCTTTGGCAAAATGGGTCAAAAGAAGGACTTGACAGGCTCCGAAAAGTCAAAAATAGTGAAATATCTTGCAGAGGGATGCAGCACTCTTAAAATTGCCAAGCTTCTGAAGCGTGATCATCAAACAATCAAGCGTTTCATTCAAAATAGTCAACAGGGTCGCAAGAAGCGTGTGGAAAAAACCAAGGCTCAAAATAACTGCCCATGAACTGAGAAAAGTCAAGCGTGCAGCTGCCAAGATGCCACTTGCCACCAGTTCTGCCATATTTCAGAGCTGCAACATCACCGGAGTGCCCAAAAGCACAAGGTGTGCAATACTCAGAGACATGGCCAAGGTAAGAAAGGCTGAAAAACGACCACCACTGAACAAGACACACAAGCTGAAACATCAAGACTGGGCCAAGAAATATCTCAAGACTGATTTTTCTAAGGTTTTATGGACTGATGAAATGAGAGTGAGTCTTGATGGGCCCGTGGCTGGATCGGTAAAGGGCAGAGAGCTCCAGTCCGACCGAGGTGGAGTACTGGTTTGGGCTGGTATCATCAAAGATGAGCTTGTGGGGCCTTTTCGGGTTGAGGATGGAGTCAAGCTCAACTCCCAGTCCTACTGCCAGTTTCTGGAAGACACCTTCAAGCAGTGGTACAGGAAGAAGTCTGCATCCTTCAAGAAAAACATGATTTTCATGCAGGACAATGCTCCATCACACGCGTCCAAGTACTCCACAGCGTGGCTGGCAAGAAAGGGTCTAAAAGAAGAAAAACTAATGACATGGTCTCCTTGTTCACCTGATCTGAACCCCATAGAGAACCTGTGGTCCATCATCAAATGTGAGATTTACAAGTAGGGAAAACAGTACACCTCTCTGAACAGTGTCTGGGAGGCTGTGGTTGCTGCTGCATGCAATGTTGATGGTGAACAGATCAAAACACTGACAGAATCCATGGATGGCAGGCTTTTGAGTGTCCTTGCAAAGAAAGGTGGCTATATTGGTCACTGATTTGTTTTTGTTTTGTTTTTGAATGTCAGAAATGTATATTTGTGAATGTTGAGATGTTATATTGGTTTCACTGGTGAAAATAAATAATTGAAATGGGTATATATTTGTTTTTTGTTAATTTGCCTAATAATTATGCACAGTAATAGTCACCTGCACACACAGATATCCTCCTAAAATAGCTAAAACTAAAAACAAACTAAAAACTACTTCCAAAAATATTCAGCTTTGATATTAATGAATTTTTTGGGTTCATTGAGAACATGGTTGTTGTTCAATATTAAAAATAATCCTCAAAAATACAACTTGCCTAATAATTCTGCACTCCCTGTATATGTATATGTATATATATATATATATATATATATATATATATATATATATATATATATATATATATATATATATATATATATATATATATATATATATATATATATATATATATATATATATTTATTTATTCATTTTCCCTCAGCTTAGTCCCTTATTTATTAGGGGTCACCAACTATTCCGGCATATGTTTTACGCAGTGGATTCCTTTCCAGCAGCAACCCAGTACTGGGGAAAAAACACATATATATAATAAATCAGCATATAACAAGATTTCATTTTATGACATTATTCCTTTCATATCCATTTTTTGTTTGCTAAGTAAACACAATGGAAATGCACCTGCAGAGTGTTTGTTCACTCACCCACAGAGATATGCTTTGATGTACCAAACACAAAGTAGACAAGAACAGGGTAGAAAGATGAATACAGTCCAAACACAGGAGGAACGGCAGTCAGCAGAGCATTAGCCATCCCTACAAGAGAAAAACAAGGCAGAAAATGAGCAGTGTGTGTGTGCAGAGACGTGTGTGCAGTTCAGTACAATAGAATTAGTCATTTCGTCCACATTATCAGTCTGATTTCAAACACAGTACATTGTGAAGGAAATTGTTGGCTGCCAGCGGATAAAGCAGATCTGTAGGTGTCGACAGAGCTGACATTTCAAGTGCTTGCTCTCTCAAAAAAGACTAAAATCAGCACTGACACCTGTACTGAGAAAAGGTTTTTAATATTCTGAATCAATTAATCATTTTTACGAGGATTGACAAAAGTTGCTTAATACATTAAAATAGACAATTTACTTGCATTTATTTATATGCTCCTTTGTATATAAAACTTTGTAAAATATATTAAAAATATATAACTTTTATATACTTTTGTTGTTTAATATTTCACGTTTTTTACTTTTTATTTCTAATTAATAATATATTAAAATATTATTATTATTATATTAGTTCATGTTTCATTTTATTTACTTTTTATACTTAACATTTTCTAGATTTTGATTTAATAATTGTATATTTTGTTATTGTAGATGTTCTATTAATAAATATAAAATAACATGAATATGTATATTTGTATTTATGAATATATACAGTTGAAGTCAGAATTATTAGCCCCCCTGAATTATTAGCCACCCTGTATATTTTTTACCCCAATTTCTGTTTAACGAAGAGAAGATTTTCTTAACACATTTCTAAACATAATAGTTTTAATAACTCATCTCTAATAACTGATTTATTTTATCTTGGCTATGATGACAGAACATACTATTTTACTAGATATTTTTAAAGAAAGTTACATTGAAAAGCTTTATTAGGTAAATTAGGCTAACTAGGCAGGATAGGGTAATTAGGCAAGTTATTGTATAATGATGGTTTGTTCTGTAGACAATTGAAAAAATATATAGCTTAAAGGGGCTAATAATTATGACCTTAAATGGGTTTGTAAAAAATTTTAACTGCTTTAATTCTAGCCCAAATAAAACAAATAAGACTTTCTCCAGAAGAAAACATATTATCAGACATACTGTAAAAATTTCCTTGCTCTGTTAATCATCATTTGGGAACTATTTAAAAAAGAAAAAATAATCAAAGGGGAGCTAATAATTCTAATTTCAACTGTATATATTTGTATTTATTTTGTACAAATTAATTTATTATGTAGCTACATTTCAATGCTTTACTCTAGTTTGTAATATTTAACTTTTCATATTTGAAATTAATTTGATTTAATTCTGTACTTTATATAGCCTATGCTTTTAAGTTAAAGTATTTTGTCATTTATATATTTTTAATACCCTTTTGTGTTTATTTGTAAAAAGAAAAATGTAAAGCAAATGTGTCATATGTGATTCTTTTATTGCATTATTTTGTTGTTATTATTAATATTTTTATTTTTTTTCACTTATGACACCTCAAATATGTATAATACTTTTGTCAACAACTATATATAACATCTATATAACAAATAGCTAGGCCTATATCTCAGATGAGCGTGTGCAAGTCTTCAACCTTGCGGTAAATGCATGATCCCCACACTGATGCCCGAGATCAGATCTCCGAGCGCGTCTCTCCTAATCGAGTACCGCGGCAGCCACAACAGCAGTGGAGCCGCAGACATAACACACATCCTCAGCCTCGGCCATAAACACCTGAAGCACAAAAAACACACACATTACCGTCTCTATCTGGTGCTTAAATAAACTTTCTCTAAACACCCGCCCGGACTCACTCACCAGCGCTCCTCCTTCAGTTTCCCCCAAACTGAGCGCCTCTGCTTCGGCCTGCGCTGCCCCTGGACGTCGAGACGGGCTTCATTTAAACCATAAACCACACTAACACTGTTGTCACTCGGTGAAAAACTCTCACTGTCCATCTGTGAACACGAGAAAACGTGGATATAAACATATAAACAGTCATAAACAGAGATTATTTTTTGAGGACTTGAACTACAGGAGCAAACCGTCTATTAATGGCCTCACAAGTAAACAGTGGCTAAAGCACTCGAACTGGAAGGCTATAATTGGAGATATTCATTGATAATTGAGTGTCTTCGAAGGGTTATTTACTGTCTGTAATCCAGCATTTATCCTGAGATCAGTGAAGCGCCTGCCTTCGACCAAAGGTGAAAGATTTTAATCGGCCACTCCTGAGAGCAGAGATCATGCAGTATTACACAACATCACATGAGCGACGGCTGGTGCTCAACCTGTCGCTGCCTTTACTGAAGTACTTCATTTAATAATGTTCTCCAGATTATGACTGGACAATTATAAAGTTTCATTGTGGGAGGTACGGCTTTATTATCCAATGAGAACATGCAGATTCAACAAATGCTTAGTCAACAAAAAACTTGTCTACTCACTAAAAATGCCTGGTTATTAACTCAATATTATTATGGACAAACCCAAATTTGATTGCAAAGAATAACCCAACATTGGGTTTGTCTGTTTTTGACCAAACTTTGAGTTAAAACAACCCAAAATTTGTGTATTCTATTTGTGTATTATTTTTATCGATTGAAAACTAATTTACAATTAAAGACGATTGATTGAAGCCTTATTTTAAATGAAAAACAAATGCGTCAGAAAGCAACGTTGGCACAATTATACCACATATACTCTAAAAATATACATTTAACAAGCAAGCACATACATACAAATAACATAATAAAGAGAGTAATTTCCACTACAACAAATTTATTACATAACTGGGGACATACATCTCATTTTTATTTAGTGTAAATGAAAACTAAAAAGCCTTAGATTAGAGCCGAGACTGAAGAGTTTAGTGTGCAAGAACATCAGAAAGCCAAACTGATAAGAGATGAAAGCTGCACACGTGAGGACAGGTGACTGCGCAAGCGAGGCTGTAATAAAAAGGAAATAAGCTTATCATCAATTAGTTTCTTACCTTGTCTAGAGAGTTCCCTGAATTCTGTCCCGTCTGTCCTGAGGAAACCACATTATTACCCCTGTGCACATGACCTGAGCAGATCAACTAAACCTCAGGACACCTGTGGGATGGATGAACTTCTCTCCTGTAATATTATTGTTTTCTGTTCTTTAATATTGTCTTGTGTTTTCTCCACCCTGCATAATAAACTCTGGTCTGCAGTTCTGTTCCATTGGTTTATATAAGAGTTGACAGTGACAGAAGCCAAAAGGAGTAGTAAAATGTCACACCAACACATGCTCTAAATATACATGCAATGAGCCTTTTATAAGTAACAAACGCATAAAAAAATAAGTGGGGAAATTCCATTACTCAGTATATTTTCCACTACTTTATTCCACCATTTTACTAAAACAAAATAAATCCTAAATGAAAAACTGGTTTAAATGGTCCATTCATCGAAAAACCTACAAAATAAAAACATTCGTTTTAACAAAAGTGATAATCAGCACAACTGTTTTCAACATTGCTAACAGTGTTTGATGTAATTAGTTAGTTACAAAGTAATTAGTTACTGTAATAACTTTACTTATCCATTGAAAAGGTAAAGAGATTACTGTTCATTTTTAGGTATATTAATTAATGTTGCTTATAACTGTGTGGGTGTTTCCCAGCACTGAGGGTTGTATACTCTCCGTGCTGGGTTGCAGCTGGAAGGGCATCCGCTGTGTAAAACAATTGCCAGAGTAATTGGGGGTTCATTACACTGTGAATAAATCAGGGAATAAGTCGAAGGAAAGTGAGTATAACGTACTTGCTCTGAATACTGCAAATAAATCAAATGGTTCAGTATGCAGCAATTTAGAAAATATTTTGAACTAAAAAGTTGTTTCGATTATGACTGTTTTGTACTTACGGGCTGGGGTGTTTATTTTTGTTTGTTAGTTTGTGTAGGTTTATGCATACCAGAAAATTAATCCTGGAATTTGTGATTATTGTAAGTCAATGAGCAAATAAAACTTCTTTGACCAAAAAGAAAACATATTTTGCAGAATAATTCTTTTTTTTTTTTTACTCCAGGAGGTCTCGTTTAAGATTATTACATGAACTGGATGTTGTTGAAACTAACAGAAAGAAGGCTTAGTTAAGAATAATGTGGCAGATGCCGTCAAACTGACGTCAGAAGAACCACCACTCCCAAGTAAATGGTCAGACGTTGCTTGAAGATTACCAAAACAAACTTTTTTTTCAGTAGATTAACTTGCACAGATTCATTGTTCACCTGAAGAAAAACAATGTGCGGAAGCAAAATAAACATTGTACATTTTGATTTCACACAGACTTTAAGAAACAATGAATTGAGTCAGAAACTTAATGTCAATATATGGTATGAACATTTTTGCTACGTAAATGCTAACTGAATAAACAAAAATAAATATCTGTTTAAATAAAAACTAAAACTATATGCAATAAATCTAAAACAAAAAAATAAACAAAAGTGAAAACTACACTACTTGACAAAAGTCTTGTCATCAATTCCAGTTGTAAGATCAACAAATAATAACTTGACTTCTAGTTGATCATTTGGGAAAGTGGCAGAAAGTCGATTTTTCTATTGAATCATCTGTTAAACTGCATCTCAATCATCACAAATACTGCAGAAGATCTACTGGAACCCACATGGAACCAAGATTCTCACAGAAATCAGTAAAGTTTGGTGAAGGAAAAATCATGATTTGGGGTTACATTCAGCATGGGGGCGTGTGAGAGATCTGCAGAGTGGATGGCAACATCAACAGCCTGAGGTATCAAGACATTTGTGCTGCCCATTACATTACAAACCACAAGAGAGGGCAAATTCTTCAGCAGGATAGCGCTCCTTCCCATACTTCAGCCTTCACAATAAAGTTCCTGAAGCAAAGAAGGTCAAGGTGCTCCAGGAATGGCCAGCCCAGTCACCAGACATGAACATTATTGAGCATGTCTGGGGTAAGATGAAGGAGGAGACATTGAAGATGAATCCAAAGAATCTTAATGAACTCTGGGAGTCCTGCAAGAACGCTTTCTTTGCCATTCCAGATGACTTTATTAATTAGTTATTTGAGTCATTGCAGAGATGTATGGATGCAGTCCTCCAAGCTCATTAGAGTCAAGCTCATTTCCACTGCTCCATGACTTTATATTCTATACTGTACATTATTTCTGTTAAGTGACAAGGCTTTTGTCTAAGCAAAGTCAGACCTTACTGTCCTAATTAAAAAATTAAAAATCAAGCCATGATCATATTTTATTTTGGTAAAATAAGCATAATCTAGAGGCCTTTGTGTTTCATATAAGCCACTTCTGACACCAAACGATCAACTAGAAGTCAAGTTATTATTGGTTGTTCCTAAAACTTGGATAGGCGGCAAGACTTTTGTCAGGCAGTGTATTTAGACATATTTTAAAAACAAAAACTAAAAAAATGACAAAGTGTACAACCAAGTTACTTAAACTTTGACAAAAATTTAAATAAAAAAAATAAAATAAAAATCCTAATCTTTAACCTACAATAATACACCATACATATCCTGGCAAAAGCCATAGCCTGTTCATTTTGAGCATTTGGTGTGAATGTGCGCACACAGTTCTGCATCTCTGCTGTAGATGTGCACTTACAGCCGCATGTTTCTCCTCAGTAGCGAAACTGCCGGAGCAGCAGAGTGAGATCTCGCAGTCTCTCCACACGGCTCCTGGCAGACTGATGAACCGGCAGCTCGAAGAAGGAGAAGGTGAAGCTGCGGGAGAAGCTGAGGTTGCTGACCTGCCTGAGTGGGGGCAGACGGGGGGGTCTGGGAGGGTGTCGTGGCGGGACGGGCCTGCGCTTCACCCGGGTACTGCGTCCAGTGTCAGGCTGAGGGTTTGAGGAGCGAGGAGGAGGAGGAGCAGGAGGAGGTTCTGGAGCTGTGATTGGCTTTGAGTGGACAAGAGGAACGGGTGAGGGTGGAGGAGGGAAACTGCTGAAGGAGGACTCTGAGTGGGAGGAGCCTTCCCATGGTGCCATGCTGTCAGGGGCCCCCGAAGAGACCAGAGGAGGACCACGCTTTCTGGATTCGGGCTGAAGAGGATGATGAGGAGTGAAGAGTGAAGGCCTTGCTGAAAAAGTGAAGCAGACAAAGAAATGATACATTCAGAATTGTATTGTAGACCATTTTCTTCTTACAATTAAATTCATTCAAAATTAAAGGTAACACTTTATTTTGATGGTCCATTTGAGTATTAGTAGTCTGTCTGCTTAATATCTGCTGATACTGCTCCTTCAACAGACATTTAACTGACTATAAGAAACTTAGCAAGTACATGTCAACTTACATTAACCCTAACCCTAACCTAACAGTCTACTTATAATCTAATGAGAATTAGTTGGCATGTAGATGCAATGTAACTTAAATTCAACAAACGAACCATCAAAATAAAGTGTGACCAAATTGAACATTATATGAATTAATTATATTGAATTTATGTTCATTTATAATTTACTCAGCCTCTACTTGTTCCAAACCTGTATGAGTTTCTTTCTTCTGTTGAACACAAAGGAAGACAAACTTAAGAATGCTGGAAAAAAACAGCCATTGACTTTCATAGTGTTTTTGTGTGTGTGTGCGTATGTGTGAGATTGTGTGTTACTACTATGGATTTCAATGGCTGCTTGTTCCAACATTCTTCAGAATACCTCTTTGTGTGTGTGTGTGTGTGTGTGTGTGTGTACAACAGAAGAAAGAAATTATTAATAAAAGTTTAGCACAATTAGAGTGTAAGTAAATGATGGGGAAATGTTCATTTCTGGGTGAACTATCCCTTTAAATATATCAATAATTACAATGTAAACTGCAAAGACACATTTTGTAATTATCTATATTTCAAGGTGAAGGTATGTGGATGTGTTTTATGTCTGTTTAACAAATAAAACAAAAATAGTGAACTACTGGACCATACACCTGCAGACACAAAGTGTTTCTTTACAAATTGACATTTCCATCTACTGGCCTAACATGCAAAACTCAGTATTTAAGTCAAATTTGCGGATCTGTGTGAACAAGGGAAAATGTTTCAGCTTTTAGTGCATTGCTGTTGTCTTAATGAGGAATAATTGTGCTAACACTAGTCAGTAGATTTACGCTTGTTCCATAAATTAACACAGAAAGTAAGTTATAATTAAAAATGTGTTCAGGAAGATATTCATTCAATCATTTTCTTTTCGGCTTAGTCCCTTTATTAATCTGGGGTCGCCACAGCGGAATGAACCGCCAACTTATCCAGCATATGTTTTACATAGCGGATGCCCTTCCAGTTGCAACCCAACACTGGAAAACACTGATACACTCTCATTCACACACATACACTACAGACAATTTAGCCAACCCAACTCCCCTTTAGACCTTTTATATCCCATGTAGCTAGCTATACCATGTTTTTGGATTTGTGGGGGACACCGGAGCACCTGGAGGAAACCCACGCAGACACGGGGAGAACATGCAAACTCCACACAGAAACGCCAACTGACCCAGCTGGTGAGGTGATTGTGCTACCCATTGCGTCACTGTGCTGCCCTCAAAGGAAGATATTTTGGAAAAAAAAAAAAATAACCATTGATTTCCATAGTATTTGTTTTTTGCTATTATGGAAGTCAATGGTTACCGGTTTCTTACTTTCTTCAAAATATCATCTTATAGGTTCAACAGAAACTCGCACAAGTTTGGAAGCACTTGAGAGTGATTAACTAGTAAGTGTGTTTTTCATTTTTTGGTGAGCTATCCATTGAAAAGCTTGTGTTTATTCCACAAATCAGTTTTTGTAACTCGTTGTTACTTGTAATCGTTTTATGGTCATTTGTTCATTCATATTCCTTTGGCTTAGTCCCTTTATTCATCAGGGGTCTGCACAGCAGAATGAATCCCCAACTTATCCGGCATATGTTTTACGCAGCGGATGCCCTTCCAGCTGCAACCCAGCACTGGGAAACATCCATACACACTCATTCACACTCATATACTACAGCCAATTTAGTTTACCCAATTCACCTATAGCGCATGTCTTTGGACTGTGGGGGAAACTGGAACACCCGGAGGAAAACAACGCGAACATGGACAGAACATGCAAACTCCACACAGAAATGTCAACTGACCCAGCCATGACTCGAACCAGCGACCTTCTTACTGTGAGGTGACAACGCTAACCACTGAGCCACCGTGTTTTTATGGTTGCGAAGCAAAAAAAAACCCCAAAAAAACAGACTGAAACTATGTGGCGTGATCATATTTTTATGGATCAAAATATCTGACGAATGATTGAAGTATGGGGCAGCACGGTGGCGCAGTGGGTAGCACAATCGCCTCAAAGCAAGAAGGTCGCTGGTTCAAGTCCCCGGCTGGGTCAGTTGGCATTTCTGTGTGGAGTTTCTCCCGTGTTGGCCTGGGTTTCTTCTGGGTGCTCCGGTTTCCCCCACAAACCAAAGACATGCGCTGTAGGTGAATTGAATAAGCTAAATTGGCCGTAGTGTTTGTGTGTGAATGAGAGTGTGTGTGTGTTTCCCAGTGTTGGCTGCAGCTGGAAGGGCATCCGCTGAATAAAAAATATGCTGGATAAGTTGGCGGTTCATTCCGCTGTGACGACCCCAGATTAATAAAGGGACTAAGCCGAAAAGAAAATGAATTTCTGGGTGAACTATCCTTTAAAATATTTAGATAATTAGAGGTTGAAAATGCAATTTTTTTTTTGTTTTATGTATGCTTGACAAACAAAACAACATCGGTGAACTACTGGACCGTACATCTGCAGACACGTAGAGGTTGCCATTTCCACACTGGCCTAACATGCAAAACAGAGTATTTAAATCAAATCTGTTGACCTGTCTGAAAAGGGAGATTTTGATATTGCTGCCATCTGTTTGCAAAACCTTTCAAAAATGCTTTCCGTTTTTAGTACATTGTTGTTGCGTTAATAAGTAATGATTGTGCAAATAACAGTGACTAATTTTACGTTTGTTCATCAAATTATCATGTGTTATGCTAGCTGCTGATGTTAAGAGGAAATGACAAGTTTAATTGGTATCAGTAGCTAAACTTAAAAAGTCAGAGAAACTGTTTTTTCAACTTAAAGGGATAGTTCATCCAAAACTGAAAATTCTGCCATCATTTACTCACCCTTTACTTGTTCCAAACTTGTTTAACTTTTTTTGCTTCTGTTGAACACAAAGGAAGATATTTTGAAGAAAGTTGGAAACCTGTAACCATTGACTTCCATAGTATTTGTTTTTCCAACTGTGAAAGTCAATGGTTACTGGTTTCCCACTTTTTTCAAATTATCATCTTTAAGTTCAACAGAAAAAAGAAACTCATAAAGGTTTGGAAGCACTTGAGAGTGATTAAATAGAATATGTTTTTCATTTTTGGGTGAACTATCCATTTAAAAGCTTTTGTTTATTCCACAAATCCGTTTTTGAAACTCCTTGTGGTTTGTTGATTTTAATCATGCTATTGTTGTGAAGCCAAAAAAATAGTCAGACACTATGTGATCATATTAATATGGATCAAAATTTTTGACGAACGATTTAAGTATGAAGTGCGACGCGGTGGCACAGTGGGTAGCACGATCGCCTCACAGCAAGAAGGTCGCTGGTTCAAGTCCCGGCTGGACCAGGTGGCATTTCTGTGTGAAGTTTGCATCTTCTCCCCGTGTTTGCATGGGTTTCCTCCGGGTGCTTCGCTTTCCCCCGCAGTCCAAAAATATATGCTATAGGTGAATTGAATAAGCTAAATTGGCCGTAGTATGTGTGTGTGAAAGAGTGTGTATAGGTGTTTCCCAGTGTTGGGTTGTGGCTGGAAGCGCATCTGCTGCGTAAAACATATGCTGAATAAGTTGGCGGTTCATTACGGACTAAGCCAAAAAGAAAATGAACGAATAAATTAACGAATGATTTAAGTTGACTCAATGCTAAAATAATAAAGGTTCTAAAAGCAAAAGGAAATCCAACTTGGTATATTTTGAACTACATTTCTCACAATTGCAATTCTGTATTGAGATTTCACCAAAACGTTTTCAATTTAAGCAATTATCTTTTAAGTTTTGCACTTGAAGAGGAAACAGGATCTTGCAGAATTCTTTATCCCCCTTTCACACATGTTCAGTTCCAATCTCTTCTAACAAGTACAAGTACAAAGGCGAATGCTGGGACAATAGCAGCTAATTAACTTAACACCTCCTAAATTTCCTTGAGTTTACACTTGCATTGTCTGTTGAAGAGCTCAGGTAACATTATGTACACAGGAGGAGACAAGATCAATGTAAACACACAGTTTATATATCATGCATGCAGTGAACCTTTACATAAGTTCTCCGAAAACATTTGATTTCTGCTAATCCACTAATTTTGCCTCATATCAATTGCAGTATTGATTCCATATAGACTGTAAACGTCTGAAGGTAAAGTGTGTACTATACCTGCAGTTCTGTTGCCCGATGAACCAATCAAGGGAAGCCTTTCTTTTGACATCATTCCATTTTCCTGTGAAAAATACAGTACATATATCATCATTACTGTGTAAAGAGTGCTTAATTGTTTGACTAGACTTACTTTATTTATAAAGCGCTATATAACAACAGTTTCTGACCATTTTTCTGTACACAAATTGTATTAAAAATTATCAAATAGGATCAAAGGAATAAAACAACATACAATACATACAGCATGAAACAAAAAAAGAGAAAGCTCAGCTACCTCTGGTAATTAAAGCCTTTTCTAAAAGGTGAAATTTCAGTTTCCCCTTAAACACGGATTCAGTAGAGATTAGAGAGGTAGACCATTCCACAGTTTGGGGTCTACAATGGAAAAAGCCCCATCTCCCTTTTACTTTAATTTTGATGGGAACTTTTAACAATTTCTGACTTGATGACCTTAAGCATCTAGCAGATGCGTTAACAGTCACAATTTAAGAAAGATATGAAGGTGCCAGACCATTGAAAATCTTACAAACAAAGAGTATCATTTTAAAACTTTATTCTAAAACAGTCTAAACGTGAGGATATAAATGCATGTATTACTCTCTCGAATTCAGCAGGGGTTAAAAAGCCTTTCACTTTGAGTTTTAATGTGATGATACTACACAGTTGAAGTCAGAATTATTAGCCCCCCTGAATTATTAGACCCCGTTTATTTTTTCCCCCAATTTCTGTTTAACGGAGAGAAGATTTTTTCAACACATTTCTAAACATAATAGTTTTAATAACTTATTTCTAATAACTGATTTATTTTATCTTTGCCATGATGACAGTAAATAATATTTTACTAGATATTTATCAAGACACTTCTATACAGCTTAAAGTGACATTTAAAGGCTTAACTAAGGTAATTAGGTTAACTTGGCAGGTTAGGGTATTTAGGCAAGTCATTGTAAAATGATGGTTTGTTCTGTAGACTATGGAAAAAAATATAGCTTAAAGGGGCTAATAATATTGACCTTAAAATGGTGTTTAAAAAATTAATAACTGCTTTTATTCTAGCCGAAATAAAACAAATAAGACTTTCTCCAGAAGAAAAGATATTATCAGACATACTGTGAAAATTTCCTTGCTCTGTTAAACATCATTTAGGAAATATTTAAAAAAGAAAGAAAAAGTCAAAGGGGGGCTAATAATTCTGACTTCAACTGTATATTTACTTTTATTTAAAAACCAGATTGCTCATTTTTGTGTAGCAGAAACCTCCTACCTTGTCATTTTCAACCTCATTCTTCTTTCGTTTTTGTGTCGTCTTAGTGGCCTTCTTTCCAGATTCCATCTCTTTATGTGCTTCCCTGAATCGAGACATCTTTTACCCTCAACAAAGAGATTAGCCTCATAACACACAAATTCACACTAATAAATCTTTCTTTAGTGAAGATAAAAAAAGAACATTAACTGAAATAAAATATATACATTTTATTTCAACCATCATTATTTTTACATTTTTATACATTTTCCTATTTATTTTTTGTAAATTATAGAGTAAATAAAAATTCTAAAATATTTCTTTATAACAATAACATTTTCGAAGCTAATATGCAAATATTTTGTGGCATGTTTTAGCCATTTTCTAGAAACATTTAATATCTACACAGTTTTTCTTTTAATTACTAAGTTATTTTAGTACACAAGGTAAACCAAATGAAAGTAAATATTTAACGATTTACCTTGTGTACCAAAATAACTTGTAGTAACTAATAGAAAAACTGTATAAACATTAAATGTTATTAGAAAAATGGCAAAAACACGCCAAAAACTCACAAAACATTGCAAAATATTGAATTAGTAAATATAAAAATTCTAATTATAAATGAAAAACGAATAGCTTCTCAACTATACTAAATAAAGCTGGTTGCATTTGCAAAATATCTTCAAGCATTAGATATTTTTATACTTACGTTATTTTTGTTCTTTAACTTATCTTCTTCTTTTCATATTTCTTTCAATTTTTGTAAAGTTTTCTCACAACGCCCTCAGTTTACAAAATATTTTTCTTTAGTTCTTTTTAAATTCTGTACAGGCTTTTCGATCTCTCCCTCACGTGCTGCTCAGGCTTTCATTCCTTCAGCTGTGGATTAAAGGGTTTGGCCATCGAGCCACTATGATGAGGAACAAAAGGGAACCGGAGAAGAGGGTGAAATATTTATAATCGCTTGCACAGCCAAAGCCCCCCAACACACAGTGTACCCTCTCTCTCTCTCACACACACACCTGTTGGCCCATAGCCCAGGAAAACACTGATACATTATACACACATGAATCTATCTTCAACCCAAGAGCCACTCACACACACATACAAACACACACTTGGCAGTATTTAAAGGTTTGGACACATTCTGAGTAAAAGTAAAGACATTAAATTCATATTACAATTGAATTGTGCACAAATAAAGTGCAAACTAGATTAAATATTAGTATTTAGTAAATGTTTAGATGACAAAGGTACACTATATCACTGCCTCTGGCAATGCCCTAAAATACAAACGTTTTGGAAAGAGATCATTGAAAGTATGTCAGACATGTTTAATATCAAAATCCCCTGCAATGCCAAGCTCAGTATTCTTAGTTTGTATCCAACGGAACTTACAATTGGAAAGACAAACATTTTGGATTTTGGTTTTCCTCAAGCTAGAAGGGCTATTGCATTATGCTGGAAACACATAGATGCTCCATGATAGAATTGTGGGAAAAAGAGTTATTGAACTGTATTGAACTGGTGCGGAAGGACTTTGACTATCTTTGGGAACCATATATGAATATTATGTAAATTGTGAGTTTGTAAACATGCAGTTTTATTTTTTTATTGTATTTTTGTTTTTGTTATTTTGTCATTATATATTTTACTTTCAATTCTTTATTATTATTATTATTATTATTTTTTTTTGTTATGTCATTTGAATGTATGTACAGTGTTCAGCATAATTGAGTACACCCCCTTTTGAAAATGAATATTTGTATCCATTTCTCAGTGAATATAGGCAATGTATTTTGGTGCATTTAAACAAAACAGATTTATTAAACAGATATGTTTATTAAAATAATATTTTAGTCACCAAACATATTTAGTAATTGAAAGATAATACATTTAAATGAAAAAAAAATTCAGAAAAAAAATTACAACCTACAAAATTTCAACAACATTTTTACATTTTTGTGCTTCTCTTGATTTTTCCTCTATTTTAATTTGCCTTTAATATTTTTCTATAAAATATAAATTTGGGTGTACTAGTTTTTGGAGCATTATTGTCAGTTATTTTGTTGGATAAGCTCCAGATTTGGTTTCAGTACTGACTAATCTAATGTATATGCACAAATATAATATTGTATAGCTTCTTATTAAAAATATCAATTTAAAAGAGAGATTTGTGAGGGGTGTACTTACTGTATATATGCTGAGCACTGTACATGTGTATATACATTTATAGGAAGGGTGTAAATGTGTGCTGTTTTGTAGGCTGCATTGTTATTGTATGCCTAGTTGATGAAAAAAAAAATTAAAAAACATTTAGAAAAAATATCAGTATTTACAAATATGCACAATTCATATTTGATCGATTATAATTTGAAGAATTTTATACAAAAGTGTAATCAAAGACTTGTTTTTATGCTACTAAAGTATAAAATGTGAATACTTTAAATTGACTTATTTTGATGACAAAATTAACTAATTATTTAGTTCTTTTGTTAATTTCATTAGATTTAAAAAATATTTTTCTTAATTAACTTAAAACTAAAATAACTAAAACAAAAAAGTGATTACAACTACATAAAAAGCTAATAAAAATAACAATAACAGATCTAAACTTAAATTGTTTAACTAAAAATTGTTTGGATGAGCAAAAACTCAACTAAGAACTCAAATTAAAATTATTGATGAAACTACGATAGTAATTCTGTATCTATAGAAATATAATATCTGTCTAAACTTATGTCTAGTGTTGCATACAGCAGCTTCACTGTTATTCCATACTGAAAACAAATGTCCTCACAACACTCATTTTTCCTGTGACACAGTAAAAAAAAACATTATTAAATTAATATTCAATTAATTTATTAAATATTCAATCTCAAACTTTACAGATAAATTCTTATAAATCACATAAACTAACATAAGTGTCATGTCCTTGAACATTGATGTGAAAACATCACTTTCTTTCTCTCTTCTTCTGCTCTCCTGTTATCAGCTTCATCCATTTCTCTTTCCGTTAACTGAAACAACTCTAAGCCCTGTCCACAAACAATAATCCAGGCCCCTTCCTCTTGCCCCACACCACGCCATGCCCACAACCCAGCAGCATCTGCGATGTGTGAAAACCGCACCTTCAGTGGGCGGAGTCCATCACTTTCCACCCTCCACAAACACATGCGCTGGTCCGGTGAAGTGGATGCCAGAAGGGCGGGGCTTAATAAACATAAGCCAGTGAGAGGGGAGGAATGTGCCAGGGGTATTGACCAATGAGAAAGCAGCTGTATAGACGCACCTCCATTCTCCTGCTGAGCCTGATCTATCTTAATGTGCAGTAGAGACAGCTGTCCGTCATCTCCACCACTGGCCAAAGAGATAACGTTATCTTCTGTTTGTCCCTTCTCTATCCTTGGTGATAAGGCAAGCGTATTAACTCCACTTTGATGAACAGGTATGGAATAGAACGGGGCCGACGGACCTGAAGCACAGACACACATATTGAAAAGTTAGTTATTTATATTCAATATAGTGTTTTTGTATATTAATACTTTTAACTTATTTTGATATAACATTTTTAAAACAATTTTTACAGTGTCCCTGTATCTGTGGTTACATGCAGTAAACAGTAAAAAAATATATATGTACACATACACACATATACATACAGTTGAAGTCAGAATTATTAGCCCCCTTTTGAATTTATTTTTCTTTTTTTAAATATTTCCCAAATGATGTTTAACAGAGAATGGAATGTTCACAGTATGTCTGATTATGTTTTTTCTTCCGGAGAAAGTCTTATTTGTTTTATTTGGGCTAGGATAGAAGCAGTTTTTAATTTTTTAAAAGCCATTTTAAGGACAAAATTATTAGCCCCTTTAAGCGACATTTTTTCGATAGTCTACAGAACAAACCATCATTATACAATATCTTGCCTAATTACCCTAACCTGCCTAGTTAACCTAATTAACCTAGTTAAGCCTTTAAATGTCACTATAAGCTGTATAGAAGTCTTGAAAAATATCTAGTCAAGTATTACTTACTGTCATCATGCAAAGATAAAATAAATCAGTTATTAGAAATGAGCTATTAAAACTATTATGATTAGAAATGTGTTGAAAAAATGTTCTCTCTGTTAAAAAGAAATTGAGGAAATAAACAGGAGTGCTAATAATTCTGACTTCAACTGTATGTATGTATGTATGTAATCATTATTTTACTGAAAAATGTTAACAATTTTAGTAGTTTAGTACACATTTTTCAACTATTTTTCAAGGCACCATCTTGCCTTGCTTTTTATCTAATATTATATTTTATTTCAGCTTTAACAAAAATTATTTATGAATAATTTTAGGAAACAAATAACAAGATCCAAAAACAAAAACTTAACCTAAAGTCCCTGTGAAATGAAAGTTGCTGAGCCTTTCATTTCAGTATGTTGAGTAGGGGCAGAGCTTTCTTTTGTGCATCATTCCCTCATAGCAAACTAACATAAGAGGGGCGTGGTTAAGAATATTGCAATTCAGTTGCTATGGAAGTCATCAAGTTGATGACAACAGAAGGACCGCCACTCCAAACTCACCAGCAAATTGTTGTCTCTTGATTCAAGATTATCAATAAAACATTTTTTAAATTTCACCAATTAATTATTCACCTCAAAGGTGCAGTATGTAGGTTTGACACCCAGTGGTTGAACTAGGTATTGCACTCCTGTATCAAAACACATGCAAGTGCAGGTTGCCAGATAGATGTGTGAGCCTGACTATCGAGCCTAAATGCTGATTGAAATCATGTTCTAAATAAAAGCAACAGCGCGCTATAGAAGGAATATTTTCATATTAAAAGGGGTTTGCCTTAACCAACACCTCAAATTTGTATTTTAGAAACGGCTTCTATTTTTTGCAGCTGAACAACAGAAAACTTGATGACATGATCACCTCAGGTACACTTGACGTGCTTTATTCAGTGCTAATTGCTAATAATGTAAGTTTGAATGTCATTTTACATGACATGTATTGCCATATACTGAAAGCAGCAGCAGATCTTGAAAATAAAATACATTTTTTGAAATTAAACTTCAGAAATGTAAAATAATGCAAACCAACACATATCTGTTTAACATGTTTCAATTAGATAATAAACCTTACCATTTCAGGTGTGAGTTCATATATTCTGTGGTTCTAAATGGTTGTATTTAAATTTCTGTCGTGTTTCGTATTGTGGAAACAGCCAAACTGCTTTTCACTGCAAATCTTGTCACGTAGAGTGTTGTTAGGACATGGGGTTACAATGTAACCTAATGTTCATTTTCGCAATATTTATATCATTTGCTAATTAATAACCTCACGTGGAGCTCTGAATCTGCGTCTCATTTGGAAGTCTGCTACTGTCCACCGTAGGTCACATTTCGGGCACGGGCGCATGCTTTGAGAGCCTTTCTGAATGAATGAATGAATGAATGAATGAATGAATGAACAAATGAATGAATGAATGAAATACGCGGTTTTCCACCAAGGCAACCCGGGGTGCTGAAATATAATTGGCTAAAGTGGCAGTGGGCGGGTTAAAAGAACCAAAAACAAAGACAGAGTTCCAGCACGTAACAGACATTTTCAAAGCAGAATATCTGACTTCAGCATTGTTTTCCAGATAAACAAGAATGTTCATTTAGCATGTTTCTTAAATATCTGCAAACATATTACGGTATTTTAATGCTTTTGAACAGTCAAAAACTTACAAACAACACCTTTAAGAAAAACAATGTGTGCTTGCAAAACAAAGATTGTAAATTGATTTAGCGCGGACTTTAACGTATGAAATATTCGTAAATTTGCAAGACGACACAGTTATACAAACATTAAAAATAATCACGTTAATAAAACCCCCAAGTGTTTATGTTCTGGTGTATGTATGACTCACCCTGCCAGCTGACACTAGCCTTACTGTTCAAAACTGCTGTTAAATCCCACACAGATATACAACCATCTGTAGTGGCACTGAACAGCAACAAAAGCCTGAGAAAGAAAGAGAAAGACATTGAGAAATAAGTTAAAAAAAAAAATCTTTTAAATATCAGATGAAGTCTTAATGTACAGAATTCTCTTACTTTATGCCCTGGGAGTCCTCCAGTGTGTAGGTGGCGACACTGAGCACACACCTCTGATGATAAAAACACTCCCAAAGCACATCAACGCTCCTACTGCTCTCATTTACACTGAAGAGCCTGAGAGAAAGCATAGACTCAGAATGAAACAAAAACATGAAGCTTTTTTTAATGCAATTTCATAACCTCACATTAAATTACCTCACTGCACCATCACTACACCCCAGAGCCAGCAGGACTCCTTCACTCCCATTCTGCACTACAGCAATAGACATGTACCTGCAAACATAAGAAAGCATTTGCACAATAAAATCCCTCTGTAGGAAAGCACAGTTGCAATGTAATGGGGTACATTGTATTGTCTGCCATCTGGTGGTCAGAAATGTCCTGAACCAACCATTAAACAGCATTGAACTCAGTTGATTTTAATTACATTTCAGTCTACATTATATATATATATATATATATATATATATATATATATATATATATATATATATATATATATATATATACACACACACACACACACACACACAGTTGAAATCAGAATTATTAGCCCCCTTGGATTATTAGCACTCGTGTTTATTTTTTCCCTCCAATTTCTGTTTAACAGAGAGAAGATTTTCTCAACACATTTCTAATCATAATAGTTTTAATAACTCATGTCTACTAACTGATTTATTTTATTTTTCAAGACACTTCTATACAGCTTAAAGTGACATTTAAAGGCTTAACTAGGTTAATTAGGTTAACTATGCAGGTTAGTGTCATTAGGCAAGTTATTGTATAATGATGGTTTGTTCTGTAGACTATCGGAAAAAAAATGAGCTTAAAGGGGCTAATAATTTTGTCGTTAAAATGGCTTTTAAGAAAATAGAAACTGCTTCTATTTTAGCCGAAATAAAACAAATAAGATATATATAAATTTAGACATGTTTCCAGATATTTTTCTTCTGTGAAGAAAGATGGTCATATATTGTAAGTTGTGGTAATATTTAATCTTTAAAAAGGTAATAGCATACAGTACAAATTTTTAGCCCCTAGAATATTTTACTTTAAGTACTAGTACTAATCAATAGATACTAGTACTGTGCATGCTTATTAGATACTGATAATGAATCAAGGCCTGTCACAATAATCAATATATCGACTTATCGTGCAATACTTGGGGATGACCACAATATTTTTTGCCATTGCAATATATACTTACAAATTCACAAATATGTTAAAGCCACTTTACAATGACATTTACATTATACCTCATCTGTGTCAAAGTTTATAATTGGACATTTACCTAATAGGACATTTAATAGTATATATATAATAGGACATTTACCTCTTTAACTTCAAATCATAGACTCAAACCTTAAGAATTATACAAATTTTAATGTTTTTATGGGTATTTGTATTATTATTATGCTGTTATATAATCATTATATAATCAGTGGCATAAAATGATCCCAAAATGACAATAAGATCGCTTATCGCAACTATTTCTATGACAATATATCGCACAACAAAACTTTATTATCGTGAGAGGCCTAACTGTATCAAGATGATATAAATATATATTTTTTTGTTTAACACTAAGATTTGTATTAATTGACCTCTACTTTGGTTATTCAGACAAGTCATAGCATTTGATGAGTAAAAAAGCAGTCAAAACAAGAATTTTTAATAGTAACATTTGCAAATAATACTAGTGTGTAATAAGCACTAATACCTAATTAATAACTATTGGTATCTATTAAATATATACTAGTATTTAACAAATAAGTACTAGTAACTATGTAATAAACTAATGTAATAAATAAAATGTTGTATCCATTTCATAAGGTAAGAGCATCAAATTAAGTACTAATAGTTGACAAAAAACTACTATTATTTGTGTAAAATGTATATTAGTCACAATTAAAGAAACGTACAGAAGTCAAAAGCTTTTTGATTTGTAACAAGTAATAATAGAATTTCTACTAGTTAATATTGAAATAAGAAAAAATACAAGTATCTAATATGTACTAGTATCTAATGAATATATACTAGTAATAGATAAGCACTAGTATCTAAGAAAAAAGTACTATTATCCAATAAAGGTGTTTGTAACTAATGAATTAATACTAGTGTCTAATCACTATAAAAAATATTTCTTCTCGATCCTGTTCTAAAACTAGGAAATTACAGAAAATATTGGACATGAAAAATCACAAACATGCACACACCTCGTCTCTGGGTCCATTTTGACAGTCTTGTGTCGGTTCCGCTTCCGTTCCCACTGCTCATCTAATCGATGGCCAGCAATCTGAGTGACTTGACAGATTGGTTGACTCTGTTGCTCATCCAAATGAATAAGGAGTCGGTAACACTGCATTTGGGCCCGGCCACCCACAGAGAACACCAGAGAAGAGAAAACAGAGGTTTCCATCCTGTTATCTGTCTCTCTTTCATTCGTGTCTCCTCTTCTGATTGCAGCCAGTGCACGAACAATTGAGATATGATCAGTTAGAACCGCGAGCACCTTAACAATTCCACTCTGTGGACAGACAGCAAGTACACCCACTGTGGTATCCTCCCCTCCAGTAACAAAAACCTCCCAAAGTTCTGACAAGTCTCCAGACAAACTACCAAGGTGACACACACAGCTGATACCTCGTCCGTGTAGTCCCTCTTTCAAAGTGTGTCCATTCACACTGGTGTCTGTGGACACTAATGAACGTGATGCCATGACAGCTCCTTGCTTGATGAAAACAAGAGTACCCTGTCCGAGAGCTTGTGTCTGGGTGTCTATGTGGGTGCTTATTGGGCGTTTGAAGGCCCAGGAGCGATGACCGCCTCCGCAGGTAACTGACAGTAGCTTCTCTTGTCGATGAGGGTCCCATATAACAAAGTGGACAGAGTGAAAGCCAACCATTGCAAAACGAGCCTCGGCTATGCTTTCTCTCTCTGTATCATTCTTCCTCTTTGTGGTTGTCTCATTTAGCATCCTTTCTTGTACCTTTAGTCCATCCGACCCCAAAAACAGAACCATCTCCAGCCACTCCATGCCTCTGCAAGCCCGCTGAACTCTACGCACCTTCAGGGTGCTTTCTTCAACAGTTAGTATTCTTACAGATCCATCTCGACCGGTACTGTAGCATAAGTCCTGGTACTCACACACTGAAGTCACACCTTGCTTACCATGGACTCCATAAAGAGTGCTGATGGGAGACAGAGAACTGACAAGCTCAGTTTGTCTGTTCTCCATTTCTTGTTCTTGTGAGTCTATTCTGCTTTCTTCCCCTTCATTTATCCTGTCATTCTTTCCTGATTCCATGTAAAGAAGTAATGAACCTCTCCGGTCACCACACAGGTAAAACCCATTCCTCTGTGACAAAGTAACTGCAGCAGTCAACCAGCGTTTGGCACAAGGTGGCAGCAAAAAGGGAAGAAGAGCTTCTTCTTTTATTTGTAGGCCTGATTCATCCTCAGTCACATTTATTGTCCATCGGTACACCAATCCCTCAGAGCCTGATGCCAGAAGACACCCATTCCCGGACTCCCCAAACAGTCCCTTGATCCACAGTACAGAGTGAACTTTCCCTTCACCAGCTCTTAGGAAGACACCCACCCCTGGCTTTCCTACAAGAAACACCTGCACTCCTCCATTCAGGTTACCTACTGCACATACCTGGACAATGCAATCCGAATTCTGGACTTGGATGCTTGCAATCTCCATCACACAATAGGACTGGAATTCGGATCCTCCTTGCCAAATGACATCCCAAGTTTCACCTTGACTTAAGCACACCTCTCCTTGATCAGTGCAGACCAGAATTGCATTTGCTTCACTCTCCCCCACCAATCGTACTACTTTGGGAGAACCTTGGCCGTTGAACCCAAGATCCAACTGAGTCTCTTCCTGAGTTTCTTCACTGTTCTTATCCTCGGCCACTCTCCAGACTCTTACACCACCATCTCCACCTCCAGTAGCCACCCATCCCTCTCTACAGCTTATACTTCCCTCGCTTACAGCCAGAGCCCTCACTCCACCTGACTTATGCCCTCTAAATGCACATCCCACCTTACCTTCACCTCCCCATTCCCAGAGCAGGCATGCCCCATCTTCTCCTGCACTAAATACACGGTTTGGTGTAAGCTTTACACAGAAGACACGTGCTTGATGTCCATAAAGCACCCGAAGACATGTTGGTGATTCCTTTCCACAACCTGCATCTCCACCCAATGTGCCAACGCTCCACAAACAAACGCTGCGGTCATCTGAGGCAGATGCCAGCCACCCAGATTCCTGAAGGTAGCAAAGGCTGAAAATGACTCCACTGTGGCCCAGTAGACGTCTCTCTACTTGGGACTGACCATTGCGCTTGGTTCCAGTCGGCCTCCACAAAACAAGCTGGTTGAACACTGTCCCACCCACCAGCACTACAGAGTCCCAGTTTGGACCAACCATAAGTGCTGAGTAAAGAAGACAAGTCTCTATGCATGAGTAGAAGGAGATAATGTTACCAGATTCTGCTTCTAGGAGCATGATGGCGTTGTGGGCCAATGATATGCCGAAGAGTGAATGAGGTTGTCTTTTAAAACAATGAATGTCCAGCACCCAGTCTTGAAGCTCCAAGAGAGGACCAATAAGTTTCAGACACTGCCCTCCAGAATCAAAGCTGACAAGGCGAACTCCTTTTCCTCCAAAAACAATAATATCCTCCTTGTAGCTGTTGTCCGAAACAGAGCTTCCATCGCTAAACAGTATTCCTCCAGATAGATGTTTTTTGAAAGGTCGTATCCCATGGATGCGGTAGTTTTGGAGAACATTTAAAGATGCACATTTCTTAGGAGATGCTTGAAGATTGTAGGCGGAGAGGATTGGTCCCTCACCTACAAAATGACACAATTGACAGAGACTAATTATTCTAATTAAATATAATATGAGACTTTTGGTAAAGAAGATAATCCTAAAGCTGAATCGGTTAATTTTGTGAAAATGTTGATGGTAGTGCACAGCAGGTAATAGCACACAGTTTTGACAGAACATCTAAAACGTTTAAGATAGACAACATTGCAGAATAAGAATTTGTAAAATCGATTCTATGAGCCAGAAAATAATACAATTATCTAAAAACAAATAAGGAGATTACTTGCAGTGCAATTTAGGGCAACCTCATTATGAAATAAACATACAAGCACAAAGGCTACATCCGAAATCGCATACTTCCATACTATATAATACGTTAAAAAAGTATGCGAGTCGAGTAGTACTGCATGTCTGAATTCATCGAATTTGAAAAACAGTATGTGAGAAGTACCCATATGACCTACTGCTTCCAGCGAGATTCTGAAGTGCGCATTTGATGCACGCTACGCTATTACATGATGCCTCGAGAGACAATTCATGCATGGGAGTAAAGCAAAGCAACTGACCCGGGTAGGTCACGTGATGATGACAAAATGGCGGATGTAGCACGTCCAAGTTTCATTCATACTGCTCACATTCATACTGTATAGAACAGAGTTTTATAACAGTCGAGTAGTAAATTCAAATTTAAATACAGTACTTGCTGAATAGATGATTTCAGATGCAGCCAATGTCATTGTGATTATTAAATGCACTGAATTTACATAAAATATTATGTGGGACATTAGGAGACGCTTCAGGTTGCTCAGAGAAATCACATCCAAACTGGCCCATAAGTCATGGTCTACATAATTTACTTCACCATGGATTGTTAGCTTGTTGATTTGCTTCCTGTTCATTAAAAGAATGAATGTCAGTCACCTGTCAAAAGGAAATCCTCCCCTAGGAATTCCAGTGCAGTGACTGGAGCAAAAAGCACAGCACTCTTCACCACAGCAGACTCTGCAGGAGATGCCATTTCACACAGTCTGCACAGCAGGCTCTAGACTTCTGGACACACACACACACACACACACACACACACACACACACACACACACACACACACACACACACACACACACACACACACACACACACACACACACACACAAAAACATTATTACACTATCAAATCGATGTTATGATACAATAATAATTAATTATTATGGGGGATTTTAAGGAGAATGCCTTTAACAGAGAATGTCATTTTTAATTTAACATAACTTTTGTTTTTTTAACTGTTGAGCTACAAAAAAAACAAAACTGAAATTAAATGTTTCAATTAAAAGTTGTGAATGAATCAGATAAAAATAAATAAATAAATAAATAAAATACAGTCATTTGATGGATAGCGGACATTGCAGAAGTCGTCAGCAAGCGAATCAAGGCAAAGTGTATTTTTTTGTGTTACAAATGGAATTGATAATGTTTTTTTTTGTAAGATGTTCGTTATAAAATGTACAGAATAAGTATTAATGCAATTAAGGTATTTTAAATACAACAAATTATAGTATTAATTAAGTTATTTAATAAATTATATAATGAATTATACTAATAAATTAGGAAATTACATTGACAACTTTACGGTTTGGTATATTTACCTCTGGCCCACCACCCTCAATCAAGTTTAGGCCCTTCATAAGAAAAAGTTTGGGCACCCCTGATATAAAATAATTGGGCATACTTGCCAGAATAATACTGAAAAACAAAACTAAAAGTTTCAAATATGATATGAATTACATATTTTCCAAATAGTCTTTTTGATTTTAAACTGCGTGTGTGTGTGTGTGTGTGTGTATATATATATATATATATATATATATATATATATATATATATATATATATATATATATATATATATATATATATATATATATATATATATATAAATTTATTATATTAAAACCAACCAACAAACTAAAAAATGTTTAAAGTTTGAGGTTAATACGTCAGAAAGTTGAAAGTTAGCTTTCAGTATGAATTTTTTTTGTTTGGGTGCTGAGACAAATATTTCTGCTTGAAGAAAAGTCATTTCCCATTCATTTTCATCATTTTTTCATCACAATCAACAAAAGTGTGATTATTATTGGATGTTTCAGGACCATTTTAGCACTTTACGAAGGTTCCTGTAATTCAGATAAAGTTCAAAAAAATAAGATAACAAATAAATTAATAAATAAAAAAATTTGTCAAAAATTAGGTAACTGCATTTGATTGCATAATAAAAATGAGTATTGTGCATCATTCATTCATTTTCTTTTCGACTTAGTCCCTTTATTAATTTGGGGTCGCCACAGTGGAATGAACCACCAACTTATCCAGCATATGTTGTATGCAGCAGGTGCCCTTCCAGCTGCAACCCATCACAAGGATACATCCATACAGACTCATTCACACACATAAACTAACATTACGGCCAATTTAGCTTACCCAATTCACCTATGCCACATGTTTTTGGACTTGTGGAGGAAACCGGAGCACCCAAGAGGAAACCCACAGCAACACGGGGAGAACATGCAAACTCCACACCAAAATGCCAACTGACCCAGGCGGAGCTCGAACCAGCGACCTTCTTGCTGTGAGGTGGCCACCGTGCTGCCTGAGTATATTGCATCATAACGCAAATAGCGCTGGATTTATTAATTTTATTTTACAATAATTGAAATAAAACCACAACACCCTTACTTTAAAAATGCATTTCATTATCTTTACCTTTTTCTTTTGACAGGTGTTTACTTAATATTTGGGAATATTAACTTGAAGCCATGATGTGAGTTAAGATGTCAAGTAAACAAACATCCTTTACTGAATAATTAAGCCCTGGAATTAGACTAACATCACCCATTTACAATTAATCCCAGCTTACTTTATATTAACTGCATAGCTGTGCTTTGGAAAATAACCATCACTGTCTAAACTTAGAAAAAAAGAAAAAGGGTCTTTGGCTGGTGTGAAATGATTGTTAACTGCTCTGGAATTAAATTCAATTTGAGATATTTGATTTTCCAAAAGGCAGTTGCAATAAAATGTGCTTTTATAAACGATTATCGGTTTACTTATTACAAAAATGAACGTTATCAGCAAGACATAGTTACCATAAAGTGGATGTTCCAGCAGTGATTCCACACGTTTCTCGTTGTAGTAACCAAACTTCAATCAAGTTAAATTTCACTAACGTGTCTCCTGTAGAGATCGTGCCTTTATTTTAAAAACAATAAAAGCAATGCCGTTTATTCTGCATCCAGCATGTTTCGTACTGTGTGCATGTGTTTTCACTTCCTCGTTGACACTGCGCACCGTCCAATCACGCTGTTCAATACTACACACACCAAACCACGCTGACAACCGATTGGCTGAAACCAGTCCTAGGCTTTCCACTGTGATAACGCGTAGATTTGTGCAATTTGCCAGATGCACATACCATATGTATTGAGCAGATCTCATGAGAATGGTATACAAATCATATGAAATGCACAAACCAGTGAATTGCCTTTTTTACGCCCTGAGCGTCATTTTGCGCATGTGTCTCCGGTCTGTTGTTTAAATTTCTTATGGACCGCTTAAACCCAGGGGGTGGGGACAAAGTGTAATATTTGCAAGATAAAATCGACAGCCCGATGATTGCATGTAAGTAGTGTCAATATGAATAATATAATATCAGTTGTCATACGCTGTGTGTGTGTAAATGCACAATAGCTTAATTAAGAAGAGTGTTCTCGGGATAGTCTTAAACCGCAGCTCGGGTTCACTTCTAGTGCGATGCTCGGGTTTAGCGCCGTGGCTAGCATGACCAGCGGATACACATAGTAGTAACAATTATTACCATAATAATGAAAATGCTCCACCTGCACCTGTAGGACTTGGCGAGACGTGCATTTAAATGCCTGTTTTTTTTTCTTTGTTCGTTCGTTAATAACGATGCGATTCATCCTGAGCAAATTGTTCTTTTGAGTCTGACCGTTGCAATGAATCAAATGAGCTGGTTCACAAAACCGAACGATTCCTCACCGAACCGAATCGTAGCGAGCCGAGCAATGATTTGGGCTAAAAAACTTGGGTTAAAGCAACTACTAAAATACTTTGTACATACATTTTTAGCAGCACAGAGTTTAGTGCAAAAATACAACGAATTTTTAGCCAAGAGATGTATTCATGTGAATATTTATTATGTTTTATAACGTTCCTAAGATATTTGTACGTTTTTTAAATGTGTTTTTTAATTTCGTTTTTTTTTTTATTTAGACTATTTAATTTTGTTTTTTAGGGCAGCAGTATCTCCAGAAAAAAATGGAATCACATCAAAAGCTACTGGTCAACCCACAATTCAGGAAATATTTGAGAAACAAATCGCTTATAAACCAACATCCAAGCATGCTATAGACCTGAACAGTGCAGAGACTTACTTTATATCCAAAGAAAAGCTAGATATCCAAAGATGCCTCTTCAAGTTGTAAAGAAATCGAATGAAGATTTTTATTATCTACCCTGACATGTTTACTGTTCCAAAATATTGAAAATGTTTCTTAAAATAAAATGTATTGTGTTCAAAGGGGCAAAAAAGTAGTTTACCCAGACATTAGAAAACACATATTAATGCGGTAATCACAATACCATGAAACCGGGATAATTTTATTCAAAGTTATCATACTGTCAGAATCTTATACCAGCCCATGTCTAGTAGTGACTTATTTAATTCATCGATCTGTGTAAATAAATCATTACAGTTCAACTATTTATTTTTTTATGACATTACACCACAGGATCGTCATATGGTCCTGAATGTGTTTACAAACATCTGGAGCACAAGCTTCTTGTTACATATCTGTAAAGAATTTTCTTCTTAGGACTTCAGTGTATGTACAGGAACAACGCATTAATTAATTTTGCATCTTTGTTTGAGTCCTATAGTTCTGGTAGACGTTAACTTGCATTTTATGAATGACCAATAATCAAAACTGCAATCTCAAACATAACTAACTTATAGCGGGAAAAAAAGAACGCTATGGACCCTTTTTACAAGCCTGTTCTGACGTGTTTAATAGTCATCAGCATCTTAAATCCTTGAAAGTTTTTAATATTTAGATTTTTGAAAAAACGTATGAGCGTTTATGAATGTATTATAACATCTGTGCTTCAAATGACAAAAAACGAATTACCGCTTGTGCGAGTTTTTAATACACCGTCTATGGGACAGGACAGTAAATTTGACGTTATTCTCTCCTCTGGCTGCTGTCATCAGTCTCACACTATTTTTTTCCTTTTTCTGAAAGTCTTTATAACAGGGGTCATCAACTATATTGGACCCCCAAGAAGAAAATCAAATAAAAATCTCATTTTGGCTTAACATTATGTTTAATGTTTATACTTTTTAATTCTTATACTTTTGCGATTTTTTTTTGACAGATATTGCGATTTCGATATGCGATTTAATTTTGTAGTCAAGTGAATAATTCAATAATCTGTATTTTAGCTTCTTACTGCTAAAATGCAGCGAGTGTTAGTTAAAAAAGGAGCTTAAAAGATATTAACTTATATTAGCAAACATCTCTGAAATTGTACTTATATGTATGTTTGTGTGTGTGTGTGTGTGTGTGTGTGTTTGTGTGTGGTGTGTGTGTAATGAAAGATAATAAATTTGTATAGTAAAAGTATATTTTCATTTGTTTATTATAAATTTTCATTATTTTTATAAAACTGTAATATTAAACTTACAGTTTAAATGCACATTTGTAAATAAACACTTAAAATAGTAAAATAGTGTGATAAGCAATTTGACAAAATGGTTTAAAATATATTTTGGTACATCAAAAAGTGTGGTTATGATAACCATCCGACAAGATAATGCAGCACAAATTAGTTCTTAAAATGTCACTAAAATGTAATATTTATACCTCATAATTAAATAGAAAATCAGGCGAATAACTGCAAAATAACCCATTCAAAAAGCTGGCTACAGGCCTGACAGTGTAACGTTAAAAGAATGTTTATTAACTGATAAAGATAAAGTTTAATAAAGACTTCAGTTTATTTTAGCCGTAGTGCAAATGAAACATGTCTCATATAGGAGTATTAATATGAGATGGAGCACAGGCTCTAGTTTTTCTGACAAACTGTTTCAACTGAAATTGCACATGCTACTCTGAGAGATCAGGAGAACTGGCAGGCAGGGATCATATACTTTTGCATTTAGCTGTTTATTCTGCAGTTAGTTTTCAGGGCATATTATTTACAGACTTTATCAGCCTGCTATAACGACAGACTGTGCGTTAAAGCACGAAACACGAGCATTAACACCATTATCATGATGGACTCATTCAGTAGCGAACTCGAGTTTATGTGACTTACACTTTTCGTTGAAAAAAGCTCTTTATGTCCTTTTTGCTGCCGCCATCCTCACCTGTGTGTGTCACAGACCTCACACACCTCATTCTTGCACGGGGAATTCACCTGCGCTGTTTTGGCGCTGCTTTCCTGAACGTAGCTACAGCCTCTCACATGACAGCAGGGAAAGGCACAGCCTTTCTAGGTTAACATGTCTAGGTTAATATTGACAGCGTGATTTTTTTTAAGTGAATTAAATTATTGGTGGGGACATTTCAATAGTTGGTCCTCCTCCGCGTCCCCTCCGTCCATGCTAAATCTACGCCCCTGCTTTTTAGCAAGACGCTCCTCATGTAGCCGTTCACGCTTTCCTGTTTGTTATTGTGGGCGTTTCGCATAGTTCAGCTGCGCAATTCTGATTGGGCAGTACGAAAGTGTGCTCACTCGATTGGCTAGTAAGGCTGTCACACAGACGACTGTCACACAGACGGCATTCATGGATTTTGCGATTAGCTAATCGCAACGTTCCAAATCGCGATTGCAATTTCGATTAATTGCACAGCCCTAGTGTGGACCACTGTTTTCTTTTAGATCCTCACAATTTTGGAATCCAGTCGCGGGCCGGATTGAACGGCTCAGCAGGCCCGACTCGGCCCGCGGGCCGCCAGTTGATGATCACTGCTTTATAACATCATTGTGGAGTTTTTCTTTTATTATTTGAGCAAATAGGAGTGTAAAAAAATCATTTGTTGTACTCTCCCATTCACTGAGCTCTAAGTTTTCCCAACTATGACGACTTCAGCTACTGAGAAACCCGGATATCTGAAAAGCGTCTTTAGTGAAAAGTATTGACACAAAACGTGTGAAATTTGATTGTGTCAGTACGCACAGTTTAACTGTCAACTGTCAAGTGCACCATACATGCATAAAAATTGAAGCCAAAACAGTTTGAGGGCCCTCTGGTGGACGGCTGCAGTATAGGTCATAAATCTATCCTTAATATAAACGAATGGAATGTGTGCTAAATATTAAATTTTTCTGAAAGATGGTTTTCATCATGCCGATGTATGTTCCAAGTGTTTGTTTTTTCGTACATGTTTATTTAATCATTTGTTGCTATAAAAAATTGGTCTATTTGGGTTGGGATTTAGTATGTATTAGGGATGTCCAGATCCAATCAAGTGATTGGAAATCGGGCCCGATCACACAGTTTCAGACTCGATCGGAAGTTACCTCCCAATCGGAACTATATATATATATATATATATATATATATATATATATATATATATATATTATTCACATTAATTTTAACACATCTATAATTATGCGGTGGCACAGAGTTAGACCTCTTTCTTGACTTCACACAGAAACAGCAATGTGTGCGACATGACATCACTTTGTAGCAGAGACGCTATTGGTTAAATGGCAGCAAAGTTGAACACGGAAGCAGCTTGAAGCGGAAAGCGCGAGTATATCTGCGGTCTGGAGGTATTATAAAGTTGATGATGACATCATTGCCATAGCAAACTGTGAGACATGTAAACTTGGGATTGCCTGCTGGGTTTTTTAAATTGAGGTGTTTTTGTTTTTATATTACATTTTTTTTTACAAGTCCAAAAGTGAAGAATTGATCTGTTATTTATTACTTGATTGTTCAAGCTACCTCACTGAAGTGCTCTGTTAGTTAACAGAGATATTGAATGTTAAAATAAGGAACATCCTTGATCTGTTTCTTCGCTCTTCTTTATTCTTTTTTTATGTATTATAGAAGTATCGGATTGGTTTCAGTATTGGTAGATACTCTAAATCAAATGATTCGGACTCGAGGGCAAAAAACCTTGATCAGGACATTCCTAGTATGTATGCAAATATCAGATATTTAGTTTGTAAAGAATATCGTAATGGTATACTGGCATTAATGTATGCGAGCACCACTGATGAACATCATCCTTCATAAAAATTGTCGTCTCAACAAATGTTGAGTGATAAATGACACAATGTATATATATTTTGCATTTAGACACTTTGGTAAACCAGGTACGCCTGGTATGAACTTTATAATGTTATTTTGTTATTCAACATAAGAGTCCAAAACCCTGCTTCCTCCACTACATAATTCAATAATAAGTGTTCAACTTTCTACGCTTTGTTTTTGCTCAGTTAAATGCATAATCTAGGTATTTAATGTGCGCTTTTCTTTATTTGGGGAATTTTTATATAAATAGGCCTACACAACTTGCGTAGAATAGTGCATAAATACACATATCAAACTCTGCATGTCTATGTGTACTAAAAAACGCTCAGAATTGCCACCTTAACATGGTCAATCTGTATAGTATTTGCATGATTCAATTTCATGCGTTTCATTGAAAGATTTTAGCCCTGATCACCTTCCATACATTTCAAAAACAATATCACGGTATAGAACAAATGCTAAACTTTATTTTGCTTTCTTTATACTCGATTACAGACTTCCCATGTGTGCCTGGTGACCCTTTGCCCATCAGGTGGACCGCGGATACATTTCTATTCAGCACCCATGATCGAGCAACCTCAAAATCCCCCTTTTACCTGTGGCATCCAGAGTTTACCATATCACTGCAGCTGAAACTCTTGAATTGCACATAAACTGACCTCACCTTCCTGTAATGCTGGACTGTAAAAACATACACTGTGACACTACAAATGTTACCAAGTAAAAGCATACAAATACCACTAGATGTATTTAAACTAGACTGTTCTGTTGAAGATAAACATTTTCTAGAGTTTCTATAAATGAAGCAACACCTAATACCTCAATAAAACCCAGTCACTCATGTTGACCACCATGACGTACCGCATGCCAAACTTCACCCTGGAGCAGAAGCTGTTTCTGCTTCGGAGAATCCATGCCGTGGTAGACACGGTCCAGGACTTTCGGAAAGACACCAACACTACTGTGCACCGGAACGCTGTGTGGGCAGAGCTGGCTCAGGCCTTTAATGCGGCGTTCCCCAGTCGACCGCCCAGCAGCATCGGCTCTCTGAAGACACTGTGGAAAAGACTGAAGGTCGAGTGTCGTGTAGCCCTGCAGAAGAGACAGGAGCAGCAGGCGGCTGGGCTCCCAGTGTCTGCCCTCACTCAGGTAAATTCTCCAATTCAGATTAGGGATGCATGATATTATCAGAACGTTCAATGTATGTATATAACGGTGTGGACTATGTTAAATGATGTCAGTATGCCTTGTTGGTAAGAATTTTTTTTATTATTTTAGTAAAAGACTAAAGCACATTTCATAAATGTATGCTTATAATCTCTGGACTTAATAAGAAAGAAGAGAAAACGTTAAAGTTATAAACGGGAAAACCCATATTTTTTATGTTTATTTTAATAACTAGTATTTTTAATTATTTTATTTAACATTTTTAGCAATTGTAAAAAAAAATTATTTTCTGTACTTAATTATTTTTTTATTAAGGAAAAAATTGGGAAAAAAGTATATTTCTTTCTGTATGTTTGTTTGTATAAATCTGTGAAAAAATAATTTTATTAAGTATACTTAAAGGAATAGTTCACACAAAAATACAAATTCTGTCATCATTTAGTCACCCTTTACTTGTTTCAAACCTTTATGATTTTCTTTTGTCTGTTTAACAGAAAAGAAGATATTTTGAAAAATGATGGAAACCTGTAACCATTGACTATTTTTCTTACTGTGAAAGTGGTTACAGGTTTTTAGCTTTCTTCAAAATATCTTCTTTTTTGGTCAACAGACTAAAGGTTTGAAACAAGTAAAGAGTGACAATGACGACAGAATATTAATTTGAGTGAACTATCCCTTTAAGTAATGCAGAAGTATTTGAAGTATACTTCACATATTAACACCTACGTAGTATACTTGTAAGTGCACTACTTGAATACCACTTGGGACTAATTTGGCCCAGTTTTAGTATACAGTATGAAAATATACCTTTAACTGTACAATAAGTTTAACAGTAGTACACTAAGTTGTAGACTACTACTCTACAATGCCATTTTTCATTTGTACTGCAAAGTAGTTTTAAATATATAACAAAACAAATAATAAGATAAAAATGTATTTTTAATGTTTTGGATTGTCGGAATTTTATTGTATTAACGGAGATATGAATAATGAATGATGATAATTGATATGTTACTTTCCTGTACAATGTGTGGTTAACTACAGTATATTGAAACGAAAATTAGATCGTTTTTAACTAATGACGTAATGTGGGATAAAAAGTGGAGTGTAAAGATTGTGTCACGCACTGAGGAAGGCATTGTGCCGAAACGTCTGTGTCTTGTATCTCCCAAAAGTGTAAAATAAAGCTAAAGTAATTATTTAATGAGTGCCAATAATGACCTTCTGAATGATATCATTAACTAGATTAACGCACCAAAAATGTAAAAACTGCAAGCGCGCAGTGCAGAATTCATTACTGAATACTAGTAGTATGCCATAAGATATTCAAGTTCACTACTAGTACATAGATGATGATATGTAAAGTATACTTAAAATATGCTTTTGCATTACTTAAAGGTCCAGTGAAGTGCTTTGAAATGTGCATTTTTTTATTCGAAATTTGATGTAATCTCAACTGAAATATGAAGATGGGGAGGAACGTATACACTGTAAGCCCGGATAAGTTGAGTTTACTTAAAAAATTTGAGGAAACTGGTTGCCCTAAAATTTTTAAGTAATGTATACTTAAAAAACTTGAGTGAGCTCTACTTAAAAGATAAGAGTTGTTCTAATATGTATTATAAGTTGAATACACTTAATGCTTTTAATTAGTGTCAATCAATTTACTCTACTTATTTTTTTAAGTGCAATAAAATACACACAAAAGTAATACACAGGGTTGTTTTTATTAAAATTTTCTTTCCAAATACAACAAAACAATGCAATTGCTGTGCAATACAACTTAAAAACCAGTTTGCCTACTTTTCTCTCAAGTGCATCTACTCAAACAAGAGCTAATAACATTGACCTCAGCTTTAAATGCTCACAAAATATGTTGTTATACCCCCAAGAACATGAAAGCTTGTTTTAACATCTGGACTAGAAGCGTCAGTTCACCCAAAAAAATGAATATTTACTCACCCTCAAGTTAAGTGGTTCTTTTTTTCTGATGAACACAAAAAATGATATTTGGAAAACCTGTAACCATTGCTTTCCATAGTAGGAAAAACAAATACCATGGAAGTCAATGGATACAGATTTTTAGCTTTGTTCAAAATATCTTTGTTTGTGTTCAACAGAAGAATGAAACTCAAACATGTTTAGAACAAGTGAAGGATGAGTAAAAGATGACATAATTTCCATTTTTGTGTGAACTATGCTTTTAAACACACAAACATATTGTAGAACACAATGTATATTGTTTACATACAAGTGGAAATTTGTTCATGACTTCACAGAATGAATTTTTACTATTGTAACCAGTATATGTACTGAACAAACTGTAATTTTGGGTCTTTTTTCACAATACAACGAGAAATAAATAATAATTAAAATTATTATGAAGATCTGTTACTGTAAGCTGACCTTTACACTGTAACAGCAAGACGACACTTTGTCCAATTTAAGAGCAGGGGATAAATGAGTCCGAGAAGACAACAGAAGGCTCGAGGCAGGTCTGTATGAATGATGAAAGATGATGAACACTCTGGATGGGTTAAGCTGTGGACTTTTTTCATCGATGCAATGATTCCTGTGGAAACTTGATAGTATGGGTCCTCGCGAGAGACATCCCATTGAAAGAAAAAAGAATGCAAATGATGATAATAGTTAAATAATTCAAGCAGACTTAAGCAGAAAAAAGCTAGAATAAAAGAGATGATCAAAATAGGCAATAGGTAGACTCATGTAGACAAAAAACCCACCTTTGTCTGACGTAAGAGCCAAAAGCTGACCAGCAACATGGTTCCTTTTCCTGAAGATGCTCATCAAATTTGGAGAGTAATTTTAAGAGCATTATGGAAGCTCTCTGTGAGATTTTGAAGTTGAAATAAACCTGAAATATAAAACAAGTGAAAAACAAAACAGTTATGTTCCTTGTGTATTTCAGTCCAGTGTGCTTTGAAACGTACAATCTTGTTATTAGCACATTTATGCACTTTATGATTTACTTTTACAGAACAATACTCAGCAAAGCCACATGACAGACTGCTAAACTTAACTGGTGCATCTGCACTTGTCAGTTGAGCAAGATTGGTGTGAATATAAAAGTGCTCTTTTAAGGCAATAAATAATTTTTTAAAAATCAAAAACAATTCCTGTTGCAAACAAGAAAACAGAACAATTCTGGCATATAGTTTCCATTTGTCAGTCTATAATCCTTTTTTCACAGTTAAAAATACAACACTTACATTGCCAATGCACGCCTTTCTGTCATCTGAAACAAAATAAAACTTTGTTAGAATGCAACAAACTTATAATTGCATTAAACGTTCATTCAGCTTATTCTATTGAAAAAATGGCTGCATTAAAATTAAACAAATGTAAAAGTTTGTTCAAATTCACTCACCAAACTAAATTATGATTGTCCTTACGTCCTTTCTGCTCCACTGAAACCACAGCATACTGTATGTGACCAACCTAAAATGTGTTGAACAGGATGGTGTGAACCAAGCAGTGGCAAAACTGTATTAAAAACTTTAAATAGCATGGACTGTTTAAATAATGCTCTATGACCGCAAATAATCAGCTCGGGGGAAAAAGGCGATGACAATACACAGCTGAAAATGCGCTGTGTAATAGCCTCATGAGAATTCAGACTTGGCGCCGTTTCCCATGTCAACCGTGCAGGCAGGAGCAAACAAATGAAGCGCGTCAACTTTGAATGTGCGTCGTTTGAAAAAAAGACGCTTGTTGTCAAGTGAAAGTGAAACGACTCTATTAAAGCATGTTTTTCGTGCAGTAAATCGTCCGCGGAACACGCTTCACAGAGATATGTTTAAGAGGGATCGTGTCCACCACTCAGAACTGAAAATCTTGCAGGTTAACTAGCGAGCTCACATGCTAAATACACGCGGCAAGTGTTTAAACAGGACCCGCGCATTTAAAGCGAAACATACTTAAAACAGTGTTTTCCGGTATTCACAAACAGCCGAAAATAAAAACTGGATGAAATTATCACAGTCTACTCACCAGAAGTCTGAAATCACCTGCTACTCCAACTGCAAGAAAATGGCGTTGCCTGACTTGAACACTAAGTCAGGTTGGGGGCAGGGGGCGTGATCAGTCAAAAACTTTTAAAACATTAGTGTATTGTACTTAAAGTTATTCATACAATAAACTTTGTCTACAAAAAAGTAGAATTCACTTAAAATGTTATAGTAATGAACCAAAAATTAAACTACTTAAGTACTTTGGACTTAAACTGTATAATTAGACATGAAATCCGGGCTAAGAGTGTAATAGCCCCTTTCTGTTAAAAAACAGCTAATAGCATTTCAAGAGTTCACAATTAGCTCATGATTTATAAATAGCTTGTTTGGCTTGCTGTCCCGGGAGAGAGCCCTGAGCTTAAGAGATCCTCGAGCTCAGGGTTCCCTCCCTTTCGCAGGGTGAGGGGAGATTAAGCTCAGGTCGATCTCAAAACTCCCCCGCTGCTGAGGCTAAGGTGAACTTCCTTAAACATTTAGGAAAAGAGACTTAGGCTAATTTTTTCTGTAATATAGAGCATATTTGGACAGTGAGTAGAAACCTGGGAACGCGGGGGAAACCCACACGGACACTGGGAGAACATGCAAACTCCGCACAGAAATACCAGATGGCCCGGCGAGGACCCAGAGCCAGTGGTATTTTTGCTGTGAGGCAGCAGTGCTAGTCACTGGGCTGCCGTGCCGCCCATTCTGGATATATATCTTCTAAATGTGAATTTTGTCACTGTTTTGGAGCACACCAGCTTATAGAACATCTAAAAAATGGATTTTAATTTCACGGGACCTTTAAGTATATAAGATAATATTTTTTGGTTGCAATTATTTGGTTCGGAAATTCTAGTGTTCTAAAGTGTGGTTGTTTTCAGGTGCAGAGAGAAGTGATCGCCCTCGTACCGAACCTGATTTCCTGTCTGGAGGAGGTGGATGGAGACAGCAGTTATGCCTCCGTTAGGGGCGGCTCACCTGGAGCAGGTAATTAATAGTCATGTCATCTTCCTAAGCGGATGAAATACTACCACTCTTCCCAGTTGTCAACTGTGCAATTATACAGGCGAGGAGATTAATTGAGTCATTCTGTCTCTCTCATAGTGATGGGGCTTTCAGGCACTAATGGGAGCGAGCATGAAGATGCTGACCACAGTCAAAATGATGTAAGACTCACATCAGCCTTTCTGAAACACCTTTTAAGCTAAATGTTTTCCTTTATATACTGCTGATTTTATTACAGAATGTATGATTGATTATGTAAAGTGTGGAGAGTATAGTTGATTGTGTTTTAATGTGTGATGTACAGTGTAATGTGAACGTTTGGGAAAATGTGAATATTTCTGACAAAATAACAGAGATAATACAAAATGAACATTATTTTTTGTTTAGTACTGAAATGAGTATTGTATTTTATATATAAATATGTTATACATAAACATGTTATACATACAGTCCATAAAACAGAAAAAAAAATTAAAGTAATAAAATAACCCCTTGTAAATGTTTGGGAATCTTTAGTTCTTACAGTACTAAATAAGATGCATTTTGTATAATCTTTTTTATTCTGTCAAAATTATTCACTAGATAATTTAGTCTATATTTATATATATATATATATATATATATATATATATATATATATATATATATATATATATATATATATATATATATTCTCTAGAATATTCACCAAAGCTTTGCATAACCCTGTATATTATAAAGTCCTACCAGGTCAGCATTTGACATGCAATAAACACAGTAAATGTGGTTCAACACTGGTTAAAAAAAAAAGTAAAATTGTCTAAAACTACCATTCAAAATGTTTGGAACAAGTGCAATATTTGTTGAATAAATTAATTATTATTGAACAGGTGTGCATTAAATTGATCACATTTTTATCAAATCAGTGCAGTCTTGGTGAGAACAAGAGACGCATTTCAAAAACATAAAAGGTCTATAGATTAGAGATAATCCCCATATTTATAATGAAACCATCTTTTAAAAAAATATATAAAATATAGTATTATATTATATTACAGTATATTCCTACTATATATATAATATATAGTAAAAAAAATTGTAACTACTGTAAAGCTTTGTAATATCAAATCTCTTTTAAAGGTTTAGGAATCTTTACGTTTTTATAGGTATGTATTTTTAAAACATCATAACATTTTAATGACAGCATATTTATTAAGCAAAACTACACTTGTTAAAACAATAAAACTAAAAAGTAGTAGGGGAGAGTGGGGACAGTTGCAACAGTTGTTGCATTTCCTATAGTTTCTCAGACATTTTTTTGTGGAAACCAAAAATTTGAATGTAATAAACCCACATCAATTGGACACCCACCTCCATTGCTAAAATATGTGTACATAAGATAATATTTGCAGAATTTAAACTTGAACAGACAAAGTCAAATGTTGCAACTGACCTCGAGCAGGGGGACGGTTGCAACAACCCACAGGGACGGTTGCAACATTCACTAAAATGTAATAATAAAAATAAATTGGATTTTATTTTATTTTTTGGTAAACAGACTAAATGTAAATTGGTTAAATTGTTTAATGTGTTAAATTGTATATACAAACAATTAAAAGAACAAGCAACAACCATTTATCAGGCCTAAAAATTGTTTTTTAGACTGAACCTTTACTAAACTACTTCTTTGAACTTTGAAATTAATTAATTAAAGCAGGGATGTCAAACTCAATTCCTGGAGGGCCGCAGCCCTGCACAGTTTAGTTCCAACCCTGCTTCAACACACTAAAGCCGAAGTCACACTAGAGTTTGAGCTTGCGAAATTCTGTCGTACGGCGCTGCGAAAAGGGGCAGGATTAAACAAGATGAATAGGCAAGATAAAAAGCGAGCGATTGCTCCATGTTTTAAATTTCAGTTCAGAGAGGTCATGTTTTGATCCTGTATTGGTCTCACGCAGTCAAGTGATGCGATTTCGCTGGTCAGAGTTCACCAAGTTTGAACTTTGCACCGCAGCAACCTGCGAAACTCCGACGCATGACCCTGCGTTTCCGGTCTGACGCATTCGCGTGCGTATGAATGGAAGTCTATGGGGAGGAAAGTCCAGTGTGACCGCGGCTTTACTGGTAGGTTTCAAACAAGCCTGAAGGACTCAATTAGTTTGATCAGGTGTGTTTAATTAGGGATGGAACTAAACTGTGCAGAGCTGCGGCCCTTTAGGAATTGAGTTTGACATCCCTGAATTAAAGAATTCTTTTTTTTTTTTTTTTCAAATTAAACTACACTGAAACTGTGATAATATGTATATTGTTAATATGTCAAGCTTTTAAATGAATTTTGTAATTGAGTGTCCCAACTCTGTCAGCCCTGATTAAACTGTCTATGCTAGGGACATACTATAGCTTTAACGCTTGATAGCTGTACCTATTAGAAAGCTAAGAAAACAGTGATTTAAATTATGTGAATGAATAATGTTTCAGAAAAACAGATTAGAAAGTATGAGAAATTTATTCATTAAAAAATTCATTAAAACATAAAAAAAAAAATTATCTTTTTTATCTATACATTAGTTTTATACTGAAGGAATGGTCACATATGGCTGATTTCTCTCAGACTGAAGGAGGGTCTAACTGAGAATATGTAGTATGAATGTCATCATTCTTCAGGGGTGTTCAACCCTGTTTCTGGAGATACCTTCCTGCACATTTCAGTTGCAACCCATATCAAACACACCTGCCTGTAATTATCAAGTGCTGTTCAGGTCCTAATTAATTGGTTCAGGTGCGTTTTCTCAGTGTTGGAGCTAAACTTTGCAGGAAGGTAGATCTCCAGGATCAGGATTGAGCACCCCTAGCTCATTCCTGAATGGAGGAATACGTCTTGTTGCAACTGCCCCATGTTGCAACCGTCCCCACTTTCCTTTATCAATTTCTTTTTAAAAGTAAAAGTTAAAAAAGAAATTATAACACAAATATTAGGCAAAACCTCACTTTTACTTTAAAACCTTGCTTTTTACCCATACCTCTTCACCTCATACATTTATAAAATGTTTAATCAGTATTTATTATGTAAAGATGCATATATTTCTTGCTTTATTGCATGTACAATGAATGCATGCGTGTTATATTAATAATGTTTACTTATTCCATTAACATAAAACGATTATAATAATATTAAACGTTCACTTTTAACAGGAAGTAGACAGTAAGGAGAACTTGGCCATTGAGCTTGGCTTATCTTCTCCTTCTCACCCACCTGTCAACTCTGGGATTCCTCAGGGCTCTTCCTCCTCACCTCTTCACTCGCATTCAGTCTCCTCCAGATCCAGTCGTCCCTCCTTCATCTACTCAACCCATGCAGGAAGCACCCCAGGCCAGGGATCAGGGACGAGGGCTGCAAACTTTGATTCGGTACACAGAGAGCCTGCGGTGGCGCGCGGATCAGTGGAGAATTCGTTCCCGCCGGCAGAATCTTTTACCTCAGACTCCAAATGGGAGGCACGTCGACAGGAGCTGTTTGAGCAGGAGCACCAGCAGACCATGAGCCTGTTACTGCTGCAGCAGTGTGTGTGGGAGGAGAAGAGGAAAGCGGTCAGACAGAAGGAGAAGGCGGCTCGAGCCAAGAAGAGATATTACCAAGCCAAACTCCGCAAGATCGGCGCGGGTCATTCGACTTCCAGTAGCGACAGCGACGATAACGGACAACACCCACGCACATGAGTTTCAGATGTTTACGACGTCTTAGATTGTTTACTTTCTTTTTGAAAGTCATCTTTTTTATTTTATTAATGCTGTCTATTTACAAGACTTAATTTTTTTTTAATTGTGTTTAGGAATGTGCCATGTGTATCATATGGAGGGGGCAGTTCACACAAGCAGGCTCAAATAGCCATCGATAGGAATCTCATTGCAATGCCTTTTATACTATGGGGCTGTCGAATGCTTGATTATGATTGGCTGATGATCCTTCTAAGGCAGGGGTGTAGAACTGTTTCTGGAGGGCCGCAGCTGTGCAAAGTGTAGTTCCAACTCTAATTAAACACACCTAATCATACTAATAGACTGATTTTAACGCAGCCGCCATTATAAAAGCGAAAGCGTAGCTGCGGTGGGAAGAAACTTGGAAATATCGCCTGGGGTCCCACGGGAACGCCGTCTGCGATGGCATATTGATGTGTACCTGGCTGTATATCTTATCAGTGAAGAAAAGGGGCACAAATTTAAAATTTCACTGCTTTCCGAGTGACCTGAAGGACCATTCTGAATGGGTAGTGAAAATAAAAAGAGCTATCAGACCTCATTTTCAGCTAAGTTAAGCGAAATGGCACTAGTTAGCTAACGTTTTCCTTCCCAGACACATTTTAGATGCCATTTATCAAACTCAAGTTATTGAAGTCATTCTTTCACTATATTAGACCTGTCACGATACTGAATTTTGGTACTGAAATAAACAAAAAACGTAAATTTCCAGCTAACATTTGAGCGCTGTTGAGTGCGTTCTTAAACAGCGCTGATTTGCCATTTACCAGTGCTCAACAGAAATGACTGTGATTGGCTATGAAGGTCATCAATTCACTGCATTTCATTAATGTTTACCGAGTGCAAATACAGAGAAGCAATCCGCTGATGAATCGACTGATCTTCGTGACTTTAAAACACTCCAGTGTCCATGTATCTGTGTTTGCACTCGGTGAAGAGCGGTGAACTGATGACCTTCACAGCCAATCACAGTCATTTCTGTTGAGCACTGATGAACACAATGGCAAATCAGCTGTGTTTATGAACGAGCTTAAATGTTAGTGGGGAATGGACGTTTTTAAAATTTCCATATCGTGACAACACCATTACAGACAACACGAGGGTGCGCTCCAAACTTTTTACACAGGACTGCATTGTTTTATCGCTCACCGGGTTACATAGGGTGAAGCAGGGAAGTCCCCACAGTGTTTACCTGGTGCCATAAACTGAAGCCTAGGAGGACACTTTATTTATGATTTAGTTTGATGCCTAATATGCTTTTAATTGATTAAATTAAACTTAACTGAATGATATTAAAGTGATGTTTACACCACATCTGCATTTTGAAATCACAGCAGCAGCTGGAGATTTGTAGTCCACAGCATGTTGTTGCAATATTTACAGTGCTTATTCTATACTTTCGAGTTTCTTCTCACCGCAGCCTTGCTTCCGTTTTTAAAATGGCGGCCACATGAAATAAGCGTATTTAGTCCTTCAGGCTTGTTTGAAACCTACAGGTAATAGTGTTGAATCAAGGTTGGAACTAAACTGTGTAGGGCTACGGTCCTGTTCTAAGATGTGACAAATGATTTGATTCTATGATTTTATTTATTTCACAAGCCACAACTGTCAAAAATCACACCAAAACAAAACATAAGGCTTGGGAAGAAAGAATCTACTACACACAGGAGCAGTCTGAGGACAAAAACCTGACAAATGTCTTGGAAAAACAACATCTGACCTGTGTCTCTAGGTGTGCTAATCATATAAGCAGAATAATGGACACTGGTCTGTTGAATTATTAAAAATGAATGCACACTCGAGCATCACCACATTGGGTGTGCATTAGTTTTTTAACAATTCAGTGGCCCGTCATCAGATATTCCTCACTTACTAACTCTTTTATCAACTCTGATGCTGCATTCTGTTGAATTGAAAGTTATATATTCATAGCGACAGTGAGCTGTAAAAATAAATGTTCATAATTTATTCCCCCTCATGTTGCTGTACAGCTTTCTTTCATCTGTGGAACACATGTTTAGAAAAATGCCTTAACGTTTATTTGGGCCATACAATGAAAATTGAAGTTCGGTGTAGTTTTGGATCCCACTTATTTTCATTTCATAAACTGTCAAATTATCTTTTATTTATTTATTTTTTAAGTTCTGCAGAAGAAAGTAAGTGTTGGACACAAGTGGAGGGTGAGTAAATTATAACAGAATTTCATTTTTAGATAAAGGTGAAAGGTGGTTCATGCCTACCCAGCAGTGTTGCCAAGTTGGCAGACTATTTTCAGACCGTTTAATGGCTTAAGAAATTCCTTGACAAGCCGAAGTTTTTCAAGAAATATCAGTATGACATGGGCTGCATCCAAAATTTTAGGCTGTTTACTTGTTGACTTCTGAGGCAGCATAACTAAATAGTCAGAGCTTTTGGTAGGAATAAGGGAATATTTGTTTACTTCTTGCTTAAAAAGTGGAAATGTTGGTGGAAAATGTACATTTACACACAAAAAGTGATGCCTGATGAGTGCTACGAGATGCCATGTTTTTTTTAGCTCAACTGTCAGAAATGGAATGCACAGGATTGTAGGATATAGACACCTATGTTGCCTTCAAAATTTGATCAGAAGGTACTTCCCTAGTCGGCAGAATTTGGATTTAAACATACTTTGACGACAAAAGGTTTTGCTACATTTGGCAAGCAGGGTTAGCTACTATCCATTGAAAGCAGTTGGCAACTTCCTCAATTGCACTCAGATAATGTAAAAAGAAACAAATGCTAATGCTAATGTTAGCTTTGCTCTGGTCAACAAAGAATTCTTCAAATTAGACAATGCCTTTGTGCTACTGAAATATAATTATCAGCATATAATATATTTTAATTCATTTAAAACTGAACCGGATTCCCCGTGACATCCATGTACTCCTCTCAGGCCTCAGTATAAAATTGATGATTGACGGTGATTTAACAGTTGTGCTTTTTTAGCAGTTGTGCAGTAATTACTTATTCAAAATAACTACCTGAGCAAGAAAGTAACCTTTTTTGTGATGCAGCCTTAGATGGATCACTGGTTATCATGTTTGAGTTATATCATAGAAGTGAATGCAGCAGTGTGTTTTGTGCTAACAACTCCAAATGCCAGACGGACATATTTAGTCCTGCTAATCATGCTTGATGAGACCTGGAAGTGAACTGAAGTGACATTCCTAACTGTATTTATTTTTTTTGTGTGTCAGGATCAAACCAATAGCAGATTAGGGTCACACAAGGCACCTCTTTGACGCTATGTAGACAGTACACACACACACACACACACACACACAAAGGACAGTGTCTTCAGGACCAAACTTCAGATTCACTTCACTGTAGCTTGTTTACTCTATGCAGGTTTCTTTTTTTCAGGTAAAATAAGTGCTTCTCTTAAATGGATTTCCTACTGATGGACTGGTTACAATTAGCTCAGTGGTGTTCATTTTTGTCTTAGTATACAGTGTTTGCAGAACAGAGAGTCTTCTGTCTATTCCGGAGTGTTGAAAAAAACTTTCTTAAAGTGACAGTTCACCTAAAACTGAACATCTGCTGTTCATTTGCTCACCCTTGTGTGACATGTAGGTGACTTATCTGTTTAGTAGAATGTAGAGGAAGAATTGTAGCTAAATCTGTGGTTCTTGTGGTTGTTACAAGCACTTTGAGGTTGCGTCCAAAATCGCCTACTACTCAGTAGGTACTGCATTTTAATTTATACGTACTACTCGGCTGTTAGAAAAGTACGTTCTATACAGTATGATTGTGAGTAGTATGAATGGAACTCGGACATACTACGTCCGCCAGTTTGTCATCATCATGTGACCTTCCCGTGTCAGTTGCATCGCTTCCAGTGTTGCCAGATTGGGCGGTTTTGAATCCGATTGTGCGGGTAAAAAAATGACACAGGCAGGTAATGTATATTTGGGCGGTTTTGTAAAGGCAAACCCGCCTGCCCGCGACCTCTTTTCGAAAACCGTTTTTAGCGTACTATATAATATGGAAGTATGCGATTTAGGACGCAGCTTGAGAGTGCAAAAAATACATAAAGAAACAATTAATATATTGTTTGATTCCTCCAGACAATACATTGATGTTATTATGAAGAGAAACGATTGGTCTGTGCAGGAAACATGATTTACAACATTGTTACCTTTAATCCACAGCTTCTGTGGTCCTTCAACAGTCCTTATTGTGTTCAGTCAGGAGCACGAAATGATGGTGGCTGAGAGAGGTCAAATACTCTGCAAGTTAAGAAAACACATGCAAATAAAAAAAGACTAACAAACTGAGAAAACATCTTCATCGGTTTGACAACACACATGTGGGCACATGTATAGTTTAGCCCTAATAATCTTACAAATTGCACAATTGACGTAAAATGAGACTTTATTTTAATGTCATGTTAGCAAGAGAAACTAAAAATATACAAACAACAAGCAACCGTAATCAACAAAATACTCACCTCTCAGCCCTCCGACAACACTGCTGACTCTAAACAGGAAGCAGTTGGGTTCATCACTTTTTAGGATCTCTCAACACATTACCAATGTGGTCTGCGTTATTTGCAGTGTGTTTCTGTATTTGCATGTGTTGTGAGAATATGCATGTGTGTTTTGTCAAACCGATGATTTTTTCTAAGTCTGAGCTCTCTCGGTCGTTAGCACGGTCGCCTCACAGCAAAAAGGTCGCTGGTTCGAGTCCTGGCTGGGCCAGTTCGCATTTCTGTGTGGAGTTTGCATGTTCTCCCTGTGTTCTCCGAGTGCTCCGGTTTCCCTCACAGTCCAAAAACATGCGCTATAGGTGAATTGAATGAGCTAAATTGGCCATAGTCTACAAGTGTGAATGTGTGTATGGGTGTTTCCCAGTACTGGGTTGTGACTGGAAGGGCATCCACTGTGTAAAAAATATGCTGAAAAAGTTGGCGGTTCTTTTCGCTGTGGCGGCCCCTGATAAATAAAGTGACTAAAGGCTGATTTATTCTTCTGCGTCAAGCACACACGTATGGTCTGGCACAGCAGTCACATAGCCCTCGCCGTGGCTGACGCCGACGCGCATCTCTCAAAAAATGTAACTACATGTTGCATCGATGTGTAGCGCAAGCTCTCTGATTGGTCGGCTTGGTAGCTGTGATGAGTGTGGGCGGTGCTGAGAGCTGCAAACCCGATGGCGAGTGTTTACAAGTGTCGAGTCCCGTGAAGGAGCTCCAGATGTTTTATGTTTACCTTAAAATTAAAGTTGTTGCACGTCTGCCGGTTCCCGCCTCGGAATGAGCGAGTTTGAGCTACTTGTACATTAGGTAGCGTTCAGAAAAAACATAACATCCACAAAGAAACCCGACACAGAGAAACATAACGTACTGCCAGCTAGCGCTTCAGAAGTGTTATTGCAGAGCAACACAAACACCATGCAGACATGTAAATGCACAGATACGCACGAGGTATGCTCGCTCGACGTAGAACTATAAACCAAACTTAAGCCGAAGGAAAATGAATGAATGACTAGAGCTCTCTCAGCCACCGTACACAAAATTCCTGATGATGATTCAATTTTTGGATGAACTGTGCCTTTAAGGAATGTGACAATAGTAGCTAGTAAAAGTACAGTCAGTGAGACATGTTAGACTGAATTCAACTAGTGAAAACCTTCCACTGTTAAAGCAGCTTTTTTGTAAAGCTTACAATTTTGTTGTAATTTGATTTGATCTGTGTAATGTGATGAACTAAATGAATCTGTTTTTTTAACAACCAAAGTGTTTGTCTTGAATATTTGAAAAAGGAACAACAGCAACAAAGATCATACAGAAGCGTGGTAGCAATAACTCCTTTATTGACGCCCAACAGGTGTCGTTTTCTCCCATTGGTAGCTGTTTTTTTTTTTTTATATCTGAAAACCCCCATAAGTAAAAGGGATCCAACATGTCCAAGAATAAGCACGTTGGGCCATTATACATTCTCCTTTTCTCTCTCCCATCCGTTCATTGTCTTCCACCGCTCTCTCTTTCTGACTCTTCCCAGAATGCATTGTGAGGAGGGGGACGGTACATGTACAAAAAAAGTTTCACACATAAAACATTTGAAACAGATGAAACTTCGCTCTTATATAAAATCAAAAACTCTCACGCGCACTGCTTTAGAAACACTCCAGCAACAGCTATGGTGGAGAAAGGAACTTCGATAAATATTAATAAATAAAATAAATTAATTTAATGTCTGTACAAGATAAAGTTATGCGGTCATAAATTAATATAAAAATCATAAATAGAAAAATGTCTGGAGCACTTTATGACAGGTAAGAGGTATAAACGGGGTGACAGGGCACTCTTTTTGGCAAAACTCATGATAATACTGTAAATAACTAAAGAGAAAAGGTACGATGATGCATGAATTCTCTTTTAACAGGAGATTTCGAGGTGATTTTACCTTAATGACTGTTAGCTCATATCGCAATGTGCCTTTCTTTATATTCAATACTTCACAGAGACCGTAATCACTGATATTTATGCTAGGAAACAGGAAATCAAAGATGGATTAAATAGATTATCCTCAATAGCTGGTTTGATAATCATTTCCTTATTCCTTAGCCTGGATATGAAAGAGATTTTTTATTATGCTGTGAAGTCTTGAATATGCTTGAAGGCTGGTTGCACAAATCAATTAAAGATCTTTTAACAGAGCTTCAGCAAACTTCAACACATTATTGTAAAAGCATGAGAGCGGTCTGGCTGAAAATATTCCAGAATCTGGACAGCCATCTCATGAATATTGAAGACTGTTTCTGCATGGTATTATAAAAAAAGTAATAAAAAAATTCCATTTCCTTTTTTTGGGAAATAAAATTGGGAATCTGGAAGTGTCAGAATGGTACGATTTCAAAATGCAGGATGTGAACAAATAATTGTATGAAAAAAAGCCTTGTAAAAACTAGATTTTGTTCAGAATTGAGTTTAGCAATGCAGTACTGTGACTTTATTTCTCATAAATTATGTCTTGTCGGATGTGAAAGCCTGGTTGTCTTTGGACTTTCTAGATTTTAATGAGAGTAAAACTGAAATAATTGTATTCAGCCCATCAAATTCTTCTAGGACACCAACACTAAATCTTGCTTTTCTGTGAAGCCTTGGGCAAAAAATCTGGGTGTTATCTTTGACGATGGCTTGAGATTTGATAAACAGATAAACGCAGGGGTCAAATCCTGCTTTATTCAGCGTAGACCCTTTAAAAACAGTTGAACCTATTCTATCTAGAAAAAAAGTTGAAAAAATAATTCCTGCTTTTATTACTTCTAGGTTGGACTTCTGTAACTCACTATATTTTAGGATTAGTCAGTTAAATTTATCCCGTTTACAGTTCAAAATGCTGCTGCAAGGCTTTTAACCAGTACCAAAAACATGACCACATCACACCAGTCTTACAGTCTTCAATCGTGTCACTTTTAAAATTGTTCTCTTGAGTTTTTAAATCACTAAATTGCTTGGCACCTTCTTATCTGTCAGATCTGTTGACTGAACATCAGCCTGGACGGTCCCTTCGGTCATCAAAGCAGAGACTATTAAGCATCCCTGAGTCGAGGCTGAAATGAATGGGTGACCATGCTTTCGCAGTAGCTGGTCCTACATTGTGGAATGCTCTGCCCCTCTGTATTAGATCCACAGTATATCGAAGCCTGGAATGAAGTCCCACAACATCTAAAAACAATACCAACACTGAAACTTTTTAAAAAATCCCATGCTCGTCATCTGATGGTCAACTATCGCTGTAGCCACTGAGATAGTAGCCTGTCTCTCTTCATGTTGTATGTTTGGTGATTGTATTGTTCGCATGTGTTGATAGATGAGATGTCAAGTGTGTCTGTATGTTTCTATGTTCTGCAGAGCAGGAACCTGCTGAAAAACAGCATTTATGCTGAGCCAGGCCCGATTATCTTTTAATCTTTTCCTCTTTAAAAATATAAATAAATAAATAGCATCTCTGTCTGTTTGTAAATCTAGGTTGAAAGCTTACCTTTTTTATTTGGCATTTTATCAGTGAGAATTGTTTGTATTGTATTGTGCAGCACATTGCTTAGCGTTTGGTTGTGTTTAATAGTGCTATATACAGTTGAAGTCAGAATTATTAGCCCCCCTTTGAATCTTTTTTCTTTTTTAAACATTTCCCAAATGATGTTTAAAAGAGCAAGGAAATTTTCACAGTATGTCTGATAATATTTATTCTTCTGGAGAAAGTCTTATTTGTTTTATTTTGGCTAGAATAAAAGCAGCTTTTATTTTTTTCAAAAACATTTTAAGGCCAAAATTATTAGCCCCTTTAAGCTATATTTTCTATAGGCTACAGAACAAACCATTGTGTTTAGAAATGTGTTGAAACAATCTTCTCTCCATTAAACAGAAATTGGGGGATAAAATAAACAGGGGGCTTATCATTTTGACTTGAACTGTACATAAAATTGACATTGACATAAATGCAGGTTTATAGGCTTTCGTGCAATTGTGACTTTTTCCAATTTGTTTGAGACCAATTATGAGATGTAAACTTGTAGTTGTCACAAACTAAACTTGTAACAAAAAAAAATCTAAATTGTGAGTTAATATCTTCATATAATATCAGACCATCTTTTTCTTAGAATTATGACATATATTTTTTGAAACAGCAAGTCTACACATTTTGTCATAATTTTGACTATTACGTTTAGAAATAACTCTTGCAATAGGTGATAATTCTTTTCTTTTTCCCAAATTGAGAAATATAAACTCACAAACAGCAGTGATATTTAAACCACACTGAACTGAACTAAACTAAACCAAACTTCAACTCTGAAAACTGGACTAAAGCAGTTTCAGTTGACTAGAACTTCTAAGTTAAACTGCTTCTTACTCTACTGTTAATCTACTGTACATTGCAAAAGGGCTATAAAAATAATCATGAATTTAATTAAAAAGAGAAAGTTTTCTTGCAATTATGTTTTTTTCTCCAAACTAGAAAATATATTCTGGCATTTTTGGCATTTATAACTTGAAATTGTAAGATCCAAACTAACACTTTAGACTTGTTTCTCGGAACTGTGAAACTATAGTTTTAGGTGTATTTATTTCTTGCAATTCTGACTTTTTCCAACTCAAAATTAATTAATATTCACCCTACTCTCTGCGTACGAGCAGGCGCAGCCATTTGAATCATTTTGGCTCGACATTTTCAGTCTCGTTCACTTCCATCCATTTTTAGACATTAAAAACAGCTCGTTCTGCTGATTGATGTTGCCAACTGATATTTTCATATTATATTATTCTGCTTTGTCTGTATAGGCATGCAAACATCTGTTTGTAGATTGAGTACTTTGACCGTTTTCTGCCGTTTATTATTCCTAGTCATTTCATCCATAGGCAACTGAATCGGAAGTTTTAAAGCAATCGCAAAAACAAGTGCACTTCCGCATTGAAGAATAAAGTCAATATTCTGCTGGCAACTGCTCGTTTAAAACATTAAACTGAGATGCAAACTGCCAACTGCAGAAAATTAAGCCATAGTTGCTGGAAAAAAGTCAGAATTACCTTGTAATCAAATGACCGTTTTTATTCTGTGGCAGAAATCAGCTTCAAGTTTGTTGGAGTTTGCTGAAGAAATGTCTTGAGACCAAGCTAAAATCTTCCAATCAAGTCACCTGTTTTTAAAAAAAACTATTCACTGACTGACAATCATTACGGTTCAATCACATCATCTGCTTCATAAATCTTTACAATCACAATCACTGTCTCTGGAATTTTCCACCAATCCCGTGTTCGGGCTGCATTTACAACAACCAATCCTTCTCTTCTCTTCATAGACTCTCAGCTGGTTGGTCAGTGGGTGTGGTTTGTTGCATAAGCACAATTTAAAGGTTGGATTGGGAACGTTTGGGACTGTTTTGGCTTGGAATGGGTTTGAAAATGTTGTTTTTTCGATCCTACCCACTTAAACACATATCCACACAATCTTCAAACAAACATCACTAGAGATTTTTTCTTCTTTGATCTTTGATGAAAAAGATACAAAAGTATAAAAATGTCCTGTACAGTTTTTCTCTCACTCTGTATGTCTCTCTCTCTCTCCAGTCCTCTCCGCTGTTGGTCTGGAATCTGAGGTTTGTATGAATGATAATCATAGAAATCATCACCTTCTGTGGTTTGATTTGCTGTCTGTTTTCAGGAGGGTGCTCTTTCTCAAGCCCTTGATGAACTTCACCCTCCTGTCCCGCAGGAGTCCTGATCGCTCCGGCTGCTTTTGTCCTGTGATTCGCCTGAGCCCAATCTGCAGAGGTGCATTATGGGACTGCGAAGGAATCATCAAGATTGTCCATCACTTCTGTTAACTCTACAAAGAGAAAGAGCCAGATGTAAATAATGTCATCATGTGACCACACCAGTGGACGTCCTGCCTCAGTGATATATAAAGTATAAAAACACATTTATATTTGAACTCATTCATGTTTATTATATACACACAAATATAAAATATATAATATAATCTATCTATCTATCTATCTATCTATCTATCTATCTATCTATCTATCTATCTATCTATCTATCTATCTATCTATCTATCTATCTATCTATCTATCTATCCATCTATCTATCCATCTATCTATCCATCCATCCATCCATCCATCCATCCATCCATCCATCCATCCATCCATCCATCCATCCATCCATCTATCTATCTATCTATCTATCTATCTATCCATCCATAATAAAACATGCTAAAATTACAACTGATCGCAATGGATTTTTGACATTGTAAACCCTCCTTTTGTGTATCATGGGAAAACTCAAACTTGTAATCAACAACAAACAATTGCAGAACTACAGAAACAATCATCTTTGATGAGCACACAAAGATGACTTTTAAACAACAAGGAAGCGGACACTCAGCGACACAAAAGGGGGCGGGACTTACTCAGAGTCAGGTGACACTTCAGAGACGCTCTGAGAGGTTGCTGAGAGAGGAGGAGGTGGGGAAGGGGAGGGGCCAGCGGGGTTAGGGGGCGGGGTTAACACAGAGGAGCTGAAGGAGGCGAGTATGGAGGACAGGATATCCAGGTGTTCACTAGAGGGCGGTCGACTGGATGGGGCTCCGGGTGCAGCTGCAGATGATGGCGGGTACCTACACGGGGGCGCAGAGTCTAGGCGCCCACGGCGAGAGGGCAGGGATTCGTGGGGCTCCTCTGTGATTGGTGGAGGGGGTGAGGAGGGCGGGTGCGGGTCAGGGTGTGAGAGCTGGCGGGGCGGCAGGGTCCTCAGCCACTCTCTGCAGGGCTGTGCTCCACCATTAGACTCCAGCTGCTCGCGGGACCGGCTGCTCATCAGAGCCCCTCCAAGGTGCTCCCGAGAGGTCTGCTGCCTTGTTAGGGTGTTAAGCTGCGTTCTGGAACCACTTAATGACCCCTCGGCCCCCATTAACCCTGCTATACCGCCTCTTCCCACCAGGTCTTCTCTGGATGAGTGGATGCTGTGAACGGGACCCAGCCTCTCTCTGGATCCACCCAGGTGTTCAGCACCAAGCTCACGCCGGCGGGGCAGCAGGTCCAGGTTGTCTCGGGAGCGCTGTCGTCTTGCTATTGAATCCAGGTGTTCACGGGACGAGTATCGTGAAGCAGGTTGGGACAGTGAGCCAGTGCCAGAATACATGCGACCATAGGAGGCAGCTGGAACGCCTCGGTGGCCCAGTGTGGAGGTCCTGTACCAGGACATCTCGCTGGGAGCACGACCCACAGCAGACAGACCCTGCAGAGCCGGAGGACAGCCCAGACGATTCTTCAGGATCCCTGACAAACACATGCAGAGAGCTTTATAGTTAAATAATTACAATTCTGGGTGATGGCAAAAAGCCAATGACAATTTTAATTATTTATAAAATCTAAATTATTTATTGAATTTGTATCTAAAAAGTTTTTAAAAATCTAATGAAAATATGAAATGTACTGTATTTATGTGTAAATAAATAAAAAATCCCCAATCTTGTAAAACACTGAAAGCAAAAAAAAAAATCAAGGTTTAAGTGGTTTATGCTTAGAATGCTTATAAATGTTACTATAATTTCAAGATTAAGTGTCAGGTGAAAGTTATAGATAAAAAGTTACATGTTAAGGTAAAAATATAGCAACACGGTAGCAAATTATAATCACAAAATAAATATAGCTAACAAATGTTAAGAAAAAGCAATTACAAAGGAATTTTTTAAACATATTTTTGTCTCTTTTTCTTTCCATTAAACAATTGTATGTGTATTGCTTAAAGGTGATAAGAACTTATCTTCTCGAGTGTGATATGTTTTGCATACTAATGAAGCATTTTTGCAGAAGTAGATGAAGCTTGTCTAAAATTCACTTGAACTTTGCAGCGAAACTTTTGTCAGCACAGAATTTGCAGTTAAACTTTTTGACGTTGTGCAGAGAATTAGTAGAAAAAGAAGACATATATATCGGTGCGGCCAATGGAGGACTGGAGAATGATTGACAAGTGACGAATTTCACTAAACTCCACCTGTTAATATCAGTTGCCAATATAAGTTAAAGTCAGGAAATGAAATGTGTCCGCACCTCCTGAATGTAACTTTTGCATTGTATTGAGGATACCAGAATTCTGTAAATCGAATTATTCATTTGTATCCAATAAATTGCTAGTATTTTAAACCTTGAAGAAAAGCCTCTCTTGACCTTTTTTATTGAACACGGAAGGAACTGATTAAATGTTTCAACACAAATTTAAATAAACTAAAAATAGCTAAAATCTAAATAATAATAATAACACTTGTGTGCTTTATCATTTTTATTAGTTTTTTTAGAAATAATTATATCATCTGTATCTACGTCTTTCGTTTTAGTACATCAAAAGTTTAATTAAAAGCTATTATAAATAATAATATAACTTGAAGTTAAATTTAAACGTTAATTTTCAGCTTTTTTATACAGATTAAACAAAATGAATAAGGGACTAGGATACTTTTTTAATACTTTCTTCTTTTAGAAAACGCACACACACACACACACACACACACACACACACATATATATATATATATATATATATATATATATATATATATATATATATATATATATATATATATATATAAAATATATATAAAAAAAAAAAAAAAAAAAAAAAAATATATATATATATATATATATATATATATATATATATATATATATATATATATATAGTTAATAAAACATAAATATTTTAGCTAATAATAACAACCCAGTTAACAGTGGTATATTCTTAAGTATTTTTGTATGTTTATAAAGATTAATTGATTAAGTGAGCATTAAATGCCAGGCATATCAAGTTTAAAATTTGAAGACTAAGCAAACACAATTAGATATTAGAATTGAACAGTATTGGCCAATGTTAAATAGCATTTTATATTCAAAGTGTGTCTCACCCTTGCGGTGTCTATGCGTGAGGCCGTTCTCATCTCCACTGGTCAGCGCTGCATCCGGCTGGTTGTTATTTGCCGCGTCCTTGTTGTAGTCGCCCCCGAGGCGCCGCTCTGAGCCCCATTTCTGCAGAGAGTGCGCCTCGCACCCTTCCAGCGCTGGCCAATAGGAGAGCAGGTCATTGCCATCCAGATCTGACACATAAACAGTTCCATACACTAACAGTTGGCCATCACTAACACAACTAACACCGAAGCTGAGTCTCTGCACTCCTGTGGCTTCAGTAAAAATAATAATAATAATAATAATAATACAGATGATTGCAGTAATATTAGTACCTTTTCCGCCGTTGTGAGTGGCTTCTGTGAGTAACCGTTCTCCATGGCCGGTGCGTTTGAAGCGTCGCTGGATGCGTCCACGCAGACGGACATTGTCCTCACTTTCTGAGGATGGGATGGACAAACTCCTCTCCTCTTCCAGTGACAGGTCTGAATCTGAGTCTGAGTCCTCACCTGATAGACGGTGCAAGATGACAACTCACCATTTCTGAGATCTGTCTAATCAGCACTGTACTTTTACCAGTAACACATGAAAAATGAGCAGTTAAAGGAACAGTTCACCCAAAACTGAAAGTCTGCTGTTCATTTATCAATTTTTTTCTACAGTAGAAGTATAGAACAAAAATGTTTTTAGCTGAAATTGTGGTCCTTAGTTATTTATAAACAGCAAATCAATGGGTACTGTGACTTTGGGAGTCAAAGAAACAAATTAAAGCAAAGCAAAATGAACACACACGACTCACGATGATGTACTTGCTGTAGGTCTTATGAAGCAAAACAACAGTAAAGTAAGAAACTGGACGTCGTTTAAATTTATATCAAGTTGTAGGCTAAATTGTTAGCTTTATTAATGAAATTTTAAATATGTTTCAAATATGCACTGTATAAAATTATTATTATTTTTTTTTTATAATAATTTTTTAGGGGGTTTTAACCTTTAATGGATAGAACCGTGTACAGAATTGACAGGAAATAGTTGGAAGCAGAGAAAGGGGAAGGGTCGGCAAAGGACCTTGAGCCGGGAATCAAACTCGAGTCGTCGTGAGCACCAGGGTGCTATATGTCGACGCACTTAACCACTAGGCTATAGGCACCGACATAAAATAATTTTTATAACTCATTTCTAATAATTAATTTATTTTGTCTTTGATGAGTATAGGCAGCACGGTAGCGCAATGGGTATCACAATCGCCTCACAGCAACCGGAGCCTCGGCTGGGTCAGTTGGCATTTCTGTGTGGAGTTTGCATGTTCTCCCCGTGTTCGCGTGGGTTTCCTCCGGGTGCTCTGGTTTCCCCCACAAGTCCAAAAACATGTGGTATAGTTGAATTGGGTAGGCTAAATTGTACGTGGTGTATGTGTGTGAATGAGTGTGTATGGATGTTTCCCAGTGATGGGTTGTAGCTGGAAGGGCATCCGCTGCGTGAAAGCTGCTGGATAAGTCGGTGGTTTATTCCGCTGTTGCGACCCCTGATTAATAAAGGGACTAAGCCGAAAATAAAATAAATGAATGATAAGTATAGACAGATAATACATAATATTTTAGCTTATAATATTCAGCTTTAAGTGCAATTTAAAGGGTAACTAAAATTAGTTAATTAGGTTAACTAGACAAGTTTAGTCAATTAGGAAAGTCACTGGACTACAGCCAATAATAATGAAGAAAGCTTAAGGGGACTAAAATATTGACTAAAAATGATTGTATACATTTTACAACTGCTTTTATTCCAGCCAGATTAAATGAAATAAAACTTTCTTCAGATGAAAAGAATATAATAGGAGATATTGTGAAAATGTGAAATATCTGAAAAAGAATTTCCTTCATCTAAACATCATTGTGGAACAGAAAGCTTGAGTTCTAGACGCACTCAGGTCAGTTTGCTGAGGCACTCTATTAAAGCTATTAATGTAGTCAAATCGGTTTAGTTTTTTTGTTTTGCACACACCAATCAGCTTCATGTTTTGTCTGGAATTAATTTTGTTTTGTCTGTATATGTTTTTTTTCTGTATAACTTTTTAACCCCCCAAAAAGTGCTGGTAGATGTTGACCCACATTGTATGAATCACCAAGCACCATTTTCAAGTATATTTTTTAATATTCAACTAAACACTTTGAATGGCCCAAGGGTAATTAAATTAAAATTGATCAAATGTGTAAATAGCAAATTCAGGGTGTCTGCGGGGTCTTAAAAAGTATTAAAAGTTGCTAAATCAATTGAGAAAATTAAAGCCCTTTAAAGGTATTAAAAAAAGGCCCTTAACGAGATCTTAAATTTGTTCAAGTGTTGTCCAAAGTGTTTAAGTGATATATTTATATATACAGTTGAAGTCAAAATTATTAGCCCCCCTTTGAATTATTTTTCCTTTTTTAAATATTTCCCAAATTATCTTTACAGAGCAAGGCAATGTTCACAGTATGTCTGATAATATTTTTTCTTCAGTAGAAAGTCTGTTTGTTTTATTTCGGCTAGAATAAAAGCAGTTTTGAATTTTTTGAAACCCATTTTATGGTCAAAATTATTAGCCCCTTTAAGGTTTTTTTTTTTTTTTGATAGTCTACAGAACAAACCATCATTATACAATAACTTGCCTAATTACCCTAACCTGCCTAGTTAACCTAATTAACCTAGTTAAGCCTTCAAATGTCACTTTAAGCTGTATAGAAGTGTCTTGAAAAATATCTAGTAAAATATTTTTTACTGTCATCATTGTAAAGATAAAACAAATCAGTTATTAGAAATGAGTCATTAAAACTATTATGTTTAGAAATGTGTTGAAAATTTTTTCTCTCCGTTAAACAGAAATTGAGGAAAAAATAAACAGGGGGGCTAATAATTCTGACCTCAACTGTATATATATATATATATATATATATATATATATATATATATATATATATATATATATATATATATATATATATATATATATATATATATATATATATATATATATATATATATATACTGTATATATTTATTTATCCTCCTAATATTAACAATGGTGTGCTCGATCCACGCGATTGGTTCGGGGCGCGTTCGGCCAAGCTCCTCCATTCGGGTGATGTCACGTAATTTGCGGCAAACGCGGGAAGGTGATGTGAAGCTCTCCATATGTAGCAAAACCATAGAGCAAAACAGATTGCAAAATGGCAAAATGGCAAAATGTAAGTTTGCCTTCTCCTGGTTGGAGAAAGACGAGTATAAACAGTGGCTGAAGCCTGTCGGTGAAAACAACCACGTAATTTCTTCTTTCAAGCTTTGTTTCTTCCGAGCTTATATGAGTTCTGTTGCATGGTTGTGCTCCACTGATTTATTTAACTACAACTGTTCATTAACAACTGTTTATTAAATTAAAGGTTTGATACTGAGTAGAACTTGAAGTGGCGATGAGGTCTTAAAATTTTCTGAGAAGGTCTTTAAAAAGTCTTAAAAAGGTATTGAAATTATCTTTGGGATTCCTGCATATACCCTGAAATTATTAAAATAACAGCAAATGTTCATTTTTATGTGAACTGTCACTGTAAGGTGTGTGTTTGTGTGTGAATACGTACATGCATGCAGGTTATTGTGTGTTAGTGTACCTCCGTTGCGGTGAAACATTGCCACGTCCAGGTCAGTGGCGCCTGTGTGAGCAAGAGTGTGTTCTAGAGTCTGCCGTGCCAAGAGATTCTCCCTGAGGGAACAGAAATAACACATCAGCTTTCAAGCTTTTGTTACACACAGAGCAAGATACATGGCTTATAGACTAGATGTTCCATTTTGGTGTCCACACTTTAAAAATTATGCTGCTATTTTGGTGTCCACACTATATTTCTGTTGCATCCAATCCAATGAGCATTCAAGTAAGTAAGTAAGTGATAATTTTGATTTTGTAAGCCATAATTTTTACTTTTTAAGTAATAATTATAACTTTAGTAAGAAAAAAAAAATTTTTTTTTGTAATTATTTCATCACATGTGGATTGGGTCGATTTTGAAAGAAATGTCTTCTGTTCACCAAATCGGCATTTTCTGAATAAGAAATACAGTAAAAATGGTAATATCGTGAAATAAAATAACTATTTATACCACTGTTATTTTAATACATTTTATATGAAATGTATTTATAGCTGCATTTCAAATGCTAATTTGGTGCTCAACAAATTTGTATTATTCCTGTGAAAATTGTGATTTAATTTTTTTTGTACATTTTTAAATACATTTTTAAATTTTTGTAACATTACTAAAAGGGGTTAATAGATCACAACCCACAGTTCAGAACACACGTGACCCGCGAATTAATAACTTTTTTTTTAATTCGTAGGTTAGTCTAACATTTATAACAATTGCAGAGAGATCGTCTCCCGCGTCATTCAAATCATGTGTATGAAAGCATTTTGGCTTCCCTGTAAAATATAATGATGACAGAAAAAAGTTGTGGTGGGACCTAAATGCTTTCTTAGGTTATTAATTAAAGGTGTTTTCTGTCACTGCTTGTTTAGCCTGCATTAATGCATTCAGTGTAAAGCTGCACAATTAAACATTAAAAGATCATGATCTCAATTCAAACCTGCACATCATGAACGATAAATGATAATGATTTGCAAATGTTTATTAATCCTTCGAAGCGCTGCATTTAAATCTGTATTTGATAGAGAGAGATTCAGTTTTTACACTTTTTCAGTTAGTTACAAACAATTAAATAACACAGAAGTTCTGGGTTAACAGTTTACAGTTCAGATATAAACACTGATGTTTATGGTAAAGATTAAAAAAATCACTGTTTAATGGAACTTGACGCTGAATGTTGTAGCAATTACATTGTGTGACCAATGGGTGGCGACACACCTTCATCAAAATGATGTCACTGAATAGGTTTTCAGAAATGATCCACCTATAATGAAGCATGAAGATTTATGTGTGAATTGTTGAATCATTAATTGAAAATAAATATGATCTGTAGTACAAGATGTTAGATTTCTACATTTAGCATCATCAGCAACAGTAGCAAAGTGTCGTTTTTGTATTGAATATTTTTTTTCAGCTGGTTCTCTCTGTTGATTTGTATTTTTATTAAAATTACAGGTTCTAAGTTCTGTTTGTTAAAACCAATGTCTTTTGCAGTAATATTTTTGTATGAATGGAAAGCAAATGACATTTGTCTCCTCCCTTTTTTGCTGATATGAAAAATGATACGATCCGTGACTCAAAAACATAGTGTGATCCGAACCGTGGGATTTGTGATCTGTTACACTAATTTCTATTATTATCATGATCACTTCTTTTGGCCAATTTAATGCATTCTTGCTGAATAAAGGTATTATATTATAAAAAAAAGTATTACTTTATTATTGATTTAAAATAAAAACACATATATCAATATTACATGAACTAACAATGAAATGTTTTTATTATATCTGTTTATGATTTAACACTAACTTATGAAATGATAAAAGCTGTACAAAATGTTCTTAATTAACCCAAATTCATTAACTCATGTTAACAAAGTACACCTTCATTTAAAGTATTGCCAAATAGAATCCCTTATATATCCTAATTCCTGTATTTATTTTGAGGAATGAATTATTTTCCAGAGCTGACAGACCTGGCACTGCTGACTGAAGAGATGGTGGATGTTCCCAGTGTGATGCGGTGTAATCCGCTCTGCTCCAGCAGGGAGGCGCTGTTGTACGGGTTTTGCCCCTGAACACATACAGTACAGCAGGTTACAAATCCACATGCTTATTTTCACTCCGTGAGCTCAAATACAGGTTTGTGCTAAAGATGTGCGTGTGTAACTGTGCGCAGGGCTTAATAAGTGTGTTTGTGTCCACTAACAGTAATCTGTGGAGGTCTGGGCGGTTCTTCACCGGGGCTTTTCTTGCCCAGACAGGCGAGTTTCCAGGCCTCCTGCACCTCGGAGTTCAGGACAGTAAAAACCAACAGCACAGCCAAACCCTGAGAGAGGAGATGAGGAGAATAACATTACAGGTTTACAGTGTTAAAAATGTCAGTATGTAGACACACACACACACACACACACACACACACACACACACACACACACACACACACACACACACACACACACACACACACACACACACACACACACACACACACAAACACACAAACACACAAACACACACAATCCAGAGATCCACACTCACTTGTATGCAGCAGAGGATAATGAACAGGTAGTGGAAGGCCAGGACACTGTTATTAACAGCCATCAGACCAAACAGCCAAACACACGTACTCAACAATAAGAGGAAGAAGGCACTGCGGATAGTAGAACTGACAAAGAGAAAGACAGAAACGGAATTTTTAAAATAGTATATAGAATAAAGGGATGAAAACAAGTTTCAATTATGAATTGTCAATAGAAACATGTATCTATACAACAACACCGTATTATAAACTAATACTAAAATCAATTATGGTATTAGAAATGACAATTTTATTAGTTGCATAAAATTTAATGATGGCTTTCTATAAATTAGAAAAAAAAATATTCTTAAAATGTCTAATAATATTTCTTCCACATTTCAAATAAGAAACATTGTCATTAAGAGCACTTGTGTTTCTGAAAATGACAACTGGGGTCCGATCTTTGTACATGGATTACTGAATTAGCAGGATTTGGTTATCGACGATTTGACAAGATTTAGGATTGTTTCGTTCTTCAAAACTCATCTGAGAGTTGTTGTCAATGCAACAGGTCTGGTAGTTCGAACTTGATGGGGAGCAGGCTTATTTCATATAAACAGGATTAGATCGGGTCTTTTCAAGCAAAGGTAATAGTGAAAGTTTGTACCGAATGCTGACATTTTCTTACAGTAGTAGTTATATACACTTGGGAAAATAGTAAAATAGTTAAAAAATATATATAGTTTTGGTTTAAGTTTAAAGTTATACATAAAAAAATATGTAAATAAAACGTATGCAATCTACACTCCGAAATAAAAGTAGAAAAACTGTCACGGGTGTGTTCTCTCCCCAAGGGGTTCAAAGAGAATTTTTATTATATGGACTTTTTTTGATACAAACATATATTATTTTAAGGTACCAGCTTTAGTACAATTTGTGTATGATAATAGACATGCACAATATTCCACAGTTTTTTTTTAAAGGAATAATAATATTAATAAGGAATATGCAGTCATGAACATGTTTTGACAGCTAATATGCGGGTGATTTGATGCTTTGCAAAAGTTGCAGGCACCTTTACCAATCTCAAACTGCTTTTTTGATGCTAAATTAATTTAAGCAGCTAGTTATTCCTTTTATTCTGATTAAGAAACTTGAATAGGCCTACTATAATGAAGAATATTTACTTTAAAAGTAAAATTAAATAAATTCTTCTCGACACATGAGAGTGCACTGTAAAAAATGCAGGGTTCAACATAATTCATTCATGTTGTCCCAACACATATTGATTAAGTTAACTTAACACTTTTAACAAATTTATGTGGATTGAACATAAAAATTTAAGTTGTCCCAATGAAATCTCAAGAATTGTGTTGTTTCAGCTCATTTTAAAAAATATTTTTTTGAGTGTGTAAAGCCTGCAGCTCACAACAAATGTGGAAAGTTATTGCGTATCATATTTAACAAGTAGTTTACTACCAATTTTACATAATTTGCATGGATAATTGAATATTAATCAGATGATGTCATTACGCTGCTGTGCCGTCAGCCAATCATTGCATTGCTGATCATGATTTTGAGGATTGAGATCTGTCCTTCACAACATACGCAGCGATCTCAGATCAGTTTATCCAGACATTTTAATGATTCGCGAACTTGTTTGAAGAACCAAATTAGCCAGAGATCAGTTATCAAGATTAAAAGATTCAGCATCTGCAAAATCATCTTAGATCATTTAACCAAGGTACGAAGAATGGACCCCTGGTCAAAATAACAAATGTTTTCATTTGTTGTGATTGAAAATGAAGGTTTTTCCATCAAATATTGATTTCCCAACTCTTCTGAATTTAATTTTAAGCATCTATGCTAGGCATTATGCTCTAAATCTGAAATATTGTTATGTTTTATTTAACATGAAATAGCTTCAGTCAGACAAAATGTGAAATTTTTCAAAAGCTATTTTTCTATGAAATTATGTTAGATAAAACTGATTTGAGAATAAAAAGATCTGATTTACTCATCAAAAATACTGCAAAAAAAAAAAAGAAATTGAATATTGTGTAACTTAAAAACAGCATAAATAATTGACAACCATAGTAGCTCTTCTAATTCCCTTTATGCAAGAATTTGTATTTTGTTTAATAATAATAATAATAATAATAACAATAAGGTAGTAATTAATTTTTGCCATATGGACATTTCACACCACAGAGGGTTAAATATGGTAGAATTCATCAGTAGCACATTTATTCACAATTTGAGCACAATTAATCTTGGCATTGTCATCCTGGAATATGGCCATAGGATACAAAATTGATGGCTGTTTAAGAAATAAATAGCTGTACACTGCATCAGTTAGTGCTTAGAAGAATTGTTGGCAAACATAAGAGCAAACCAATAAATATATTAATCACCGCAATAAAGATCCAAACATAGACTTTTAAATATTTCCACACTTAAATCCAAACAGACGTTTCTTTGGCCAGGCAGTCTATAAAATCTTTTGTTTTGTTTTGCTTGGCTGAAGCATGAAGAAGAAAAATGTTCCTTCCTCTCAAACTGGATAATTAAAGGGATTGTTCACCTAAAAATGAAAATTCTGCCATTATTTCTCCTCCTCCATGCACTTGTTTCAGTCGAACACAAAATAAAGAATGAACAGCCATTGACTTCCATAGTATTTTTTTTGTTCCCACTATGGATGTCAACAGCTGCTGGTTTCCAACATTCTTCATTTTGTGTTTGACAGAAACAAGTGGAAGAGGAGAAATGATGGCAGAATTTAAATTTTTTAGGTGAACAATCCCTTTAATTATTATGTTTTGTATTCAATAGAAGAAAGAAATTTATAAAACTTTAGAACCACTTGAGAGTAAGTAAATGATGAGGAAATGTTCATATTTGAGTGAACTATCCCTTTAATATTGATGATGATAAGGTTTATGATGTTGTACTCACATGACAGGCAGCTTCTTGATCTCCTTCTGAGTGGGATTACAAGTCATACGCAAAACCATTAAAAACATCCCACCATTCATCTGTAAAACACAAAAAATCATCATTATTTCCAAACCACATTCATCCAAAACCCAAAGAGTGAATCCCAAAGACACTTAAAGCTTAAAAATAACACAAACTCTTGATAGCACAGTACCAGTATGACGACGCTAACTGGTCCAGCAAAACTCCACATGAGCTTATCGTACATGGAGATCCAGCAGAAATCTGGGTTACCATAGCCCTCTGGATCCAACCCCACTGCCAGCCCTTTAACACACATATATCACTGAGCACATCTGCGTGAAAGCCTAAATATCTGTGTTTGTGTATGCATGTGTGAGAAAGAGTACCTGTAATAATGGCAGGAACTCCCCAGCCAATGGCATAGTAGAATCTCATGGCCCCATAGTTGATGTTTCGCGCTTCTGTTTGCATGCGGTAAATATGCAGAGCTTCCACAAACAGCCACGCAAACGCAGACATGAAGAAGTAATGGAGCAAAATGGCAACCACTGTGCACAGGAACTGAACCAATCAGAGAAAACAATCAGACAATTAGAAAAAAGAGAACTAAATAACTAAAAAAAACATACAGTGGGGGAAATAAGTATTCAACAAGTCAACATTTTTCTCAGAAAACATATTTCTAAAGATGCCGTTGATTTGAAATTGTCACCTGATGTTGATAACAACCAAAGTAATCCATATATGCAAAGACAACAGTATTGATTAGTTTACAAATGAAGTTATGTGTAATAAAATGAAATGATGCAGGGAAAAAGTATTGAACACATGAAGAAAGGGAGGTGTAGAAAGTCATGGAAGGCCCAGACAGCAACTGAAATCTCTCAGTAGTTATTCAGCAACCCTCTGCCCTTCCTCATTGTAATATTAGCTGCTTCAGTCCAACATCTACATTATTAGGATGATGCAGGTGAAACCAGGGTGGACATTTCACTAAGACAATGATCAAAACACAGCCAAGAAAATTCTAAATGCTTTCAGAGAAAGAAAATCAAGCTGTAGAATGGCCCAGCCAATCACCTGACTTTATTTTTTTTTGTTTTGCTATATTTTTATATGTGTATTGTTTGGTTTTTTTATCAAAATCTGGTCCAATTCCATGTCAACAGCTCCTTTAGAAATATTTTTCACAGGAAAAAGCATGACGTGTTGAATATGTTTCCCTACACTGTACATGGCCTGGGACTTCAGAATGTTTTTTTACACATGGGTGTAATCAAAGACTATAAAATACACAAGACATGTCACTCGTATCTTTTTGAATGGGGAACAGTGTAACGGTCAATATGGTGAATAAAGCCCTGTCTACTAGTACAGGAGCCAATCATCGATTGCTGTGTGGCGAATAAATCCCGCCTTCTAATACAGGAGCCAATCATCAATCGCTATATACTGACGACACTCCGGGAGAGAGGCTCGGACCAGACATCAGTTTCTGCAGATTTTGTGTGATTCAAACATTTAGAAATGAAACTAAAGACACAGTTGTTGTTTCATTTTTTGGTGATTCCTAATATGAAATTCAATGGTAAGCTTGGCAAGCAGTTTTGGAGAATTTGATGTTTCCCCATTCAGACAGAATGCCCAAGCATACTGCCAGAGAGGTATTTCAAAGATGGCCGGCGAGTGAAATGACTTGCCTTAAAGGGACTTTGGTGTAATGTTCACTATGTCAGCATTTATTCAGCAAATATTTTTCCATCTCCCACAACAAGTCCAAAACCACCTCAAAGGAACATAAAAACATTTTTTCTGAATTAAGAGTTTTGTTGTTCGGAATTTGGCATTTCCTTCGCTTTATTTCAAAATGCACATTAGCACAGGGTGATGAATACCCAGCTCTTACTGTCTAATTATACATTAAAGTAATGAGTAATATTAATTAACATAATTATTATAGGTCTATGAATAAATCTGGTTTCGCTAAATGTAATTATGCATATTTTTACACAATTAATTTATTGTACTAAGGATACTGTGAAATTATTTGATGCAAAATGTTAATTAATCCTAGCTTATCCAAACTTGGTTCAGCTACATGTTTAATTGCCTCTCTCACATTAAAAAAAATAGTATTTAATGTGATTGTGAATAACAATTCTTTTTACAAGAAGCTTCTTCGGTGTAAAAAGCAAAGCATGCAATATAGATGAAACGCATGTTTATGTAAAAGCATGTATCCACACACCAGCTATTGGTGGAGTGGACAGACAGTGATAGAGCCAATTCCGTGGATGGGGATGATTGGGAGGCCATGATCGGTAATGGCCGATGGAGGGAGTTTGGCCAGGACAGCAGGGTTACATCGCTACTCTTTACGAGATGTGCCATGGGATTTTTAATGACCACAGAGAGTCAGGACCTCGGTTTAACGTCTCATCCGAAAGCAACGCTCACTGACAGTATGGTGTCCCCTTCAATTTCACTGGGGCATTAGAACTCACACAGACTGCAGGTTGAGCACCCCCTGCTGGCCCCTCTAACACCACTTCCAACAGCAACCTAGTTTTCCCATGTGGTCTCCCATCAGAATCAGAATCAGTTTTATTGCCAAGTGTGCTTCACACACACAAGGAATTTGTTTTGGCAACAGAAGCTTCCAGTATACATAAAGTGACAAGTGACAACACAAAATTAAATATGAGAAAAGAAAAAGGCGATAAACATTAAACAGAGATGCAGAAAGTAAAAAAATATAAAAAATGTCTGGATGTTGAATTGTATGTACAGATATGTTGTAAATATACAGGTTATAAGGTACTGACCAGGCTCAGCCCTGTTTAGCTTCAGTAACCAGTATTGCGCTGGAGGATTTTTGGATTAAAAAGGGTTTTTCTTAAGCGCAAATCAAATCACTACATATTTTCTTATTTTTATAAATTAGGGAATAAAAAGTGGGTTTCCCTAAAAAATGGGGTGAATTTAATTAATAGTTGGAACACAGCAACAAATTATACCTACTGAGTTGCAGCTATAGCCGTAATGGCTGGCATATGTGTTCTGCCTTAAGCCTCGCTTATACCTAGTTTTAAGATATGTTTCATTTCTTCAAAAATGAAGGATGATGCTAAATACAGGTGTAAACAGGGTTAAAATGTTTTCAGCTTGTCCGGTAACACTGTATTTTAATGGTCCATTTGAGTATTAGTAGACTCTCTGCTTAATATCCATATTGTCGATATTGCTCCTTCAACACACATTTAACTGACTATAAGAAACAAGTACAGTACATGTCAATTTACACTAAACCTAACCCCAACCTAACAGTCTACTTATAATCTAATGAGAATTAGTTCGCATATAGATGCAATGTAACTTCAATTCAACAAACAGACCATCAAAATAAAGTATGACTGCTTTCCACTTGTGACCACTTCCAGGAATAGACAATACACATTGAATTTAAACACTCAAATATTCAAATTTAGAGCCATAGTTGTACCAAAATGCAGTCGGATCATAGCCATTCACAAAGGCGTCGCTAGAGCCTATTTACTGGGGCACATGCCCAGTAACCACCAGTGCCCCAGTAAATGCTTTGAGATACGAAGACGTTATTCTCTATGTGCAACCGAACCAATGCTGGTGAAAGCAATGTAGTTTAATCAAAAAGCAAACTGACGCAAGTGAGCAGAAAATAAAATTGCACGCTTAACACCCCGTTCCTGCTTGACACGCAGTTCCAACTCCTGGTGTGTGTGCAAAATCAAAAAAACTAAAGTTTAAATAATATGATGCTGATATTATTTAGACTAAGCATGGCTACTGATAAATTTTTTTGTATGAAGCAGAAAGGAGGGATGCAGAGTGGGAGGGAGAGGGAGGTATGAGTTAATAAACCTAATTCTCTGCCATGTGTCAAGTCTAAGACAACAGATAATTCTATAAAACATCTTTTTATAAAACATTTCATTCTAATAAAATTAATTTTCATGCAAAAGATTTCTTAATTATCTTATCACTTCAATTGTGTCTAGATTGTTTTCCAGTTACATTTAAAATTAATTTATGTTATTTATTTAGAATAATAATTGTAGTATAATAACAATAATATTTATATATATATATTTTATATATATATATATACACACACACACACACAGTTGAAACCAGAAGTTTACATACATTTCCTTGGTATTTTTTTAGCTTTGCTTTTAAACTGTATAACTTTGGTCAAATGTTTTGGGTATCCTTCCACAAGCTTCTCACAATAGTTTGCAGGAATTGTGGCCCATTGCTCCGGACAGAATTAGTGTAACTGAGTCAGATTTGTTGGCTGTCTTGCTCGCACAAGCTTTTTCAACTCTGCCCACAAATTTTCTATAGAATTGAGTTCAGGGCTTTGTGATGGCCACTCCAAAACATTCTCTCTGTTGTCCTTAAAGCACATTTTAACTAATTTGGCAGTATGCTTAGGGTCATGGTCTGTTTGGAAGACCCATTTGTGGCCAAGTAATTTCCTGGCTGATGTCTTGAGATGTTGCTTCTGTATTTCTACATAATGTTCTTTCTTCATGATGACATCTATGCTGTGAAGTGGACCAGTCCCTCCTGCAGCAAAACAGCCCCACAACATGATGCTACCGCCCCCATACTTCACAGTTGGGATGGTATTCCTAAGCTTGTAAACTTTCCCTTTTGTCCTCCAAATGTAACACTGGCCATTATTGCCAATAATCTTAGTTCCATCAGACCACAAGACATGTCTCCAAATATTTGTATTTTTTCCCAGTGTAATTTAGCAAATTGTAATCTGGCTTTTTGTTGATTTTCCCATGTTGTCACACAAGGAAGTTTGAGGTTTTCCTTAAAAACTATTCTACAGTTGTGCCTCCAATTAACTCAAATGTTGTCAATTAGCCAATCAGAAACTTCCAAAACCTTGACACCATCATCTGAGCTTTTTCAGAGGCATAATAATCGTATTGTATGTAAACTTGACTTTCAAGAAAAGTTATAACAATTTCTCAAAAAATATATCTCTCATTACTCTGCTATTAAGCATAACAGAAACAAATTTGATAATCCTAACTTACCTAAAAGAGAAAAAGTTTAGTCACATTAACATCTGACTTTTTTTTAAATGGTTATGTGCCTTTTTATACACTGTATGTAAACTTCTGGTTTCAACTGTATATATATATATATATATATATATATATATATATATATATATATATATATATATATATATATATATATATATATATATATATATATATATATATATATATATATATATATATATATATATATATATATATATATATATATATATATATATATTTTTTTTTTTTATTGTTTTGAGGGGGGCCGTGCCCCAGAGCTTTATGTCTGGCAACGCCCCTGGCCATTCATATCCTTTTTATACTGTATGTTGCTTCCCTGCTGGATCGTAAGTGGCATAAAAGGTTTGTTCATTCAATACTCATGTGTCACACTGAACACCAAAAAAATGTATGTAAAGTGTGACGAAATAAGATATAAGTGTCTCAAAATATAAACACAATTGGTCACAAGAGATGCATTTGACCACCAGGTGTATGCTCTCTGCTGTTCAGGTCCCAAAAATGTGAATCTAGTGTCTAAAATCAATACGCGCATACCAAGTAAGCATCTGAGAGTGTAGATGAATTATGAATGAACACATACTCTATCACACCCACATCCCAGCGCAGTTGAAATTAATGAACTCGAGCTTTTAGTGTGAGTGGTTTGCACTCCAGAGAATAATGTCTGTTAAAAAATGGTGTTAACCTGCTTTAGAAAGTGTCTGTCTGAGGACAAGAGAGACTCGAAGAGAGCGTCTGTGTCAGGAAAAGTGTTTAATAATGTCTGGTTCCCAACTCACTATGTGGCGTGAGTGGTTTCTTACCATATTCTGCTAATGGTTGTAATGTCAGTCTCTGAATGACAAATCATGTTGGAGCTGTCTAGCACTTTATCCTGCCAATCAGCTCACTTTCTGCTCCACTATTCATGATCTTTAATACCTGCTGTTAGACTGGGCTCTTTAAAAGCTTGCAAATGTACTGAAAGTGGTCTCCAAACATCTGAGACCATGCTGAAAATCTGCTACTTATTTTTCATTCAGCCTACAAATAGACAATAAACATGATTTAGAACTGATATGTCTTCCTACCTACCTTCCATCCATCCATCCATCCATCCATCCATCCATCCATCCATCCATCCATCCATCTATCCATCTATCTATCCATCTATCTATCTATCTATCTATCTATCTATCTATCTATCTATCTATCTATCTATCTATCTATCTATCTATCTATCTATCTATCTATCTATCTATCTATCTATCTATCTATCTATCTATCTATCTATCTATCTATCTATCCCTTCCATCCATCCATCCATCCATCCATCCATCCATCCATCCATCCATCCATCCATCCATCTATCTATCTATCTATCTATCTATCTATCTATCTATCTATCTATCTATCTATCTATCTATCTATCTATCTATCTATCTATCTATCTATCTATCTATCTATCTATCTATCTATGTTTTCAAACTTTTACGTAGAAATATTATCATTTGAACGTTTATTGCAGAAAAAGGCAATAGGTCAAAATAAAGTATAAAAAAAATGTACTGATAAATGGGTAAAATCTGGTGATTTAATGCTTAGTGGCAAAGTATAAAGATTAAAAATGAGAATTAATTATTATTTTAGGGCTGCACTACAGAGTCTAATGTTACTTCAAATTATTATTTTTGCCTGACAAGTTTGTTTGGTACATAAACCATTATTAAACTGAATGACATAATTAGGTTGTTGTGAATGAAGTATATTATAATAATAGTTTAATGCATATTTATTTAATATTCACAAATGTACTCATTATTTTCTGAACTACTAATCTAACAATACAGGTTGAGTAGACTACACAGACAATGGTAGGTTGAGTTATCATCTTTTTTCTCTTTAAGCTCACACAAACTCTCTTTGTCTGTCTTAGTAACCTGCATTCAGATTCAGAACCACACACTCATGTCTCCAGTCTGACCTGTTGCTCCGTCTGGTTGATGCCCAGCAGGTATGTGAGATGGGAGAGCAGTGTAGCGGCCGCCATGTTGGAGTGGATGCTGCGCGTGTTGGATTTCAGTCCCCGCAGACACGACAAAACCAACACCGTCAGCAACAGAGCCGCCATTGACACCGAGAGCGAGGAGTATGTTACTATTGCCAGGGTCTCCAGGTCACCCTCTAACTGCTGCTCAGCAAAAACACAGAGAAGAAGTTATAAAGGTTGATCAGTGCTGAAGGAGAGAGTTGCTATTGAACATCCTGCTGCTATGAGGTATTGTTTAATTCAAATATGAGGAATATGTGAACGTGTTTTTGTATGCTGTTATGTGGCCTTGATTTTTCTTTGTCAAGTGTGTGCATGTGTGTATGTGGGTGTCTGCTGTGTGAATGTACAGTATGTGTGTGTAAAGTGTTTACCTCTCTCTGCGAGCTGTCCATGAGGACTCCAAATGTGCCCAGTCTGTGGCACTGACAGCGAACATGTGACGTGTTCCTGTACAACACACTACAGTCCCTCACAGTCCAGCAGCCTCCTCCTGACACACTAAACACACACATTCACTATTTAACATTCATTATTTTTTTTATGATTTAATAATGATTCCACTTACTAAAAAGATGTAAAATGACTCTAAACATCTCTGACGACATTAATCTGCCATCTGTTTTTATGAAAGCCAGACAATAAAAAGAAGTTTCATTTTTTTTTTATTTAAAATAAAAAATGATTGCCAATTTATTGTTTAATCAAAAAAAAAAAAACATTCATTCTGTTAAATATAGTATATAATAATTATTATAATTATTAAAAAACAAAAAAATGTAACTATTTAATTATTTATTAACAATTTTATTATTTAAAAAAACATATAAAATATAATATATAAATATAATATATAATATATAAATATATAAAATAATAATAATAATAATAATAAAATAAAAAATATATAACAACAATAATAATAATAATAATAATAAATGTAGCTGCAAGCAGCCATTATCGGGGCCAAGCAGCCCTGCGGCCACATCATAAACAAGCACGGCAACAATCTACAGAGCAACGGGAAAATTCTAGAACTTTTTGGTAGCATGTTCTGTGCTAAATTTGGTAAAAATTGGACTAACGATCCATGGAGAGCTCAAAACAACAGATTTTCCAAACTAATTCTTCATGGTGAACAGGAAGTTGTGTAAATTAGAGTATACATTTTATGAATTTTGGACCAAGGGTTGAGAAGTTATAAGCAAAACAGCCATTTTTTGTATCTCTGGACCACAGTGCGCAGTGCGCCGAAACGCTGCATGTACTGTAATTTCAGACTATGGTTGTCATAAAACACACCAAGTTTGATGTGAATACGTCAATGCATTACGGAGATATTGCCTCAAGTCCATTTTTTTTAACATCTATGTAAAATTTGTTCGCAAGTTAATCAAAAACAGACCGTCTAATCAATTTGAATTTAAAAAATTTGGTAAGCATGGTCTGTAGATCTTGTGATTCAATTTTGATAAAAATCGGACAAACAGCTTAGGACTAGTTTGTTCAAACAGGCTTTGCAAAAAATTCGAAATGGCAAAAAAATTTTCATGACGGAAAATGACGTCATAGGGTGCGTTTGAATCGGTTTAAAAGATAAACATAAGTGAAACTTTGGGCAAGTGGTGGTGCTAGAGAGTTTGAGTTAGAGAGTCCAAATTTGTTGTGGTTGAAAATCAGACTGTCCTCTATCAGTGTGCCAAAGTTTGCGCAAATGCCGCAAACGGTTCATAGGGCTGCCATAGACTCCCAAAGCGGAAGAAGAAGAGAAAGAAGAAGCCGGAAGAATAATAATAAGAACCGGAACGGATACAACAGATGCCTACGCACCTTCGGTGCTTGGCCCCTAATAATAATAATAATAATAATAATAATAATAATAATAATAATAATAATAATAATAATAATAATAATAATAATATATTAATATTAAATATATAGCAGCTATAGTTTTGCAGCACTTAGCAAAGTTGGCACGGTTAAGTCCAAATATTGTTCCACCATGACTGATGATCATTTGGCAGTGTGCTTTAGGCTGGCTATCAGCAGCTACTGTCCGGACTATGCTTCCCTGGCTGATTCCATTCAGTGTAAGTCATCAGAGTAAGGTAATGACAAAATATGTACTTTGAGGCTATTGCACAATATGGGTTCATACAGTTATGCCAGGTACATCAATATATATTGCTCAAAAACAGAATTCTCAGTATGTTTATAAATAAATATATGTTTTGCATTTTTATATTAGGTAGATAATTTTGACTTTTATAAGTAGCTCGCATGCTGAAAAAGTGTGGGCACCCCTGCTGTAGTGTTATGCAAAAATGATTTGATCAAATGTTGATGCTTCATTAGTGGTTTTCCTTGTTCCTTGTTGTAAATAAAGACTTACATGCTGCTGTGATTCCACTGCACACACAGTGGTTTGCTGCGGTTGCTGGTCTCCAAAAGACGAAACTCCAGCAGCACAGGAGACTCCAAAAAACCCTCCATGAAGGTCTGGTTGTTATACACAGAAATGCTCACAACAGGCGAGTTCAACACAGGGTGTCTGGGTAACCTGCAGGAAAGAACGCACACAAACATTACAATGAGTCACACTTATAACACCCACATGTTGTTTATCTGCGGTTTAGACACTTGCTAACCTGACGCCGCGGCGGTCTGTGTGGTATTTGGGGGGAAGAGCGGCTCCCAGGCTTCGATAGATGAGAATGATTACAATAGAAACAGGAGCCTCCTGAAGAGATAAAGAACGTCTAGCTGCCGTCGCTTCTAGCGTCTGATTGGCCAGCAGATTGACCGGGCCAGCAGGAGATGGAGCTGAAACTGAACACATGAAAGCATTGCTCAGTATTTTAAAGGGTATGTTTATGCCAAAATTAAATTTCTGTCCTCATTTACTCACCCTCTGGTAGTTCCTCAAACATGAGAGAACAATGTTTACAGCAATTTAAGCTCATGCATGCTTGCTTGATGAGTGAGAACCAATGAGGTTCATTTTTGCTTATCATCTGGCATGTTTGAGCTTCAGCAATAAGGGATTCTTGCATGTAAATCTGAGTTTCTGTTCACTAATCAATGTTTATATGTGAATAAACACGTAAATTAAGTTTGTTCAAGTATTAAGTGATAGTGCCTCTTTATAAGACTTGAATTGAACCACTTTCATCTCTTGTTTTTAAAGCATTCGTGTTAGGTAAACAGACTTTCAGTGGATGAACACTGGACAGATAGCTTTCACATTTGATAAAAAATATCTTTATATGAATTTCAAAGATGAACAAAAAGTTTTATGAGTTTGGAAGATCATGAGGTGTCAGAAAATGATGACGAAATTTTCATTTTGGGGTGAATGAACTCTTTATACTTTGTTTATACTGCATTTATAATATGCATAGCCATTATATATGCATATCCACACATAAACAGAAATAGTACAGTAATAATTAGGGCTGCGCGATATTGGAAAAATCTGACATTGTGATATTTTGTTTTGCTGCGCACCACCATCTCTAGAGTTTATAGAGAATGGTCCGAAAAAGAGAAAATATCCAGTGAGCGGCAGTTCTGTGGGCGCAAATGCCTTGTTGATGCCAGAGGTCAGAGAAGAATGGCCAGACTAGTTTGAGCTGATAGAAAGGCAACAGTAACTCAAATAACAAAATTACAACCGAGGTATGGAGAAGAGCATCTCAGCACACAACCCATCCAACCTTGAGGCAGATGGGCTACAGCAGCAGATTTTCGCATTTTATGATGTCATCATGTACTTCTTACAAAGTATTTGACAGTATTTTAAAAATACAAAAATACAAGACACTAAAGTATTTTGATACAAAACATTAAGCCATTTTCATAAACCATATCAAATGTATTTGAAATGTATATTGCAATATGAATATAATTTCACCAGATGATTTGAATAGCTCTATATGGAAAGTTTTCATTAATTTAGATCGACTGGAATAATTAAGTCTTTTTCTATGCTGTGCATCTGCATAAATTATAATAAATTACAAGCAAAAATGAATAACTAAACAGTGTTTTTCTGGGGAGTCTAACAGTACTCAAGTACAGAAATTCACTCTTTCGGCTTAGTCCCTGACTTATCAGGCGTCTCCACAGGGGAATGAACTATTCAAGTACAGAAATTGAACAATCAAATTTAAAATAACATGATCGTCATTGTATAAATAATTAAAAAACAATAATATCTTTATCTTTTAGTTTTTAATATATAATCTAATCCTGCAATGTAATTATCGCAGATACACACAATGTGTTATCAATGCTCAAACGATATATTGTTCAGCCCTAGTAATAATACACAACATAGTATCCCATAGTGCCATATCTTCAGTGTCATATAATTACTTATATTTAAATATTTGTATTTCTTATTTGTAAAGTTAAAACAGTCAACAATGCACATATTGAACATAAAACACATCTAGAATTTTTTCACATATGTAAATAAGTGGAAAATAAAGTAAACAAAGATGATAAATTTTATACATGTGTATATATATATATATATATATATATATATATATATATATGTATCATCTTTGTTTACTTTATTTTCCACTTATTTAAATATCTTAAAAATGTAAATGTATTTACAAATTTAAAATCCTTCTGTCTTATTGTGTTGATATGTACAGTATATATGCATGCTTAGCTCCTGTAAACCACAAAAAAATTCCCTATGTGTTTGAGCACTCTTGGTGAATAAAGCTCATTCTGACTCTGATATTGCTTTCTTAAGATATTAACAGTGTCATACTACATACTGCATTACTGCTTAAAGTGACAAAAACAAAAAATCTCTTAATATGCTAACCCTTCAGAATGGGAACCAATTACAACGTTTAGCTAATTGCATATTAGCTTGAATATTGTCTGTTTATTAGTACTTATTATTGCTTGACCATATTCTACATCCTTTAAACCTTCACTATACCTTAACTTAACAAAAACAACTACATTACTAACCATTAACAGGCCGCAAATTAGGAGTTTCAGGCAAAAATCATAGATTATAATCATTATGTGTAAAGTGTTACGCATAATTCATAAGTGCCCTGTCTGCTTTAAGTAACACAACTTCATTGTTCATATAAACAGCCAATATTATGATGTGGTTATAAGACTATAGTGTAATGTTGCTTATAAGAGACTATGCATACAATATTATGTTTTACTAAAATCTTTATGAAGCATTATATATACAGGCTTCGTAGAAAGCGTTACCATGCTTTGAAAGAGAACTTTAATAACTTGTGTGTGTGTGCGTGTGTGTGTGACTTACAGACGTTGCGTTGTGGCACTAGTGCAGCAGGGGGCAGCACAACATGAGTGTGAGCATCCCAGAGAGCTTGACCCCTGAACAGAGGACTGTGATACCGTGGAAAGCGGCGCCGCACGTGTGTGTGGTTGTCAACACGATCCAGAGTCATGACTGTAACACACAAACACACACAGACATTGCTTTAATAGATGGTGTCTCTGAAGTGCTGCAGTTTTTCTGCTGATGCATTGCAGGTGTTGGTCTCACATTGATCTTTCTCAACTTTCTCACACCGGACCTGACAGAATGTTTTTAATATTCACTTTTTATAACCATGAGCTGACTAAAACTCGCTTTCCTCCAGAGTGTATACTTTGAGGTTTTAAACGAAGGTTTTAAATATGTTGACAGGTGTAGCATAACAAAAGCCCAGATTTATTGTAAATATTGTGATTGTGTTGAATTATATTGTATTGCTATTTTATGACTTTATTATTTATTAAATACTTAATAGAATTATGATGGATTATTATTATAATATAATATATTACAATGCTTAATGTTTTTGTTGATTTATTTACAAAGGATGAAATAAATAAATAAATTTTGTATAATATAATATAATATAATATAATATAATATAATATAATATAATATAATATAATATAATATAATATAATATAATATAATATAATATAATATAATATAATAATTATTTAATAATAATAATTATTATATTAATAATAATAATTATTATTATATAATAATAATAATTATAATTATAATAATTATAATTAATAGAATCAATAATAATAATAATAATAATAATCATAATCATAATAATAATAGCAATATAATAATTAATTATTCATATAATTATCAATATAATTAAATGTCCCATTTCAAGAGGCTGCTTGAGTTCATTTACAGCAGACCTGGCCCTTTTTTATTCCCTCTGAAATAATTGTAACAATCTAACAGACACTACTGATCCGTTTAATGTATCCTTCCTAAATGACAGAATATCTTATTGACCAGATTTGTAGTGCATGCGTGTTTGTGGTGTACTGGTGCTGACCGATGTTTGGAGCGACGAGAGCCACAGGATTGAGGTAGGTCTGCTTCATGTTTTGTGCGAGTATGCGGGTGTACTGCTCCAATAGGTCCGCTAAACCAGCCGCTCCGCTCTGCCCTGAAGTCTGAGCTCTCCACAACGAAGCGCTCGCCGGACCCAACAAAACACTACAGCCTCTTACCACATTCTGCACACAGAGACGCCACAAAATTAATCAACAGACTCAATCAAATCTGAATCTCAAATGCTCAGCTCTTTGTGGCTTCCCCAAGGTAAAGCGCACCTCATTGAAATGTGCATCCTGAGTGGCCGTCAAGCCGAAGCCCGACTGGAGGCTCTCGAAGGTCAGCAGGCGGGACAGAAGCCGCTCGGCGATCTGAAGGTCATTGCCATACAGGCGGCTCGTCGCCTCTGTGACGTCCCGGAGTTGATGGGCCAGTTTCTTCTCAATGATGGTGTTGAGTTCGGTCTCGTTTCGCTCTAAGGATTCCAACTACACACACACATAGAAAAAAAATTATGGTTATGAAAGCAGCTTTAACACTGTATGCATGATTGTTATATCCAGTTAACCAAGTCAAACCTAGTCAAAATTATTAGCCCTACTGTAAATCTTTTTTCTTTTTCAAATATTTCCCAGATGATTTTTAACATAGCAAGAAATTTTTCACAGTATTTCCAATAATATTTTTTAGGATATAATATAATATTTATTATTTATATATATTATCTATAATATAATATTTTTTTCTTCTGGGGAAAGCCTGATTTGATTTATTTCAGCTAAAATAAAAGCAGTTTTTAATTTTTTAAAATCAAATATTAGGTCAATATTATTAGCCCCCTTAAGCAATATTTTTATTCGATTGTCTACAGAACAAACTACTCTTATACAATGATTTTCCTAATTACCCTAACCTACCTAGCTAACCTAATTAACCTAGTTAAGCCTTTAAATTGCACTTTAAGCTGGATACTGGTATCTTGAAAAATATCTAATAACATTTTATGTGACAGTACATGGCAAAGATAAAAGAAATCACTTATTAGAAATGAGTCATTAAAACTATTGTGTTTAGAAATGTGTTGAAAAGAATCGTCTCTCCATTAAACAGAAATTGGGAAATAAAATATACAGGGGGGCTAATAATTCTGACTTGAACTGTATCTTAAGTCTGTTTCACATATACAAACACAGAAAATGATTTTTGCTGTGTTTAAATGACTATTAAAATGTAAATGTTTTAAGTTTGAACTGCAATAGTCATAACATTATTCTTTTTGTCCAAATTAAGCTATAAAGATCAAAATATTCAATGCATTTAGTTCATTTATGATGATTATTCTATCTGTAGCTACAACTTTCTGGTTCAGTTTCATTTAGATTTACGACTTTATGTAAACATAATTGTTTCAAGTGTTGCAATTAATTCTCAAAGAGCAAATCCTAATTTTCTTATAACTGATAAAAATATAGACTGTTAAAACATGGTTTCTGCAGGTTTTGCAAAGTTAAATTTAAGAATTTTTAAGGCCATTATGAATGAAATTTCAGACTTATACAGGGCTAAACAATAATAATTTTTTATAATAGCCCGGTTGGTCCAGCGGAAAAGATTTTTACAAAATCAAAAAATTCTTAGGAGTTATTTCTTATTCCTTCTTGTATAAATACAATTTTCTTCAACATAACCTTTCTATTTAAAAAAACATATATGGTCTTTAAATACATGGAGAACTTTTAAACAAATGTTATTGTAGAGAAGATAATTAAACCATCAGATATAAATAGAGTTTTGTTCATTTTTTTTAGATGGATTGTTGGTGATTGGATGGGTGTTGGCACGACTGGTCACCTTTACAAGGACATAGAAAAACTGAGACTTTTTCAAAATTATTTAAGACCTACAAGACAATATTTTAGTAAAAAAATTGAAATTGAAGACATTTTAAGGCTTTTTAAGACCCTGCAGACACCCTGTAAAATAAGAGGAAAAACTTACTTTTTCCTCTATGAAGAAGTTACTTCACAGTTAAAATTCTAAAATGGTGAATGAACATAATTCTAGCGTTCCCATTTGCTACAATAGCAAAGGTTAACATCTGGGAAAGCATTTTGATGACTTTCAAAACAAGGGAAAACATTTAGATAGATTGATTACACCAGTCAGGGACTGTTTGGCTGTCATTACTCAAAAATACCCTTTCAGCAGTTTTATATATTTATTTTTTCTCATTTCTCCCAAGCCAAGGTAATAAATATCAGGCTTATGTCTAGTTTCCTAGCTTTTTTTTTTAAGTGCCTATGATTATTGTATTTTCTTTAAGGGTACAATTACTATAACAATGTTTTGCTAAAAACAGACAAGTTTTTTTTCCCATTTAGAATTATTGTCAATGTCAGCGGTGGTTAAATTGTGCATGCTCATTGCCTCTGTTTTTGTACATTTAAATGAGCTCTGCCATCACACATTAACATAATTTTGCTAGTAGCGAAGTTTTTTTTTTCTCGCTATCTAAATACACCTTAAAATAAATGTCTTTTAGTTTTAATTTGCTAATTAAACTGTCTACAGTTTTAATATGAGCCATTATGATTCATTATGTAAAAACAGTAATTGTCAATTATATGGATTTTTTTAAGTTACACAAATCCTTGAATTAACACAAGAAAAAAAATCTGCGTGAGACAGGCTTTAAATGAGTAAATCGTTATAGCTCCTCACAGCTGTGTTTAGCTCCACAAAAGGAGGAGAGGTGCAATTGTACAGGTCAGGGTCCAGCCATCCTCTCTCTCCATCACAGTGGCGAATAGCAGTTCCTTCAAAACAAAAAAATGAGGCTAACACATTAGAGGAACATTAAAAAAAGACATATTAAAGACCCAGATATGAATCTCCACGCTCACCCACTGATCCTTTAGGACACGGGATGGCAGCAGGCAGGTTGAATTTAGTTCTGGGCCACCAGATTGCTGATGTTATAGTCTTCGGACAACCGTCATAGATCACTGAGAAAAACCAGAGAGGAAAGGATTAACAAATATTGCTAACATGAAGGGATTACTGGTTGTATGGATGGTGTTGTACCTTCACAGCCGGTCTGTGTGACCTCAGCAAACGGATTGTCGCACATGTTGCACTGGCGGCCAATCACGCCGGGTCGACACTGGCACTGCCCGCTCTCTGGGTCACATGACCTTGAGAAGGAGCCCACTGGGTAACAGTCACATGGCAGACAGATGTCACTGCCCCGCCGTCGGTAATGAAACTCCTGATGCACACAGAAACATCCACATGAGCAAATGCACAACGCAAATGAAGAGAGAAAGGTTCTGAAAATCCTTCATGCGCATAATATTAAGCCAAGACACCGCAGGTGAATAAAGAAAAGAAATGTAAAAACCAAAACACCACAGTTAATGTGGAAAAAATTAAGTATGGCAAACAAGTTTTAAATGTTTAGTTTAAATATGAAAACAAGGCATTATATACAATCAAGCTCAAAATGATTTATACCCCTGGCAAATTCTTACTTTTAGATTTATTCAAATGTAAATAAAAGAGAAATATTTTTTCCACAATGATGCATCTTGAACATCGTCTTATTATCTGTCGGGAGAACCTTGTGTCATTTCTGGTCAAAAAAAAACTTGCTTGTTGAATAAAAGTAACATGAAGTCAGAATATGCTCGGGGTATGAATAATTTCGGGCATGACTGTATATATATAATTCATGCATTCCAGTTAAAATGCACTTTTTTTTGGACATTTTAGAGTCAAAGGTTTTGACACTGTGCATTTTGGGAATTTCTTTTCTTTTTATCACTGTTATTACAAAATCCTATGAGCAGTCTGAGACAGATTTTCTTTTGTAGAATAAAATGTTGTGTATAATCAGGCATGTTTTGTATGGACATATCCCTTTGTAAAAAACCTTCAAAATATAGATATGAATAAGAATGTAACATTTGGTATTAGTGCTGCTGAAGTGGAGATTTATGGCTCAATGCTGGAGGACAAATTCATTTTGACAAAACAGCCTTTGTACTGGATTTGAAAGCTACAAACACAAATTGATAAAGTGCAATGAAATAAACACTTAAAAGAGTATTTTGGATGCTTTACTAACATTAGAATGAAAAAAAAAAGACTTATATAATGCCTGATAAGATTGTATGTGTTTCAAGTTTCCATTTGGGACTGGAGTGTTGTGTATGGATAATGAAAAGCCTGACGTGAGAGCGAGTAATGCTTCATTATAGCACCCAAGAGTGAAGAAAACACATCTCTAAAATCTTAATTACACCAAAACAGGCACACACAACAATTAACACTTCATAGACCAACTATACTGTTTGCACATTTATATGTGTGAATATGTTGGCATTTACTCCTAAAAATAGCATCAACTGAAAAGTATATATTTTTGTGTAAAGAATCACAAAATCATTTAATTTAATTCAAAAATTTGACACATTTTGGATGAATAAATAAAAGGTATGATTGTCCTATATAGACTACTGAAAAATAAACTATAAAAAAACTCTATTTAATCCCCTTCTGTGTCAATGAACAGTATTGTTTATTTACTATAGCATGCACAACACTTGTGGGGTTTTTACCATCTGTTGTCTCACGACACTACCTGACAAAAGTCTTGTCATCAATTCCAGTTATAAGAGCAACAAATAATAACTTGACTTAGTTGATCATTTGGAAAAGTGGCAGAAGGTATATTTTTATGATGAATATCATCTGTCAAAGTGCATCCCAATCATCACAAATACTAAAAGCAAAGAAGGTCAAGGTGCTCAAGGATTGGCCAGCCCAGTCACCAGACATGAACATTATTGAGCATGTCTGGGGTAAGATGAAGGAGGAGGCATTGAAGATGAATCCAAAGAATCTTGATGAACTCTGAGATTCCTGCAAGAACGCTTTCTTTGCCATTCCAGATGACTTTAGTAATAAGTTATGAGTCATTGCAGAGATGTATGGATGCAGTCCTCCAAGCTCATGGGAGTCAGACACAATATTAATTCATTTCCACTGCACCATACTTTATAGAAGTATAGACTATATAGACTTTATTTTCTATACTAAATTATTTTTGTTAAGTGACAAGACTTTTGTCTCAGCAAAGTCAGACCTTACTGTCCTAGTTAAATTAAAAATCAAGGCATGATCATATTTTATTTTGTTAAAATAAGCATAATCTAGAGACCTTTGCCTTTCATATAAGCCACTTCTGATACCAAATGATTATTTGTTGTTCCTAAAACTTAGATAGGTAACAAGGCTTTTGTCAGGTAGTGTATATGAGAGCATTTAAAATTGATTGCAAAGCTGCATAATTTATTATCGTAACTCAAAATGACATCTTAAAATAAATATGGTGTAAAATTGTAACTGAATTCAAAGATAATAAAATAAATTAATAATTATTATACTATATTTTACAAAATTACACATTTTATGATCTTTTAGCTTTAAAAAGCAAGCATAGTTCAACTATCTATTGAACCTACTTGAACTCTATTTATTATTTAACCCTATTTATGAGAACATCCCTTGTGTTGCGTAAAAATTTGCAGGTTATGGGTAAGGTAAAGCCAAAAAATAAGCGTTTTCTTTTTTATAAAATACATTGCGCCTATAGAGAGTCCTTGTAAACCATATATACAAGTGTATGTGTATGTGTGTGTGAACTCTTATTTGTATGTACCTTGCAATGGCAGTGTCCAGTGGTCTTATTGCAGTCCGTGTCAAAGCCTTTACTGGCATCGCAATGGCAGGGTCCACATGTCGGGCTTCCCCACCAACCACGAGGACACTGCTGCTCTATCCTATAAACCCCCCCACACACAGAGAGAGAGAGTTAGATTTGATCAAATACCTATGTATCTAGGGCAGATCTGACATAGAGAGCGAGCCAGCATGACACACACACACACAGAGAGAGAGAGATAGAGCCGGGAGATAAAAGAGAGCAGATGAGATGCCGCTGTTGTGAAGGATTTGGCAGAACGTGTGTGTGTGTGTGTGTGTGTGTGTGTGTGTGTATGTGTGTTTGAAAAGAGGTTGAATCAGGGTCACCATGAGTCACAGTCTGTCAGCAAACTTAAGTCTACTTTCATCCGTTCAAACCTCCAGCATACAAACACACACACACATACATATACACATGTGCAGCTAAGTAGAACAAATGCATCATTAACATGAACACAAACCTATCCACCATACACAACCAGGCATTTGGATAAGCTCACACACTGGATTAGTGTGATATAAAACTCTCACACATACATACAGTACACACACAATCTCAATGCATATAAAGACTTTGTCCATTCCTGAGTGATTATTTTACTGTACATTTGTTTGCCAGCTTATTAGAGATTATGGATCAGTGTAAGAGTAACTGGGCTACAGGACCGAGGAGGTACATGGCAGAAATCATTTTTCAGTATTTTCTCAAATAGTTTTGGCCAAAAAACTGGCAATGAAAAAGTAAACTTAGCATTTTTAATGCTGGTCTTAAAATAAAAGTTGCAATAGTCTATTATTACTAATGACAGAGAAAAATTCAGCTTCTCGAATAGGGAAACACTGATTTTGTCTGCTCAAACAAATGTTATTTTTACAGTATCTTTAGGTATTGAGCTCACAACATTTTTGGCCAAAAAAATAAAGCTAAAAATCCATTCATATATTTGTTCCATGAAAAGTTATTTGAAGGACACAAAGTTGTTAACAGCATTAAAAATGAAGACTGCTTTGGCACATGAATTAAAAAATGATGTGAATGGGTAAATAATTTAGAGTAATACTGCACTACTGCATTAAAAAATTATAATTATTAATGCTACTTTCATGGTTACTTAAAGTACAAAACTCAGCAAATCTTCTGCAAAATCTGTTTAAAAAATGTAATGTAATGTGTGTATTTTATATACACCCAAATCGCTTTACAATCATGAGGGGGTCCCTCCACACCACCACCAGTGTGCAGCATCCACTTGGATGATGCGACGGCAGCCACAGGACAATGGTGCCAGTGTGCTCACCACACACCAGCTATAGGGGAAGTGGAGAGACAATGATAGAGCCAATTGAATGGATGGGGATGATTGAGAGGCCATGATCGATAAGGGCCAATCGAGGGAATTTGGCCAGGACACCGGGGTTGAACCCCTACACTTTACGAGAAGTGCCATGGTATTTTTTTTAATGACCAAAGAGAGTCAGGACCTCGGTTTAACCTCTCATCCCAAACACGGCGCCCACTGACAGTATAGTGTCCCCTTCACTCTTACTGGGTCATTAGGACTCACACAGACCACAGGTTATTTAAAAAATAATTTAATAAAGGGGATAAAACAACAAAAACAGCTGCGTCTAGTGTATATATATGGTTTGTTCTGTAGACAGTCAGAAAAAAAATTAGCTTAAAGAAGCTAATAATTTTGACCTTAAAATGTTTTTAAAAAAATTAATAACTGCTTTTATTCTAGCCGAAAAAAAACAATTCAGACTTTCTGCAGAAGAAAAAATATTATTAGACATACTGTGAAAATTTCCTTGCTCTGTTAAACATCATTTGGGAAATATTTAAAAAAGAAAAAACTAATTCAAAGGGGGGCTAATAATTCTGACTTCAACTGTAGTATGAAGACTGAAGTATTTTGAAAATGTAAAAATGCAGACTGTTTCCTATGAGGGTTGGCTTTAGAGGTAGGGTTTGGGTAGGTGGATAGAATATACTGTTTGCATAGTAGAAACCTCATTACATCTATGAGAGTCCCCACCAGGATCTAGACAGTGATTGGCCGCTGGTTAAGGCATAGGCTATAAAATGGATCTGCCAGTAGTGCTAATTTTTGGTGTGACTGCGGCAGGGTTGAGAGCTTGTGGATTTTCCCCCTTCGACCGATGAGCCAAAACTTTTTAGTGGTATGGGTGGCCTGCCTATTTATTATGATAAATATGTTTATGTTTACGGAGTAAGGTAAGCTCCTGTAATTTTTTTAAAGATTTATAGGTAATTTAGTTTATTTATTTTCCTTAAAGATTCTTTTGTTTGTTATTTTGGCCAGTGGTCACCCTGAAGAGTTGCTCCTTAATATTTTTCTACCTACAGTGCAATAAATCCATTTAATTAATCTCAAGTGAGCGTCTGTGTTTAGTTGTCGATCGAAAATAATCTTTTTACAAAATCCACCACCGCAACCCAATTGTTTAATATTCCCTTTTAATCATTTAGTTTCCCCTAGACTTGACGTGCAATAGTGTGAACGCATGCAGTGATTGTGAATGTGTACCTGTGCTGGCAGTATTGTCCATAGTGACTATCCTCACAGTCACAGATGTATCCATGAGAGGAGCTGGGCTTCCTGTGGCACTTTGCTTGATTCTCACATGGGTTCAGTTGACAAGCATCCATACAGCTTTTGCCATAGAATCCTTAATAGAAAAAGAGAGAACAATTACAAGACAATCCTCAAGTTATTAAAAAAAACAATATCATTTAAAGGTGAAGTGTGTTACTCAGAGATGAAGGCTGTGCTGTATTATGGGTTGTATTGAGTAGAACACGAACTACATTCTGTCCATTTTGCTCCAGACTAGCTGCACAACGTTTTTTACTGTTTATTTGGGTCATATAATGAAAACATGTACATTCAGAGCTTCAAAACAATCACCCATTGAAAGTAAACTGCATAAAACAGCTCACTGCACAACTTTATGACTGATCACATCCATTCAAGCTCAACAGTTTGAGCAACACGTTTCAGCGTGAACCGTTTTGTGAACCTACAACAATGTAACGCAGAATGAGGCAGTGCCAAATATATCGAATGCGACAGCAACCCTCAGCTTATGCTGTTACTCATTTCGCATTGCTTGAAGGCACGGCATTAAAAAAAAGAAAAGCCTGTTTAAAGAGTAAAGAAGAAAAATAAAAAATGACTAAGTGGATCTCAGGGGAAAAATAATCCAATAAAAAGAATTATTTAAAAAAATAAAATCCACGTGCATAACAGAGGAATAAATACACCTGCCTGAATGAAATCTACGAACGGTTCTAAAGGAAAAAAATCTTTACAATTTAAGGCATAGGAGCAAAATGGACAGAATGCATTTCATGTTCTACTCAAAACAAGCCATCATACAGCCTAGCCTTGATCTTTGAGTATAACAAAAGCCTCCATCTGCACATCGACTGATCAAAAGACACAATAGTCCCTTTTCTGTCTCTCTCGTTGAGCGGAGAGATGTTTGAACTTCTTTAGAAAAATATACACAAGCTCTATCAAGAAAAGCAATCAGAAAAGGAATGAAGTTATACAACCATATGCTCTTGAGATAAAGATTGCTTTAAATAACACAAAAGTCACTGCCTGAAAAACGTGACGTTATTCTCATTCAATCAATTGTAGCAAGCTGCAGCATTGAAACTGATTAAAAATGTTAAATTATGTACGGGAATAAAACAAACAACTGAGAAAGAGAGCTGTTCATAAATTTAGGCACTTTCCTGTCTCTGTGTGTATGTGTGTGTGTGGGTTTACTCTAGCAGGAGAAATTAATTCAGAGTGTATGAGGGGAGCCTTTGATTTCTCTTTCCGCACAACACTATTAATAACACCGGCCTGATGTAACTCTAACGGCATGATAATGAAGTGAACGGGTCTGTATCTTCATTTAGACGTGATGAGCGTGAGCGCACGCAAACACCAGCAGCTCTTTTACTCTGTGTGGGTGAGCTGTCAGACTGGTAACTTGCCACTGACGCGCTCTATGCATTATTAATATTTGGATGTTCTGCTTCCACTGAAGCACAAGACGCTGTTCGGATCATCCCAAATCATGCTGAAGAACATGATCATCGGTTTTTACACAAACTTCCTGAAACTGCTCATGCAACATTTGAGGGAAAAAAGGCTAAAACATCTTTGCACTATGTTTAATTTTTGACAGAAATGGCAATTAAGACTGCTCTAGACTTTAGTGAATACACTTAAGTCTGAAATTTTGCATAGATTTTTTTCATATTCATTATTCTAAAAATGGAGGCGCAGTGGGTAGTGTTGTCGCCTCACAGCAAGAAGGTTGCTGGTTTGAGCTGGGTCAGTTGGCATTTCTGTGTGGAGTTTCATGTTCTCCCCGTGTTCACATGGGTTTCCTCTGGGTGCTTCGGTTTCCTTTACAGTCCAAAGAGTCTGAAGTGATACTTCTTCCCACAGAAGTGGATTGAATAAGCTAAATTGGCCGTAGTGTATGTGTGGGACAAGATGCCGTCTGAAAACGAGGGAGAAATCCCTTGCAGCTGTTTTTTTTCCATTCCATTAGATCGCATTTTTTTAAATAACCAGTCTAGGAAGTAGTGCGGATCGACAGCAGGATTAGTTCAAAGATGTTAAAAGCAAGTAAAATAGATTAAAACTATCATTTCAAAGCTAATGTGATTCCTAATGTGACTGTTTATACCCATCAGCTGCCGACCGAAAGTTCTTAGCTTCCTCCTTCAGGGTTTCTGCAGATATCATAATGTCAAATTTAAGACTTTTTAAGACCATTAAGTATTAAATTTAAGACCTATATCACAATATCAAAAACACGTGAGAGAAAATGCAAAATCACAAAATTTGTGGTAAAATAAAATTATTTAAATTGAACAGTACTAAAGACAGATTAAATGCATCACTGAACTACAGAAAAAAAACAAATATCTTAAGGCTGATTTATACTTTCGCTTGGCGCCGCATCGCGTACCTCGCTGACTGTGTGCGCACCTCACGAAATGGATGAGGCTTTTATACTTGACGCGTTCGCCATTGTGATATTCTTTAAAACAACAGGGGCCGGTCAAAAGAAACCCACCGTAAAGTCAGACGGATAAACAGAGAAGTAGGAAGTTTCCGGAACTACGTCATATCATTAATATTGCTTAAGATTTTAAACGAATTACTTTTTATTATTTTTATCATTTATTTTAATGATTACAAAGTTGGGCGACGGGGTGGCGCAGTGGGTAGCGCTCTCGCCTCACAGCAAGAAGGTCACTGGTTTGAGACTCGGCTGGGTCAGTTTTCTGTGTGGAGTTTGCATGTTCTCCCCATGTTCGCATAGGTTTTCTCCGGGTGCTCCGGTTTCCCCCACAAGTCCAAAAACATGCGCTTTAGGTGAATTGGGTAAGCTAAATTGTCAGTAGTTTATGAGTGTGAATGAGAATGTATGGGTGTTTCCCAGTAATGGGTTGATGCTGGAAGGGTATTCGTTGCGTAAAACATGTGCTGGATAAGTTGGCGGTTCATTCTGTTGTGGTGACCCCTGATTAATAAAGGGACGAAGTCGAAAAGAAAATGAATGAATGAATGAATGATTATAAAGTTTTAGAACCATTCAAGATTTTTTAAATCAAACTTTGATGCGTCACTCGCTTTTGTTCATATCTCGGACAGTTCTACCTATTAAAGTTAAATATCAATGACAAGAGAAAATGGGTTGCTCTACAATTATATTTTTTATTATGGCAAGAATAAAAGCAAAAAAAAAACAACTTTGTTTTTATTTTGCCCAGTCAACAATTCACACATTACTGTCTGGCTAATTTCTGTTATCTACTTACAAGCAGAAAAGGCAATAATTGTCCAACAATCCTGTCCATTATCATCGATAGGTTCAAATATTCTTTTCTAGTTATCAAAGACATAATTTGTTACTTAATTTTAGTTTGTAGCTATTACATTGTTTTAACTTCAAAATTATACATCAGTGTAAAACCTATAAATGGTGGAAAAACATATTCTGTAATATTAAAACCACACGGGTCTCCACTTTTGCCATGGCATGTTTTTTGTTTTAACAAACTTATCCCTCAGCTTTTTCCAAACTTTTTAACAAAACACTTTTCTCCTTTCCATGGCTGTTGCAATTTCTAGCCAAGAATTATTGGTCATCTGGTTATCTCTATAATGATCAGGCATGGACAGATCGTTAAGATGTGTACAGGCGTACCTGTTTCAAACAAAATCTCCACAAAGTGATTTATATTCAACTCAAATTAAACGTGGTGCCGCGCGAACTGTTCACCCGAAATCTGTTCACACCGCCAGCTGAAATCATGTCTTGCGCACCGAAAGCGAACCTCTGCAAACACAGCGATGATGTCACATTCGCAACACACACTGAGTTCCAGAAAGCTGATTGGCTATTGCATGTTGGTCTCATTTGTAGTTGTAATTCCGCAAACTAAGACTAGTGAAATAAAGAACTACAACACCACGAAAACCAAGCAACAACAAAAAAGAATTTAAATGAGCATTAGATGTAGCATCGGAAAAATAAGACCTGTAAAAAAATATATAAGACCCAGAACAGCGAATTTAAGACTTTTTAAGGCCTAAAACTTTGATTTTTAAATTTTAGAAATTTTAAGACCCCGCGGAAACCCTGCTCCTTGCGCATACATAAGAAAAATGTCTATAATGTTTGATTTAGTACATTTTAAGTCAAATAACATTTTGCATCTCACCTGGTTCACAAACACAGGTGTGTCGATCCCATTCATCTGTGCATTGGCTGTGGGTGGGGCAAGGGGAGGAGTTACACGGGTTGCCAACATTACAGCCAGTCTCCACTTTGATAGTTCTGGATGGACGGGGCAATGCAGGGGAATCAGGGCGCACCCCTAAACGCACCCCCTGAGGACACATACAGCACACAAATATTAATATTAAACAACACATTGATAATGATAAGAAATGTTTCCAAATCAGCAGTTTAGAAGGATCACATGACACTAAAGAATGATGTAATGATGCTGAAAATTTGTCTTTATACTCATAGGAATAATTTACTTTTTAAAATATATGATAAATTTTTGGCGGTTCATTCCGCTGTGGCGACCCCGGATCAATAAAGGGACTAAGCCAAAAAGAAAATGAATGAATGAAAATATGATAAATATTGTAAATTGTGATAATATATCTCAATATTGCAGTTTTTAATCACATAAAATAAATTCAGCTTTGATAAGAATTAGAGACGTTTTCTAATGTTTAACATTAGCTTAATGAATAAGTAGTTGCTAAAATCAATGCCCTTAGTTTTACAGTAAATACAAGAAAATTATAATAATCAATGCAAATGGGAGTTTAATTGGCAAATGTTTTCCCGACTGCCCATCTGAGGGAACTTTTACATTATCTCTGTTCTCTAAGTTCTCATTAATTATTCAGCTAATTGTCAGCTTGTTAAAAACTAATGACCCCATTAGGAATTAAAAACTACCAATATGTCATGCATTATGGAAGGCTGCAGTAGTGCAGTGAGGATATATTCATCTTTAATGAAAAGAAACTGCCAAAAAGAAGTTACAAAAGAAGCACCTGAATGCAGCCACGTATCCCATTTTGCACCTCTCCTGACCCTAAAACTCCACCCACGTGCAAGTGCTTCACTTTTACACCATTAATCTCATTCCCAACGATGACTGTTCCCTGTGACAGAGAGGAGAGAAAATGAGATTAAATTAGTCCATTTAAATGATACTGAATGTATATCAGTGTTTAACCCCTAGCCCAGTGACCTGTGCATGATTTGTAGTTTAATCCACAAAGATTAGAGTCTGATATTCCAGAATTCCAGATTATGGATTACAACACAGGATTATAACAGTGAGTCAGCAATATAATAGGGGTTAGAAGATCACTCGTGTTTTTTTGGATCTGAGTGTGTACCTGATACAGTCCGAAGTCCAGGCGCACTGTGGCAATGTATCGAGTCTCTCTGCCGCTCCTGACATCGCGGAGCTCGAGCTGCAGGTCATGCCAGCGTCCATCACATACCTGAACCTGATCCAGTCGCAGTCTGACCGGCCGAGTCGAACCCCGAGCCACAGAAAACACAAGCTGACCCGCCACCACCTGAAATCAGGTACAGACACAGTTACTTGACTTTTATTTAAAGTTTGCATAGGATATATGAATTATATTTGATTGTCTACGCCAGGGGTACCCAAACTCGTTCCTGGAGGATCAGAAGTTGTGTCTAATTGGGGTTGGAACTAAACTGCAGGACACAGGCACTGTAGGACCGAGTTTGGGACCCCTGGTCTAAGAATATGGAGTCTTGATGATACATTGTTTACTTCAAAGTCAAGCTAGTTTGATTTAATTAACGCTGTGCTTCTGTCAGGGGTGTAAAGTAACGAAATACAAATAATCAAATTACTTTAGTTGAGTAGTTTTTCTCAGGAACTATACTTTATTAAGTAGTTTACAAAATGTGTACTTTTACTTTCATTTGAGTACATTTTTTGTGCTGCATTAGTACTTTTACTCCATTATTTTCCTTCAGCCTGCAGTCTCTATTAAAGTTTCTTGTCTATGGTGATTGGCTAAGCAGAATATTCAGTCCCATGACTGCCGTCCAATCAAATCAGGCAGACCAACCTCAAGAGACAGAAGCTTTACACAACAAGCAATGAGTGAGAAACTGTTTAGACAGCATGTCACTGATGGAGGATGACTACTGTATGATGACTGAAATCATTATGAGGGCCCAAATGCCCTTAAACAATAACTACTGTAAATGCACTATAGAATGTTACGTTTTCAACTACATGCACAAATGTATTTTTTTAGTGCTGCATGAGCTTGGTTTAATCACTCATAGCTTGTTAGTCAGGGTTCAAAGTGCATAGTCTAAGCATTAACATACTCTCACAGCAAGATTCTTGCCTTTAATTACATCACTCCTCATGTAAATGCATCCACCTTAAGCTACTCTTAAATTTGCAGGGAATAAGGTGGAATCATTTTCACAGTGTAATACTCACTACTCTTGAGCAATTTTAGTAGGGCTACATTTTTCTCCTACTTTGGGTAGTTTTTACAACATATACTTTAACTCTACTTGAGCTCAATTTATTGGCAAGTAATGGTAATTTTACTGGAGTATGATGTTTCAGTAGGCTTCCCACCACTGGCATCTAGAGAAAGTGTTTCTTTCCTACTCCAAACCACATAATGTTTTCCTTTCATCAAGTCCTTAATAATTTAAAACACTTATTGGGATATCTGAAGGCAAACAAGGCATTTTTTCCTTAATGCCAAAGAGCATTAGTATAGTAGAGCTGCTATGCAGAAGGAAAGTCCTCGTTTATAATTCATGGTGGCTTCAATTCTTTGATTTTACTTAGAGTAGTACTTTCTTTTGATGAAATGTATTGTATCGTAGTTTTTAAGTGAAGATGGTTATGAAAAATGCTAAATAAAACATTGAGGCCATGCACACACTGCAGCTTTTTGGTTCACCTTTTAATGCTTACTCTCATTCTGCACACATACAAATGTGACAACCCCATTCTACCAATATGATAGACTTCCTCTTTCCACCAATTATATATTTATTATAAACCTATGAAATGCACATAATAATTTTAATAAAATTTTGAATGAAAAAGAAATCAAATGTATAATCAATCAAGCAATCAAATGGCGCATTGACTGTTAATTTGGAAGGATTGAACCCTTTCCTTGTGCTTTTGTCTCTGTTTGTATTTGTAAGCATGTTTACCTGGAAGATCAGGTTGGTGTACTGTCCAGCTTGAGCCTGCAGCAGGACCCCCTCTTTGGATCGGGTGCGAAACACCAGCCCCATGTACCAGGGTGTGGTGATGGTGACTTCATTCTTCAGGTCCCACCACAGCGCACTGCTTCCCAGGAAACGATGAGGGTGGGACATCACTGAGGAAATCATACCAACACAAGACCATCATCAGCAGTGCCATGATGACGTTAACATTTACTAATAGTTCCTGTTGGACGCTGGCATTCTGATTTAAGATCCACCTAAAGGCCAACAGAGAATTATTTATATGTCTTTATATGATTACATGAATCTCACCTAAGCTGCAGTCTTTCCCTCCAAATCCAACAGGACAGTCACAGGAGAACGTCTCCCAGCTCACCCGACATGTGCCGCCATTTTGGCATGGGTTCGATTTGCAGAAAGGCAGTTTGGCACTGCATCCTTATAAAAAGACAGCCGATTCACATAAATGCTCACAATAATATGAAGTATACACTACATTAATGTACTCATTAGAAACTCACATGAAAAAATACTGGAGTGTTTTTGAAGCATACTATAGTAAAGTTTATTATAATGTATATATTATAGTATTTACAACTCATTATTAATTAATGCTAAAGCATACTGTATTCATTAAAGTGAATTGATAAACTGTAAATATTCAATATTGTAGTATGCTTTAATTTTTACTAAAGTAAACTGGTGTACTATACTGTATAGTTGTAGAAAACTACAGTATTGGGTAATTTATTCGTAGTACTACAGTTTATCACAACTATAAGAATACCACAGCATAATATATATAATATATAATATATAATACTATAGTATTATTTTTTAATGTGGGAAGATTTTTGATTGATATTATTGAAATGTTTTTAAATACGTCTCTTCATTTTAAGCTATATTTATTTAATTGAAAATACAAAAAAACTGTAATAATGTAAATAATTATTAGAATTTAACTGTTCTTCTATTGTAATATATTTTCAAATGTAATTTACTCTAATAATCTAAAAGCTAAATTTTCAGTAGCCATTACTGCAGTTTTCAGTGTCACATGATCCTTCAGAAATCACCAAATGCTGATTTGGTAAGTTTAAGTTTATGAACAGCGTGCAACTTGAATCATGATCACAGGCAATATTTCCACCCTATTATTACTGTATTATTATAATTATGCGTTTTCAGTAATATGATCACAAGTGGTCAGTTGAGACGCATTACGTTTCCATTTGGAATTAACATGCATTCAAATGTGTCCCTTGTGATCACTTGTGTTCGGATTTCGCTAAAACCTTTTCTTCATCACACTCTAAATCCCTTCCACAGGAGCACTCAATACAAGTGCTACTGATACTCGCGTTATGCAGCTTAGCAGAAACTAAGAAAGCAAGCTAATTACAAGAATGTGGATGTGCTTGTGCTATGAATTTGCTTGTAATTTGTGTGTTTTAAAACAATGCAACAAAGTATGGATACCTTATTTTAGTGCTCTTTCTCACAACACATTTTATAATGATCTTTTTGTTTCAATCTATTTGACAACAAAAGCCTTTACACTTTAAAAGCAATCCAATCAAATCAATTTTCAAATAACAAAAAAAGTGGAAGGTAGCCTAACGTAAAACATTACAGATCCTTTTTACGTCTGTATTTAGCAAAAACATATCTTAAAACCAGATATAAACAGGCCCCAGATACAGAACGTCTTACTATCGGCTCGAAAACAAACCATCACCTGGTAATGTGCCATTATTAGCGATGAATCCTGCCATATCCACTGGTCTGTTATCAATGTGCAGGTCTTTCATGCAGCCAATAAATTCTCGTGTACTAAATGGGAAGTTCTCAGGCAGGTTAGGAACTCCTCCTAAAAACAGTGGGCCTGTCAGATCTAAAGACCTGTGAGAGAGGGAAAACACAAAAAGAGAATGAGACAGATGTTAAATGTGCTCTCCAGAGCAAAACCAACACTGTTAATGAACGGGTGTGAGTGTGTGAACGCTCACTTCTTGCTGCTGGTCTGTCTTCCCTGGGCTGCACAGCTGTAGTTGCCGAGTTGAGCACCAAAGCGCAGAGAAACAGCAGTATCACAGTCGTCTACACTCAAGACAGCAACCTTCTCATCGGATGGGCCTTGAACCTCACCGCTCACACTGCGTTTTGGCTAGATATATGTAAAAACAGTTCCTTGTGAGTACAGATAGACGATATCACACGACTATATTCTAAATACACATTACAAAAATTTCCTGAATGCTAGAAGTACAGAGGCAGACATTTCGAGGGAGACATTTTGAATTTTGTAATTTCATAACTTCATTTAAATATACAGTTGAAGTCAGAATTATTAGCCTCCCTAAATTATTAGCCCCCCTGTTTATTTTTTCCCCAATTTTTTGTTTAACGGAGAGAAGATTTTTTTCAACACATTTCTAAACATAAGAGTTTTAATAACTCATTTCTAATAACTGATTTATTTTATCTTTGTCATGATGACAGTGAATAATAATTTACTAGATATTTTTCAAGACACTTCTATACAGCTTAAAGTGACATTTAAAGGCTTAACTAGGTTAATTAGGTTAACTAGGCAGGTTAGGGTAATAAGGCAAGTTATTGTATAACGATGTTTTGTTCTGTAGACTATCGAAAAAAATATAGCTTAAAGGGGCTAATAATATTGACCTTAAAATAGTGTTTAAAAAATTAATTACTGCATTTATTCTAGCCTAAATAAAACAAATAAGACTTTCTCCAGAAGAAAAAATATTACCAGACATACTGTGAAAATGTCCTTGCTCTGTTAAACATCATTTGGGAAATGTTTAAAAAAGAAAAATAAATTCAAAGGGAGGCTAATAATTCTGACTTCAACTGAAACTATAGTAGCCTGACTTTTCTTAAATGTGTGTATATTTAATTCTAACGTTGTTATTTTATTAAAATTACAAAACACAAAACACAAGCTTAATACTGAAATCTCAATAGAAGGTTTGAATGTAAATATGACTTGACAAAAATTTTATTCGCTTCAGTCTGAACGGTAAGAATAACAATAGTGGCCGTTCTAGTAGTTATAGAATTCTGGTAGTTCCAGTATCAAAGATCTTCTGAAATGCCTTGACATGCACAGCTTTGTTCAGAGTGTGACGGAATGAAATATGAAAGACAGGGTGGGACATATTGAGCAGTCCCCTCCCTTTTTAAAAATATGACTTTGTTTATATCACAGCATGTGTATAAGTGATCAGTTTTAGCATCTTCTAAATGTGAATTTCGTCAGAGATTCACCGTTAATATACAGGAGAGTGGAGATTACAGGCAGGAAAGTAAGGGAAGCAGAGAGAAGGAAAAGACTGGCAAAGGATCTTGTGCCGGGAATTGAACTCAGGTCACCGCCAACACCTCCGTGCTATGTGTCGATGCCAGGCTATTGGGGTCGACACATATATTTTCAGGGAGACTCTATAGCAGGGGTGCCCAAACTTTTCTTATGAAGGGGCCAAAAACCAAATTTGATTGAGGGTGGTGGGCCAAAAGTAAATACACCAAACTCTATTACACTGAAGTTGCCATGGGTAATTTCCTAATTTATTTAATATTTTAAAATAACTACAATATCTTCTACATTGTCCTGTAGCCGATGAGTGTCAGTATTTATACTTGAAAACATCTGATTCAGGTACAACATTTCATTTCAGTTCGATTTTTTTGTAGCTCAGGAACAAAAAGAAAGAAACAAAAAAGGTTACATTAAATTAGAAATGACGATCTCTGTAAAAGATCCGAGCCCTGCTCATCATTCTCACTCTCTTCTCAGATGAGATGGTGGCTCAAATCACAGGTTATCATGGGTCCTAGTTTGGGAATCTCTGCTCTATAGTGACATAATAATAATTAATGGTTACAAGAATAGCCCACCTCAAAGTTATATTATCCATATATTAATTCACTATCATTCATAGTCAATCTAAAACACAGAAGATATTATTAAAAGTGTTGATAATCAAGCAGTATTGTTCCCATTGACTTTTATTGTGTATAAATAAAATAAAATAAAACAATACTATGGAGAATGAAGTATAAAATAAAATAAAATAAAACTATGGAGAATGAAGTATAAAATAAAATAAAACTATGGAGAATGAAGTATAAAATAAAATAAAATAAAATAAAATAAAATAAAATAAAATAAAATAAAATAAAATAAAACTATGGAGAATGAAGTATAAAATAAATAAAATAAAATAAAATAAAACTATGGAGAATGAAGAATAAAATAAAATAAAATAAAATAAAACTATGGAGAATGAAGTATAAAATAAAATAAAATAAAACTATGGAGAATGAAGAATAAAATAAAATAAAATAAAACTATGGAGAATGAAGTTTAAAATAAAATAAAATAAAACTATGGAGAATGAAGTATAAAATAAAATAAAATAAAATGAAATAAAATAAAATAAAATAAAATAAAATAAAATAAAATAAAATAAAATAAAATAAAATAAGACAATGGAGAATGAAGTATAAAATAAAATAAAATAAAATAAATAAAACAGAACTATGGAGAATGAAGTATAAAATAAAATAAAACAAAACTATGGAGAATGAAGTATAAAATAAAATAAAATAAAACTATGGACAATGAAGTATAAAATAAATAAAAATAAAACTATGGAGAATGAAGTATAAAATAAAATAAAATCAAACTATGGAGAATGAAGTATAAAATAAAATAAAATAAATAAAACAAAACTATGGAGAATGAAGTATAAAATAAAATAAAACAAAACTATGGAGAATGAAATATAAAATAAAATAAAACAAAACTATGGAGAATGAAATATAAAATTCTTACTGCTTTCTTCTTCTAAAAACAGAAGACATTATTAAAAGTGTTGATAACCAAGCAGTATTGTTCCCATTGACTTTTATTGTGGAAGTCAATAAGAACCAATATTTCTCTGTTTAAATATCAACATTCTTCAAAATATTTTCTTTTATGCTCCACTGAAGAAAAATCTTATAGGTCAGTAACAACATTAGTGGGAGTAAATGATGATGGAATTTTACTTGGACTAACCCTTTAATGATCTAGGAAGCAAGCGGCTTCTTCGGTGGACTTTCTCACCTTGTTGTAGTAATGGATGTGAACGGTGTGCCAGTTGCCGTCACTCACTCCCCCAGGCAGGTATGGACTCACCTGAGTAGAAGACTCACCTGTGACAAACAGAAGAGCAGATCATATAAAAACATGTGAATGAAAACATACAAATTCATGAGTTAGTCAAAATGTAAAATGTTAAATAGTCACAATGACACTGTGACATTATACTTCATTATAATAGCAAATTATGACCATAGATAGGTCCAGGTTGTATTTAAACTCTCTGAACACAGACATTACCTGTGGAGTATTTAAGCACCATTTGTCCGTCCAATATCTCCAAAGCAAGAAAGTCGTGCTTCTCATTAAACCGGCCATTGTAGAAGAGTAAACCATTACTTTCCAAAGTGGCGAACCTACAAAACAAATGTAATGTTAGTCAGCATCTTTGAATGATGACTCGTTAATGGCCCATTTAGAGTTTAATATTAAGAGGCCCACAAATTGTTTTAGGCATGCATTCTGCTTAAAGTGATCTCTAAAGTAGTCCAACTCAATTTCCGGTCAACATGAGAAGTTTCCACTCAGCAAACCATACCCATTAAAACTGGAAGACCTATGCACATTTAGAGCAACATTAATGGCTTTTTATATATTACTTTATTCAGAGTTATTATTTATGCACATTTTTTATTAAGTTATGTATTCTGGATATACTTCAGCAGTGAAACGCTCTCTTGTGACAAGTTAAATTTTTATATAGAGAATTGAAGACAGTCTAATAAGTTTGTGAGCATATTGAAGTAAAATAAAAAATAAAATAAAAAAAAATAAAAAATAAAAAATAAAAAATAAATAAAACTATGGAGAATGAAGTATAAAATAAAATAAATTAAAACTATGGAGAATGAAGTATAAAATAAAATAAATTAAAACTATGGAGAATGAATTATAAAGAAAAATAAAATAAAATAAAACTATGGAGAATGAAGTATAAAATAAATAAATAAATAAATAAATAAAACTATGGAGAATGAAATATAAAATAAAATAAAATAAATTAAAACTATGGAGAATGAAATATAAAATAAAATAAAATAAAATAAAACTATGGAGTGGGTAGCACGATCGCCTCACAGCAAGAAAGTCGCTGGTTCAAGCCTCGGCTGGGTCAGTTGGCATTTCTGTGTGGAGTTTGCATGTTCTCCCCGTGTTCGAATGGGTTCCCTCTGGGTTCTCCGGTTTCTTCCACAAGTCCAAAGACATGTGGTACAGGTGAATTGGGTAAGCTAAATTGTCCGTAGTGTATGTGTGTAAATAAGTGTGTATGGATATTTCCCAGTGATGGGTTGCAGCTGGAAGGGCATCCGCTGTGTAAAACATATGCTGGATAAGTTGCCGGTTCATTCCGCTACGGCGACTCCAGATTAATAAAGGGACTAAGCCGAAAATAAAATGAATGAATGAATGAATGAATAACTATGGAGAATAAAGTAAAAAAAAATAATAATAATAAAATAAAATAAAACAAAACAAAAAAACTATTAAATTAAATTAAATTAAATTAAAAATACACATGCAATATATATTTAAATGAATAAAAATAACAATTTAGGGCTGCACGGTGACGCAATATGTAGCACATTCACCTCACAGCAAGAAGGTCGCTGGTTCCAGCCTCGGCTGGGTCAGTTGGTGTTTCTGTGTGGAGTTTGCATGTTCTCCCCGTGTTGGCTCAGGTTTGCCGCACAAGTCCAAAAACATGTGGTATAGGTGAATTGGGTAGGCGAAATTGTCTGTAGTGTATGTGTGTGAATGAGTATGTATGGATGTTTTCCAGTGAGGGGTTGCAGCTGGAAGGGCATCTGCTGCGTGAAACATATGCTGGATAAGTTGGCGGTTCATTCCGCTGTGTCGACCCCAGATTAATAAAGGGACTACGGCGAAAAGAAAATGAATGAAAAATATAAATTTATTCAAATAAACTATACTGTTAAAATTTAAAGTAAAAAGTATGGTTTTTTCTTTCTTTGTTTACTTCTTTTGCCATTTTTTAATCCTGTTTTGTCACCATGTTTGTCTTATTTTACACACCCGCTCAACATTTAGTCCTAGTTTGCCTTTTTCTTTAATAAACCTCAGTTCTATTAGATGGGTGTCTGGTGTTGTTTGTCTTTGCAATTTCATTCCCTACCAAGCTGTCAAACGGCATCCCGAATAACCACTTCTCTTTCTTATATGCACTGACATGTCTTTGGATGTTCTCCGGAGAGTAAAGAAAAAATTGACTTTAAACATCTTTTAGCTTGTTTCAGACAAATTGCTGACAAAGGACCTGAGCTGTGAGAGAGATGGGCCCTGTTTACGCTCTCCTGAGCAAAGACTTTCAGATTTAAAAGAGTTTTTTATAGGACATGTCCAGTCTGTAAATTGCACACTGTAGCACAATGGTTATCTTTCAGCGCAGAGAGGCAAGACTTTAGCCGAAAGAGGGAGAAGGATTTAATATTCTGGCGTGTCTAGGGAGATGAGAGAAGGTTGTGCCCTTTTCTGGATGTGTTGATATTTGACCGTGTTAATAAATAAAATAGCTCTGTTTTAGTCACCCTGGAGATTCCAGCAAGCATCCATTATATTACCTTTGTGCCACAGCAACCAAACCCTGACCAATCGTATCAAACACATGACCAGAAAATAGCACTCACGAGGGGAAGTAGAAAAAACAAAACAGGATGAAAGAAAAAAAGAGAGCGCTAAGGAGCTTTTCTCATGAACACAGCATGAAAGAGAGAGGGGGGGGGACGCAAGAAAAGATGAAAGCTTGTTTTCACCACCAAATCAACAAATAAACTGTAACTGTGTCTTTTAATCTCACAATTCTGATATGTAAACTCGCAATTCTGGTTCATTTCTCAGAATTTCTCTGACTTTCAGCTAGAATTGCGAGTTTATAAAAAAAAGTCAGAATTAGGATTCAATTAGCCAATATAAGCCTGCAATTCAGACATTCCAACTCATAATTATGACTTCTTTACTCAGAAAAGTCAGATATAAAATCCCAATTATTTAGAATTATACTTTATAATTTGGGCGGCGCAATGGCTTAGTGGTAGGCACTGTCACCTCACAGCAAAAAGTCCAGTGTGCGACCCCCGTTAAGTTGACTAAAGATCAGATTACACACTCTTTTATTAAACAACAGCTGAGATGTGTCTGTGTATGTACTCACGAGAGAGATATGGAGAGGTGGAATCGCTGACGGAGACCCCTGAACATCATGAATGATTTTGGGGGGAAGGATCTGGTGGTGACGGAGCAGTAGGGTTTCTCATATCCTCCAGCAGGACACTCGCATCTGAATCCCCCTCCAGAGAGCTCACGACACGTACCGCCATTACGACAAACGCCTGCCTCACACCGGCCTCCACGCCGGTCAAACTCGCAGCGCTCGCCTGAGAAATAGAGAAAACACATGACAGTTAAAACACGTCAAGCACATGCACATCAGGGTTAGTATTATCTTTTCTATTAAAATTCTTTTTCATTGATGTCCTGAGGCATTATTTTACCCTTATACGGGCAGTTTTTGTAATTACCATATTAATTGTGTCTGTGTTGTCCTCTAATGACATTATTGTTGATTTTCGGTGGTGACTAATCTGAAAACATCTGACTCATTGTGTTTCTAAACTTAAAATAAACAGAAATTTTTGAGATTGATTATTTTTCAAAGTGCCTAAAACAATTAAATCTAATGCAGCGCAAGCCGAATGTAATTCCATGAAGTGATTTTCCCATTTCAGTTTAATTATGAAAACCTTTATATATTTTGTTCCATTGTGCATGGATATTTTTTGCCTTCTTATCTTAAATTTCTTGGCCATTTCCGTTAATTTTTATCCCATTTTTTGCCCTAAGCCATTAATTTCCAACCCCATTGAACACGCTGAAATTTACTTTTTTCTAAATGGTTTCATAGGATGTGAAATTATTTTTTGAATCACAAAAGTCTGCTTAAATTAAAATCAGACCTATTGATCTTTTTGTGAACATGTCATTTATTGTATTTTACCGAAAACAAAAAAACAAAAATACATTTTTTAAACAAAATTCACTCCTCAATCTTTCCATAAAACCACTGAAACCCAGTGTCAGGATTCTGCCACTTCGGTCTTGTTAATTCTTGTTTTGGTGGCAGAGTCCAGACACTAGCCCTGTCATGTCTTGTATGTTGTGCTCGGCTCGAGTTTTCTTGGGTTGAGCACTCATTTTCTGTCATTGTGTGTCTTGACGTCGTCTTGGCCATGCTCGAGCCGTGCATCAAGCGAAAGTGCAAGGTCCGGGCATGCTCAGGATGTGCACTCTCATCCTGGTGTGTTTGTTGTTTTATTCGTGGCATGGTGTTTTCATTCTCAGCGCTCCAGTCTAGTTGGATTCAGTTGGCGCTGGGATTGGAACATGCATGTCACATGTGTGAGTGCACGGTAAGTGTTTTCATTTATCGTGTGCTTGAGTCTTACGTTAAGTGTTCTGTTGGTGTTGTGTTTAGCACGTGGTTCATGCGCCGCATGTTTTAGTGTTGTAATAATAATAATAATAATTAATAATAATAATTATAATAATAATTCTTTACATTTATATAGCGCTTTTCTGGACACTCAAAGCGCTTTACACATTGGGGGAATCTCCTCATCCCCCATAAAAGTGCAGCCTCCACCTGGATGACACGACGGCAGCCATATTGCGCCAGACCACACACACGGCTTGTGTTGTGTGTTTTTGTACCATGTGCTCCCCTGTCTATAGTCTTGTCCCACCTTGTCAGTTTGTTGGTTTGCTTTCCCTATTTATTCTCCCAGTGTGCTCTGTCCTGTGCTGGTCCGTCGTCATTGTTCTCCTTTGTGTCTGTCGTGCCAAGCCCTGCCATGTCCAGTCAGTTTGTCTTAAAGGGGTGGTCCAGAGTGTATTTTTAAGGCTTGGTTGTGTTTATAAGATGCAAAGCAATGTGTGCTCATGCTTTACTTTTAGAAAATCACAATATTTTTTTATATATCTTTGATTATATACTGCTACTCGGCTAACATGAAAACGACTGTCATATTTCCTAGTTTCTCTGAAAGGCCCGCCCTCAAGAGGCTTTGATTGGTCAGCTAACGTAATGTACTGTGACTCACGGATTGGCTCCACATCATTAGAAAATACGTGTTAAGAATGTGCTTTTGCGCTGTGTAAACACTGTCAGTCAGAGTAGCTGTTAGCCGTATCAGTTTGTGCCTAAATCAGACAGAAAATGAAGAGCACACAGCTGAACCCCACGCCTGCTCTCTAAAATAAAATCTGACAAGTGTCTTTCATATATATTTCGGTTAAAAGCATGTGTAAGTAATATGAAACGTTCACATCTTTTGCGAGTTTGTTATTTGAGATGTAGAACGCAGGGAAAGCGGCTGCATAGAGACACACGCATAGAGAGACACTGCAGCGCTGGTGAAGATTGTGGGTGTTTACAGCACAGATAAATATGAATTTGTAGCTAAATTGTTAGTGGTGCCAAACAGCATTTCCAGTTGTTTACGTCCTTGCTACAACATACCGTTAACGCTAGAAACTATCCATGTAATAGATACATTTTAACAAATAAAAACACTTACAGGTTGTGGCTCACAATCCACAGCTTCGTCGGTTGGAGGAGTTTTAGCTGAATCCAGCACTGAACTGAGAGAGATTCTGGAAGCTCTCCTTTGTCAAATGCTAGCTATATATTTTTTATAATTCTCTGGGACATAATTAAAATTAAATTGTAAGAACTTCTCTCTTTGTGTCGCGTCCGTTGGAAGCCCAAATACAGAAACAGAACAAGCTCTGTAGAAATAGCAGCATTTGGACCGCATTTTAGCTTTTTCTGCTACATTACAGCACTACAGCGTCTCTGGCCACGCCCCTTTGCTGCGTGAGGTTTGATGAATGTGCGTAACCTGAAGCATTTGTGATCTCATTAACCCGGATGTATTTTTTTGCAGTCCAAAAACTGTGTTCGCTGTAGGCTTTGCTAAGCTAACTCTGAAAAAGCCAATGTCTCCCTCTACATTGAAATTCGTGCATATTACATTCAGAGATGTTGTTTATGTTCACACAGCTACATTACACATGAACTAAAGTTTAAAATATGCTTTCATAGTGGACCACCCCTTTATTGCTGTTTTTTTCCCCCACAGGGTTGTTTAAGTTGTTTTCGTTTGCTTTTTATGTAATAAAATCCTTCATATTTTGCATTTGGGTTTTCACCTCCTCTCCCTCACCCCAAACCGTGACACCCTGACCCACAAATTCTGATTGCCTTCTTATCACATTAAAATGCTTTTACAACTAGGAAAATAAACAAGTTAGCACATGATGAGCCAACAAAATCAGCAACAAAAATGTAAATAAAGCCGGCAAACACTCCATAACAATTATTCATGCCCTAATGCATGCTGGGAACATGGAGCAAATGAGACTGAACCACATTATTATGTTTAAAGAGTTCTATTTTTATCCCATCCATGAGCCATTATTCACTTTATGAAGAGCTAAACATTAATGCCACTGTATTTTAATAACAATTTGAAATTCTTACTATCACTGTATCAGCAGGGCGCTAGCTTACACACACACACGCACACACATTTTATTAGCAATGTGTAGAAGCTCTCAAAAAACCTGTAGACAGGAAAACCCCAATGGACCAATAACACACACACACATACTCTCCCACATAAAGCAGCTTGTTGTTTGGGTTTTGAAACATCAGCAGATCCTGCCCTTAGGCTTTATGATGCTGAGCCAAATGCGAGCCAGATTCTGGCGCTGTGATGTTCCAGCATTGTGTTGGTGAGCCTCTGGCAGCGGGTAAATAAAGCACACTAATGTGCATGTGTGTACAAACCTCTGGCAGAGACGCACATGTAGACATCTCAGTCTCCCTTTAGTGCAAGTGTGAAAATACTCCCTTTAAAAGCACTTCAAACTTTGACCTGCCACAGAAATACACACATACAGCGAAATGCCTTAGGACACCCACATGGACAGAGACATACACACACACACTGCATACAAACAAACCACTACATTAACTACTCAGTATGAATGCAAACCAGTCACACACACCAAAACCCCTTAAGACTTAAAGAGGCTGTCTAGCCTTTATCCTACTGGCTACTTAGAGTTATTAGCATATTCAACGATAGGCATTAGCATATTCATCATAGCTTACAAGAATATAACCTGGGAAAAGGAAAAAGGATTTGAGCGCACATTCTTCTTGACAGAGCCAGTCTAAATATTCAAAAGCCATATAAAATAAGTTGATATGACCAGAATAAGAATATGGAAGCAGGACACCGGCCTCTGTCTGTACAGCAAATGAGCCGAAATTTCCCCACTAACTAGACATGTCATAAATTGTTAAACGGGAATGATTTCTTCATAAGGAATGACTAATGCTTTTTTTTGCTATTTTAATCTGCTTTTCTAAGAAGACATTAAACTATCTGACTGCTTGGCTAAAGACAGACCTGATTGGTTTTCTTCCGTTGCAATTGCTTGAAATTTTGCAAGACAATATAGACCAAATTCATTAGCAATCAAGTCAAGGCAGCTAACCTTATTCATTATTTAATGCTAACATCGCAACCAATCCAAACACCTTAGCAACTGCATGGCACCATTCAAGTAACCAACCAAAACAGTTTTATTTGTAGTTGTTCAGTCAAAATTGTCTTATGTGTTTGTAATCCATGGTGGAAGCAGTATTTGTGTTTTGTGTATAATTGTGATGTTAAGTGCATGTGCATGTGTGGACAATAAACTAAAGACTTTTAATCTAAATATAAATGACATTAAATGACATCATCTATATTCTGCGGATATCTGTGAGAACAGATTAGTGTAAGTGTAAGATTAGTGTAATTGCAAATATAGGCAGTGCAGAATTATTAGGCAAATAAGTATTTTGATCATCCTCTTTATGCATGTTGTCTTACTCCAAGCTGTATAGGCTCGAAAGCCTACTACCAATTAAGCATATTAGGTGATGTGCATCTCTGTAATGAGAAGGGGTGTGGTCTAATGTGTGCATAATTAATAGGCAACTTCCTTTCCTTTGGCAAAATGGGTCAAAAGAAGGACTTGACAGGCTCCGAAAGGTCAAAAATAGTGAGATATCTTGCAGAGGGATGCAGCACTCTTAAAATTGCCAAGCTTCTGAAGCGTGATCATCGAACAATCAAGTGTTTCATTCAAAATAGTCAACAGGGTTGCAAGCGTGTGGAAAAACCAAACCAAAAACCAAGGAGCAAAATAACTGCCCATGAACTGAGAAAAGTCAAGCGTGCAGCTGCCAAGATGCCACTTGCCACCAGTTTTGCCATATTTCAGAGCTGCAACATCACTGGAGTGCCCAAAAGCACAAGGTGTGCAATACTCAGAGACATGGCCAAGGTAAGAAAGGCTGAAAAAGTCAACGTCAAGACTGGGCCAAGAAATATCTCCAGACTGATTTTTCTAAGGTTTTATGGACTGATGAAATGAGAGTGAGTCTTGATGGGACAGATGGATGGATCGCTAAAGGGCAGAGAGCTCCAGTCCGACTCAGACGCCAGCAAGGTGGAGGTGGAGTACTGGTTTAGGCTGGTATCATCAAAGATGAGCTTGTGGGGCCTTTTCAGGTTGAGGATGGAGTCAAGCTCAACTCCCAGTCCTACTGCCAGTTTCTGGAAGACACCTTCAAGCAGTGGTACAGGAGGAAGTCTGCATCCTTCAAGAAAAACATGATTTTCATGCAGGACAATTCTCCATCACACACGTCCAAGTACTCCACAGCGTGGCTGGCATGAAAGGGTCTAAAAGAAGGAAAACTAATGACATGGCGTCCTTGTTCACCTGATCTGAACCCCATAGAGAACCTGTGGTCCATCATCAAATGTGAGATTTACAAGGAGGGAAAACAGTACACCTCTCTGAACAGTGTCTGGGAGGCTGTGGTTGCTGCTGCACGCAATGTTGATGGTGAACAGATCAAAACACTGACAGAATCCATGGATGGCAGGCTTTTAAGTGTCCTTGCAAAGAAAGGTGGCTATATTAGTCACTGATTTGTTTTTGTTTTGTTTTTGAATGTCAGAAATGTATATTTGTGAATGTTGAGATGTTATATTGGTTTCACTGGTGAAAATAAATAATTGAAATGGGTATATATTTGTTTTTTGTTAGGTTGCCTAATAATTATACACAGTAATAGTCACCTGCACACACAGATATCCTCCTAAAATAGCTAAAACTAAAAACAAACTAAAAACTACTTCCAAAAATATTCAGCTTTGATATTAATGAGTTTTTTGGGTTCATTGAGAACATGGTTGTTGTTCAATAATAAAATTAATCCTCAAAAATACAACTTGCCTAATAATTCTGCACTCCCTGCAAGTCAAACTTAAAGTCTGCATGATCTGGAAGTCAATTAGACTTTTATTCTAGAATATTGTACTTCCAACTGAAAAGGAATTTTGAGTAGGGGGCTTTCATTTTGTGCTTCATTCCCTAGCAAACTAGGACTGCACAATATATCGTTTCAGCATCGATACTGCAACGTGCACATCCGCAATAGTCACACCGCAGGAAGTGCAGTGTTGAGGTTATATGCTGGGATTATAGTTTACCAAGAGCCACAGTTCAGAACAAAAAAGATTTCTAGAGTCATCGAAGAGTTTAATCAGAGTGAAAGTCATTTGCATGTGTTTTTAAGGTTTAAGTTTAAAGTATTGAGCCACATGAAATTGAACCATTTGCAACTTTAATTAAGTTGTATTCATTGAATAATTTATACAATGAAGACTATACAGTGTTATTTTACATCTGATTATTCAATTTCGGTACCTGAATACTGAGAAGTGAAATATTTTACATCAATCTTCCCAATAACAATCCAGAATAAGACCCATAATCTTCCAGAATAATCCCAATCAATCTAAATTAATACATTCTTTCCAGATAGAGCTATTCAAGCTATCTGGTAAAATTGCATTCATTGAGATACATACAGTATATCAGCAAAACAAAATAGAGCAATGTCAAATTTTTCCAATATCGCACAATATCACCCAATATTGAGCACCCTATAGCAAACTAACAGTAAGAGGGGCAAGGTCAAGTATATTGTGGCTGAAACTGATCAATCTGATGTCAACAGAGAAGAACCACCACTCCAAACACCGAAGCAAATGGTCAGACTTTGACTAAAGATTACCAAAACAAACCCTATTTTTTAAGCGGATTAACTTTAACAGATTAATTGTTCACCTAAATATGCGCTAGCAAAGTAAAGATAGTACATTTTGACTTCATATAGACTTTAAAAGATACAATAATTATTCTAAGTAAAATGTTCATTGAAGGTGTCTTCAATATTTAAAAAAACAATATTATCATTACAGCTCAGTGGTTAGCACTGTCGCCTCACAGCAAGAAGGCTGCTGGTTTGAGTCCCAGCTGGGCCAGTTGGCATTTCTGTGTGGAGTTTGCATGTTCTCCTCATGTTGGCTCTGGGTGCTCTGGTTTCCCCCACAATCAAAAGACATGCACTATAGGTGAATTGGAATAACTAAATTGGCCGTAGTCTATGACTGTCTGAATGTGAGATTGTATGGGTGTTTCCCACTACTGGGTTGCGGCTGGAAGGACATCCACTGTGTAAAATATATGCTGCCATAGTTGGCAGTTCATTCCGCTGTGGCGATCCCTGATAAATCAGAGACTAAGGCAAAGTAAAATTAATGAATAAATATTAGCATTATACACATTTTTATTTACATGAATTATGTAAATATTGAAAATATTAAAAGCATGAGATATTTATCTCTTAATGTTTCCAGAGTTGTAGGCTCAACCTATGAAATTTTAAAACAACTTCAAACTTCTTAACTAAAGTTTGTCTAAGAGCAAATATAAAGATCTAAGACTACTATTACTGTAACAGTGAAGTGAACGCTGACAACAGGGAGTGCGAGTCCAGCAACAGTCAACACAGGAGCAAACAGATGTATATGGGCAATCCAGAGTCGTGCCACAGGCAGATGGTCAGTACAGGCAGGCAGCAGGCAATGTCAACAAACAAAACAAAGCAAGGTTCAAAAACACGGAAGGCAAGGCAAGGCAAGGCAAGGAAAACACGTTGTAATGTTCACTATAGAGGAATTACCAACCTACGTCACACGGGTTCCCGGTTGCAATAGCAAACATGTTGTGTTGTGTGGTAGGACGTTTTTGGCTAAAAAAGGAGCTGAATCGAGTGACGACCTAATTAAAAATGATCGACTGTGCAGTTTTCAGTTCATATCAGGTAAGTTCACGCTATGCTAAATCATACACATTACTCATTTTTGATCGCAGCAAAAACAGTTAAATATTGTGAATTAAACTGCGGACACTGAATGCTGAGAATCAATGTACTGTAAATTCACATACCCTGCCATACAGGTGTAGCTCGCTGTGAAAATGCAGTTTTGTTTGTTGATGATTACCCAGGCCTTGTACAGTTCCGTCTTTTTTCCTTGTCTTTGGCTAGGCAGAAACTCAGTTTTTAGCACTACATAGTTTTGAATCTGGTAATTATGGAACATTACTGTATTTCTTGCACATGACCACACAGAACAAAACTGTAGGGATCCAATAACTTGTAGGCCTTTAACTTCTCTCTTTAAAATCACTTGGAGTTTTAATGAGATAGTTGTATATTTTGGGCTGGATGCTTGGCCATTTCGTCTTATCCAATATCCATTGGGAGGGTGCTATCGCAAATGGACCTGTCAGACAAAAGCCGCTCACTTTAATTTTAATTTTGCCTTGTGCTTATTACTGGGTGACAAGGTGTTATAACACACTGAAAGCGTTATGTAAATAATATATATAATATGTAATCAATATAACTTATTTCTAAGACAACAACAAACTTTGTAACGCATCGGATGTCATTCCCTTACTGTAAATCCCGTTTTTTTTCTGCAACCTTGCTGCGTGCGCATCCTGAATCTTTACAAACATGGTAATTCGTCTATGCAGTTTACACAAGACTCAGCAACATGTGTGTGTTTGAGAGGTGTACTGTATATATAGTCTGTGTAATTAGTCCTGAACAGCTTCAGCTGCGTCTGTTTGCAATCATGGGGATCTAGGCCAGGTGTGTGAGTGGTGCATGACTGAATATGTAGTTCTTTTGCTGGCAGATTTGTAGTTCTCCAGCGATCTGCATGTTTACCAGTGATCTGCACAGGCTGGATCGCTGGTGATTGTGGCAATTACGCACACAAAAAAAATCTACATTTTTGTGTACCATCCAAGGAACAATATTGTTTCTTGTTAGTAGTGGTGCTGAATGTTTAATAATGAGTGTTTCAATACTGCAAGATGCATCATAGGAACTGAGCTCATCCAAAGAATTTAATTAAGAATTTAATGCTTTCAGAATGATTTATTATTATTTAACATGTTTCCCAACCTCCTCTTCAAAGCGTTTCTATGCCCTTGGCCCTAGTTAAACCATATGGACTGACTCACACAAGCACAAGCAATACTGAGAAAACATTTCACACTCGCTGCTCCTGCTCACAGCGCACACGCACTAACACACACTCTGAAAACTACAGCAATTTCTTTAAACTGCTCAAGCAGAACTGACAGACACACACACACAATCAAACAACAAGAACATAAACATATGTACAAACATCTTCTCACAGCTTACAGTGAGGTCTTAAACTTCTCAAGAAACAAACCGAGGAACATAGCACTGCCATCCACAACAAATACAAATATTTTCACCTACATATAACACAAAGGTCATTCAAGCGCAGTTATCTAAAAAGGACACAAAAGGCGAGCTTTTAAGCACACACATACTCTCACACACATCACCACACTTAAACAAATCTCCATTGATTCTCAGCCATCTCGAAATCACTTAAAAGGCAGAAGAGAAAGGCTCTAAAACCCACTTTGCGAGTATCTCTCCATCTTTAGTCTCTCTGTCTTTAGTCTCTAGATACTTTTGTCCTTTTCCTCCACTTCCCGACTTACTATTAAGAGCACTTCACTATCTTTCTTCCTCTCTCTTTCTATTTTCTTCTCCTCCTCCTTACCTATGCGCTCCATCCCCTCAGAATATTTAGTAATGTATTCTCTCCCCTTCGTTCGCATTATGTTTAATTCATCAAAGCTATTCTTCTCCTCCTGGGCTGAACCACCCTCTCTTCCCAACCCCCACACACACACATGGTACGGCCCTCGGGAGATCCTGCATCTGCCCCTGCTTTCATCCTGCCGCTGAATTTCTTCCGCTCTCCTTTGCTTTCTCTCATTCTGCGTCATTTGTATTGCTAAGAGTTGCTCATTTAACTTCTGACATCTCTGCTGAGAGTTTGGGTCTGTTCAACCGAATGGCCACACATATGTACTGAAAAACATACTGGTTAGCGGTTATGCCGTACAAAAGTAACCGGCGTCTAGTCTCAGCATCAGATGGTACACCCACGAACCATTCGCAGCCCTTTCGTTGGCCATCTGATGCATAAGGCCCTGGAAATCTGGCAAACGTTTGATTGGCAGACTGATGCACAGTTTTCAAGTTTTTTTTGGAAAGAGTGGTCTGGAAATGTTGGATGCACTCATGGCTAGGCCTGATTTTTCCCATTAAGCATGATATTAATTTCACTATACTAAATATTGATTTTTTTTTAAATGGCCACAGAAAGATCTACTTGTAGATGTTTATAAATTGGACCCATATGTGCATTCCAAATTTACGGAGGACTACTAAATAAAATTTAAATAAAAAAAAATAAAGATTGTCAAATAAATATTTACATAAAAACAAGCAAAAAGCTAAATACAGACAGTATGATTTACTTTAGAAAACGCTGCATAAATTCATCCCATTTGGCGTTTTAGATTCTTTTGAACATATGTAGGTGCTGTTTGTCAATCAGAAAACGCTTCTATGTTTTATCTTGCTGTCAATTGCGGGAAAAATGACAGATGAAAGGCTTATGATAAAGTGCTGTGAGTTTAAAAACTTGAAGACGATGTGTGTGCGCGTGCATGCGAAGCAGAGTCATATATTGATACAACACCTGAGCATTGAGCACAGATGACTTTATGACAAACACTGCATAATATAAAGAATAAAATCAGTTGTACACTGTATAAAAATATAACATTTTGAAATATTTATATTTACCGGCCTATATATATATCGGTTATCGGCCTGCAAATGCAAATATCATGTCAGCATCCATACTTGTTGCAAAAAGGTCAACTTTGAGGAGCTTGCCAAATCAGGAAATGATACACAGTAGTCCAGGAGATCAGCTAGAGAGCAAGTGTGGATAGCTGTACCGTACCTCAGTTTTCAAAAGTCTGTTTTTCAGTCTGTCTGCACTAGGGGAGTCAAACTAAGTCCATTTTCATGGGTCGATAAAGTAGTCGATGGAGTAGTGTGGATGCCTGGTCTCATGGTAACAAAAACTTATTTTACAAACATGTTTGAAGTCAAAATAATGGTAATAAACTATTCGCTTGTTAAGTCGTGAAATATCTGTCACGTATGAAATACTGTTTCTGGGTCCAAGCCGCTGCTCATTTGAATTGAGAAAATATTCGTTTATGGCCACTTTTTAGTCATATAACACATTAATGTGAATTTTATATAAAATCATTGTGTACACAACAGTCTCTGGACTTGCTGCATCACAAATAGCAAACTTTTTACAATTTATAAAAAATGAATCACTTTCTGGCCAGTGGATATTAGGCATGGATAATGTGATCGTGATTTTCGAAAGTATTACAGTGCTTTGAAAACCTTCATTATTACCATTTGATGAATCTCCCCATACAGCTTGATAGAGCGATTGTACCCGGAAGCCGCTTCACATGACGTCACACTTGACAAGCGGATAAATGTGGGATTTATCTCCAGGAAGAAAGCCGGGGCTACTAACAATGAGACTATGGAATCTGGCATCACTAGTGCACCTCATTGTTTTACTTGCAGATCTCCTACTAGCTGACCTCCATTATACTCACCCCCTCAACCCCACTCCCACCAGTGTCAAGGCACCAATGTAAACCTTAAGTTTCTATTTTCTCTGCCCCAAATAAGACTCAAACCAGCATTTCCAGCTTGAGAGACCACAATCCCATCCGGGTCACGGCACCAATGTAATCAATTCCGGCTGGTCAAAACTCCTAATACTCCTCCAGGTCTAAACAGGACTCAAACCAAAATTTTTCAGAATGAGAAATGAATGCACCAGGACACTAAAGACCACAGAATCTACCTTCAGTTGTTAGTGTGCTTCTTGAAGCCAGGAGTAGTAAGGTTTACTTTCACAGCTCCTACAAGCTGGGCTTCATTATACTCCTCAACCACACTCCCATCCAGTTCACGGCACCAATTAAACAAACACAATCTCACGGCAATTCGTAACTTTTTGATTAAGTGGCTAATTCGTATGAATTCATACAATCTCATTTGTACAATTTAGTACAATTTTCTTATCCCCCAATGACAGTTGTGTTTAGGGTTGGGGTTGGGTGACATAAATGTTTTTGCGACTAAACTCGTACCAATTCATACGAATTAGCCACTAAACTGACAAAATTTAAAATAGGTATGTTTCCTTGTGAGATCAGGCTAAACGAAACCTACCAGTGTTGAATGAGACACAGGCTCATTAACAAGAACGCTAAAGACATGAAAGTCACTAGTGTTTCTCTCTAGGCCAGAGTAGTAATGTTTCCTCGCTTAGATCCGACTAGATGGCCTTCCTTACACATCAAACCATAGAAAGAAAGGCTGTGATTACCTGTCTGACCAAGAGACATCAAATGCCAAGGGTTGTTGGGTTTGTCGGATCAGTGTGTTAACCTGTCTGTTGGCCAGTATAAACATGACAGCTGTGATTCCCATCATTCTACTGTACAGCCAACCGCCGGATTTAGTACACACTTGAAACATTGCCGTTTGGCAGCATGAACTATCCATAAGTGGGCGATTCTTGGCCAGAATAAACTCCAAAGTGCACCACACGTTCTTTTGCATGGCTCTGCAAGACTGCCCATCATCTATTCTAGAAAGACACACTAATACATTCCCTACTGAAATCGCAGACTCTCACCTGTGTAATCCTCTCGACAGATGCAGGTGTAGCCTCCCTCTCTTCGAGCACACACTCCTCCATTCATGCAGGGGTTGGAGTAACACAGGTTAATTTCAATTTCGCAGTAATCTCCGGTAAATCCGGCTGGACAGCGGCAGCGTAGGCCTGTGATGGGATGGATGGGCCGGAACAGAGTGGATGGGGAGGCGATAAAGGGAGCAGAGCTGTTGAAGCGGAGCACGCTGATGCACTTCATGTAGTTCTGACACGGCTCGCGCAAACACACGTTATCATCAAATGGGAGAACCTGCCGGAATACAACAACAAATGGTGCATTTAATAATGTGTGCAGAATACTAGTATCACCACAGAAATCAACTGTCAATTAATTTATTTAAAAAGAAACATGAATGATTTTAGCAATTTATTAAATAAAACAGAAAAAGACTGAGTAAATTGACTTGGCCTATCTACAAATTGCCCTATTTCCATAGAATGATTTAAACAAACCATTGTCATATTGATGATCTGGTGCCTTCTATGGATGATTTGTGTTTTCAACAATTTCTTCCTAGTGTTTTATCTAGAACAGGGGTGCCCAAACTTTTGCTTACCAAGGGCCAAAACCCAAACTTGATTGAGGGTGGTGGGCCGAAGCTAAGTATACCATTAAAGCTGCCATGGTAATTTTCTAATGTATTAATATTCAAAAATAAATTAAATTAAAAAAGTCTTTAATTGTATTAATAATAATACTTTTTTTTTTTACATTTTATAACAAACTTCTTACAACAAAAACATAAACACAGTTCTAACACAATGCTGTTCAATGCTGAATACACAAGTCAATCTGCGCCGCCTTGTGCACTGTCCTCTATCTTTGAATGACAGCCTTTACATTTTTAAAAATCTAATTCATGCACCATTTAATTTAAAAAAATCATTTATATTGGCTTATTTTGTAGCTCAACAAACAATCAAACAAAAAAACAAACAAACAAAAGATTACATTAAACTAGAAATGACATCTGAAATTAAATGAATGAATCTCTGTTGAAGGAATTCGCCCTAGCCAAACCTTCTAAATCTCTTCTCAGATGGGATGGTGGGCCAAATCAAAGGTTACCATGGGCCAACTTTGGCCAACAGGCTCTAGCTTGGGCATCTCTGATCTAGAACAATCTGTTACTAATTAAAACATTTTCTTTTTTGTTTTGTATAATTTTTTGTTATTGTTGTTTTTCTATTAAATTGAAAACAAAGATGTAAATATGATTGTGATGCAGGCCCGGATTGTTTAATCGGGAGGGCCAGGAGAATTCCCGGTGGGCCGGTCCCTTTTTTGGCCAGAAGGGCCGGTGTCCCTAGCTTCCTGCACTCTCAGCGGTCACTTTTTTTTTCTTTCATTCATTCATTCATTCATTCATTCATTCATTCATTTATTTATTTATTTATTTATTTAACCATACACTCATTCTTTTTATTTATTATTTTACCGCAGCTCTACTCTTTTTATTAACTTTCTCGCAGCCCCATGAGCAGAATGCAGCCTGCTAATTAATGATGACGTAATTATCATTCGGCACCTTTCTCATTAGCAATATCATTTGTTAAGAGATATGCGAGAGATGAAAAATTGATAATTAAAAGCGTAAATGTGGCGCTGAAAAGGCCAGATTTAAAAAAGCGGAGTAAATTTTTTTGTTAAAACCAGCGGCAGCGAGAGTACAACAACACATGAAGACGATGAAATGGAATATATATTCAGATATTGCAGAAAATGACATTGTGAACAGTATTGGAGATTTAGCTACCCTTTAATGTTCTCATATTTATGAAAAATATTTGAAGTTATAAAGCAGCTGATTCTTAGAAAAAGACATGATAGTGTCATTAGAAAATCTTTACGATTAATCTTCATCTTATTTAATTTATATTTTAATTTGTTTGATATTTTTTCATTTCAAGGTTTGGATATTTATGAGCACTAATTCTTACAGAAAATAAATTCTGATACTGTTAAACATGATATTGTGTTAACGGTTTAAATAAATCTTCACTGTAAAGTACTGAATTGGAAATGACTTTATTTTAATATAGTCAGTCGTGAATTGAAGTGGGCCGATCTAAGACTTGAAACTCCAGGGCTGAAAAGGAGTCCCACTCCAGCCTTGTTGTGATGTATTAAATTGTCACATCTCAATAAAAAATTGTTTAAAAAAACATTAATAATCATTTTCAAAACAGACTAATTTTTAGACATTTAAAACAGTTAACATTTAAAGTTTCAATAGGAGCCATTTTTTTGATAGACTTAGGGCATTTTCTGTGTATACTGTAGTTAGATAAGGATCAAGGCTTAGTTGGGACTGCATTATTCAATGAATGAAGAAGGACACTTTACAGCACATTGTAAGATAAAGAGGCGCTCCATGGATTTCAGCTGTGATAACTAATGTGCCCAGTCACAGAATCAGACACTGCAGCTTTTTATGTAACACGGTTCCTGTAATGAATTATGATACAGCTTGGTGCACCGGTCCATTGGGGCAGATTGCTATCTCGTTTCAACCGAACTGCTATTCATATTCAAGCAATCTCTTGTTTTCTTGGTACAAATTAAAGCACAACTGCAATGTTTATATAACTTAAATAAACCATACTAGGGTAAAACTGCACCAAGTTCTAAAACAAATGTCAATTGAGAAACCCTTAAAATTCAGTCAAACCTTAATTATTCATTTTATTAATTCTGTGCATTGCAATTTTTAGTATTTGAACATAGAATGGACAAAATAAATGTTTAAATGCACAAAAAGAAGTATATTTGCAAAATTTATTATTAAAATTATTATTAAACTTTATTTATTAAAGTTTCTTAATTTAACTGCATTATTCACTGAATAAACAGCTTTATTATGTCATATATACTATTAAAGTTGTGGCTTCCAAATCTTCTTTGGAGGCAAAATGTCTATAGAACACCTAAAAATGTATCAAAACTGACAATAAATGTAAAGACTGTTAATTGAAACATTTAAAACACACCGCACAAAATGCCATTGTATTTAACAAAACACAAACCCATATAGAGCCATTAGTATAAGTGATAGACAAAATGTATATGATATATTCTCACACAATGAAATGTATGCATTAAACATTGCTTAAAAGAATAGCTCACTTAAAAATAAAAGTCACATCGTAGCAGAAGCTCTGATGAGAGCAGACAAATGAGGATAACTAAACACTGGCAACTAATTGATAGTGAAAAGCAAGAAGCTAAAATGTCAGGATTTCACTGCAAGAGAACAAGAGCTTAAGTTCTTTTGCTCAGCCGTATTTGTTTAAACCAGAGTACATCCTCATCATCATCATCATGTGTCATATGTTGAGTCAGAGATCAGGCAAATAAGAATGTGCATCGGGGTATCTGCAGGTTTCATCAACTCAAATTTAAGACTTGTAAAGACCTTTTTGACCATTATGAATGAAGTTTTAGACTTATACAAGGCTAAACACTAGGGATTTTTTCTAATGTTTGCCACAAAAAAATGTAAGCCACATATTAAAATGTTAGACTTAACTGTAAACACTTTTTTCAACATGATATTTCTTTTTTTTGTAATGACCAGTTTAACATTGTTAAAAGTGTTTTATTATGAAGACAATTACATAAAGTGTCAAAAATATATATTTGTTGGCTTTTGGTCCAAATTGATTGAATAGAACTTCTATTCAATCCTTAAATGTCATGCATATTTATAAATATTATGTCTGCCTTACATCTATAAATTGTTTTTGTATAAATGGAAGATAATGTAAAGCGATTTGTTGCTCTGTTATTATCATGAGGAATTATGTCATTTTCTTTCTTTCCCTGATTAGGGAATTTCATTTGGAGAAATTGCTGCAAAAAATGTTTAACTGCGGTTGTGAATTATAACTCTTTGCAATAAAAAACTTTAATCACTTTATCATTCTATTTTGTTTCCTATTGCATTAGTCTGGCTGAGATTCTTTTGATGGTGCTGTATAATTGCTGTATTGTTTACTAGTGTTTTGGTGCATGTTCTAGTGGGTACCAGGTGATAACACTGAGATAATTTTGTTAACACATATATAGACCATTTCAATGTGGCCATGTCACTGGCCCATGAACACTTCCTGCTTGTTACCAAACTATTTGAGAAATGTAACAAGAGGCAATTTAATCATATCTTAATGCTAAAATGGCTGCCATAACATTATTTATCAATGTGGGGAGCTTTTTAGATAGTTGGAAGCTATGTAAATTCAAAATGTAATGCAGGAAATACATTAGGACCATTGTTATTGTTTACATCCCTCGAAATGGTCTATACTTGATGTACACTATTAGGGGTTATGCAAGTAAAAAATTAATTATAAAAAAAAGTTTTATTGAGATGGTTTGTTGGTGATTGGATGGATATTGGCCTGATTATTATAATAATAATACCTTACATTTATAAAGCGCTTTTATGTACACTTTAAGAGCTTCACACATTTTTGGGGGAATCTCCTCATCCACCATATTGCGCCAGACCGCACACCACACACCAGCTGATTGGTGGAGAGGAGACAGAGTGATGAAGCCAATTATGATATGGGGATGGTTAAGAGGCCATGATGGCCAGAATGCCGGGGTTAAACCCCCACTCTTTTTCGAAGGACATCCTGGAATTTTTATTGACCACAGAGAGTCAGGTAAACGTCTCAACCAAAATACGGCGCTCACTGAGCAGTATAGTTTCCCCTTCACTATACTGGGGCAGTAGGACCCACACAGACCGCGGGTTGAGCGCCTGCTGCTGGTCTCACTAACACCTCTTCCGGCAGCAATCTAGCTTTGCCATGTGGTCTCCCACCCAAGTACTGACCAGGCGCAGGCCTGCTTAGCTTCAGTGGGCGACCATGTAAGAGTTGCAGAGATCTAGCTGCCGGCAAATTGGGTTAGCTAGGCAGCTAAATTAGGTAGCTTTACTTAGACAGAAAAAAAAATAGATTTAAGACCAACAAAACAATATTTCAGAGATTTTAAGACTTTTTAAAGCCTAAAATTGTGTTTTTGAAATTTAAGACTTTTTAAGAGCCAGAAAATACCCTGGTACATTCGGCAGCCACCGGAAGTCAGTGATTTGACTTTATCATTTAAAAATTAGAAAAGTATTTGTTACAAAAGCACATCTATCTGCTTAATAAGACAGATAGATGTGCATTAACTCCCTGGTGGCATACGAGTTATTTTATGACCGATTTATGCTTGGAATTATGATGGAATTTTCAATAAAGTCCCACTACTTAACACTATTATACAGCATGGAAGAGGCAGGATAAAACTTAAAACTACTCCAACTGCGTTTGTCTGAAAGAAGAAAGTCATAAACATCGAAGATGCCTTGAGGATGAGTAAATTATGAGCAAATTCTCACATCTGAGTGAACTATTGCTTTAAGCACCCAAATGCTTTATTAGGCCTCTGAGTGTGTTTTACCTCCATATGTGCGAGGGCGTTGAGTCGAGGCCTGTTGAGGTACAGCTGCTCCTCCAGAGCCTCCGAGGGGAAAAACTGTCCTCCTGGCAGTGCGGCAGAGAAGCTCACGTTGAGCACCTTTCCTGCATCTGCATCCGGCTGCACGTTGAACACAAACACATCATCGGGAGAGACCGACAGCACGGCTGACACCCCGTCCAGGAAGTGAGTGAGCAGCGGGGACAAGAAGAGCTCCTGGGACATGTTTTGGAGTCGCACGGTGATGCTGCTGCTGAGCATCTCCTCTGTAATGATGAGCACCCGCAGCACACACTGAGCACTGACGCTGTGGATGCCATCTGAAAAACACAAAGGACCAGATGAAAGTGGGTTAGTGTGCAGTAATAAGCTTTATGATTATAAATCTTGGTCTGTTTCACAGTGTGAGCAAAAGCAGGAAGTCAAGTCTCTTTAGTTTTGTTAGTTTTTGTTAGCTTATTTATATAGCACATTTTGTACAACACTACGTTGCCCAAAGTGCTGAACACAATCAATACTAATTAAAATAAGTCCTACATCCCATACATAACAATTAAAACATAAGACAATCTCCTCAACATTCAAGGCTCAAATGCTAAAGAACAAAAATGACGTTTCAGAAGCTTTTTAAAAACAGATAGAGTTGGAGCGTGTCTGATGTGGGGTGGAAGCCCGTTCCAAAGTTTTGGGGCGATAACAGCAAAAGCCTGATCCCCAATTTGCTTACACCAGGACCTTTGTACCGAAAGAATAAACTAATCAGAAGACCTTAGTGACCTACCAGGATTATAAACATGTAGGAGGTCTGAGAAGTAAGGTGGTGCCAGATCATTTAAGGATTTAAAAACAAAAATGAATAGTTTAAAATCAATCTGTGACCTAACAAGCAGCCAGTGCAGAGAAGAAAGAACTGGGGATATGTGCTCATACTTGCGAGTCCCTGTCAGAAGTCTTGCAGCCGCATTTTGGGCTAATTGCAATCTATTCAGGGCATTTTGACTACTACCCACGTATAAAGAGTTGCAATAGTCAAGTCTTCTCAAAATAAAAGCATGAATCACCTTCTCAAGGTCATTAAAAGAGAGATATTACTTCACTTTTTAGTTTGCAAGTGAAGTGATAAAAAGATGTCAAAACACAGGACTGCAGTTTCTCTGACATTCACACTTTAAAGCATTTCAGATCAGAGAAGAGTAAAATATAGTTTTGATAGTTCTCCTAAGAATTACAATTCTATCATCATGTGCTCAACCATCCAACTTTTCCAAAGATTGCTTTTTCAATATATTATGAAGAATGTTGCGGTCATAGTGTTGTTTTCCTACTGTGGATGTCAATGGCTACCAGTTTCAAATGTTTTTCAAAATATACTATTTTATAATAATCAAAAAAATAAATTAATAAAGATTTGAAAACACTTAAAGTGATATTTTAGCACAAAATGATCATTTACTCTCTATTTACTCAACCTCAAGTGGTTCCATAACTGTTATGAGTTTCTTTCTTCTGTTGAACACAAAAGAAGATATTTTGAAAAACGTAGTAGGAAAAACAAATACTATGGAAGTCAGTGGTTACTGGTGTTCAGCATTCTTCAAAATTGGTTTTAAATGTAGATAAATCTAAATGAATGCTTTTCACAAATTGTTCCACCCCTGTGCAGAACCATCCATTAATTACCACTGCCCAAGGTGAACAAATAAATCTTGTGTCCAGCTATAAGTATTTAGGCTTTTTACTTGATCAGGAGCTTTCCTTCAAAGCACACATAGCAAATTAGGTTCGGAAATTGAGAGCTTGGGTATTACTATCGAAATGCATCCTGCTTTTCTCTTAAAGCTCATAAACATTTGGTGTTTGCAACATTTTTACCGTTGATTGACTATGGTGATGTTTTATATATAAATGCTTTATCCAAATGTCTTCAGTCGTTAAACTCTGTTTATCACAGCTCTCTGAGGTTTGTTACAGGCTGTCAGAGACTAACTCACCATTGTGAACTGTATGCCAAAGCTGAGTGGCCTTCTCTGAATGTAAGAAGGTACACCCACTGGATGACTCTGGTCTACAAGGCTCTTCTGAGTCTGGTGCCTTTATACCTATGTTCCCTTCTTCATAGGTCAAAAAGCCAGTATGCCCTACGTTCAAGTGAATCTGTTCCCAGGGTTAGAACTGAAATGGGGAGACATGCCTTTAGTTATGCCACCCTCTCATCCTGGAATACTTTTCAGTCTGAACTAAAAATATCTGAGCTCATCCCAATCAAATCTATTTACTTAATCCTTTATTAAAACACAACAACAGTCCATTTCTCAATGTATGTGTTTTCAACATATTGTAGTGTGGTATAGCTGAACAACTAAACTCTATTTTTTATATTTACATAACTTTCTATTTATTTAATTTTTTTCATAAGTTGTGTGTTACGGACTTCATCTCAATGGGTTTTATATATATATATATATAATATCTTCTTATCTGAAAGAAGCTCTCTTGAAATAAAGAACCCCTTGTGGGAGAGTAAATTAACCCTTTTCACAAGACAAATGATGAATGGTCATCAGCAGTTATTTTTATCTTTTTTTTTTTATTTTATTTACATTTTTATATTTATAAAGCTATACTTTGTATCATATTATCTTTGCATCAAATTACAAAAAAACTAATAAATGATTATGCGAGGTGTTTCTAATGCAGTGTCAATGGCCTGGACAGTAAGTTTGACATTGTTATCCATTATGGCTGCTACAAACATTTTTTATTTTTTTTGAAAGTCGTGAAAACACTTTTGTGGATTTTTTTCTTTAGTCATTTGTGTAAATCAGAATGCAAACAAAATTATGGTACTCTCCCATTCTCTGTGCTCTAATTTGATTAAACTATGACGACTTCTGCTGCTGAGAAACCCAGAAATGTGAAAAGGGTCTATAGTGAGTAAAACTTTCATTTTGGGTTGAACTAACCCTTTTGAGGGTGAGTGAATGGGAAGTGAATTTTCAGTGTTTGTGTAAAATACACCTTTAATTTTAAACCTTAATATTACACCTTTTGCCACGCAGCGTCTTTAAGCAATTAACTTAGCAATGTATAGAAAACTATGTAAAGAGACTTTAAAAAGTTTGAACGAGGCACAATTTCATTTAATAACATGTCAATTGACTAACAGAAATTGAATACATGTGAAGAGCACGTCACAGGCATTTTAAACGTTTAATATAGCTAATAAATTAATCTTTTAAAGGGATAGTTCACCCAGAAATCATCAATTACACTGCTTTTGTTTTGTTTGAGTTTCTTTTTGTTTCTATTGAACACAAAAAGAAGTTCTTTTGAAAAATGTGGAAAACTGATAGCTATTGTAAAAAATAATACACTTCTATAATACATTTTCCCCCATTATATATGTCAAAGTTAAATGGACAGTATATTTTTATTTTAGGGAGAACTGTCCCTTTAATGCAGCAGCAGCTGTGAGAGTTACACTATTTCCAAAGTCCATCTCTACATGCAGAAGTGAGTCATGTGAGTTGGTGTCAGTACAGCCTGTCATATATATTATCTACAGCTCGCTGACTTGTGAAATTAGCAACATACTGTTGAGTGAATCATGTGTGCTCATCAAGTGCACATGTACTTTACTTTATGCTCATTCACACATAAATGCATTTACATACTACATATTTAGTAACACTGCATCTGTAACAGCTGGTGACTTGAGAAAACTTCATGAAACTTGTCATGCGTTCTACTATGCTTATGCTACTTTGACCGTAAATAATATGGAAATTCATAGTTTTTTAAAATAATGAAATACATTTAACAATATTTTACATTAAAATTACACATATGATACCATGTTAAATCACTTTGAACTGTTAACCATTCAAAGTTTTTACAGTAGCTTTTTTAGGTATCATTTTACAATATGGTTGTTTTAGATAATGCATTTACTAATCTGAACAAACAATAAACAATACATTTATCACAGTATTTATTCTTGTTAGTTAATGTTAGTTCATGAAAATACAGATGTTCATTGTTAGTTCATGTTAACTCATGGTGCATTAACTAATGTTGACAAGCATAAATGTGGATGTTAATAATGCCTTAGTAAATGTTGAATTATGATAATAAATGCTGTAGAGGTATTGTTTATAATTAGTTCATGTTAGTAAATACATTAACTGATGAAACTTTATTGTAAAGGGTGACCTTTTTATATGAGATATTCACAATATGTGATTAATTAGTAATTAGTCACTTGACAGTCCTATTACTTTCTCTAGTACTTACATATACTCACTGGCCACTTTAATAGGTACACCTTACTAGTACTGGGTTGGACCCCCTTTTGCCTTCAGAACTGCCTAATCCTTCGTGGCAGATTCAACAAGGTACTGGAAATATTCCTCAGAGATTTTGGTCCATATTGACATGAAAGCATCACACAGTTGCTACAGATTTGTCGGCTGCACATCCATGATGCGAATCTCCCGTTCCACCACATCCCAAAGATGCTCTATTGGATTGAGATCTGGATTGAGATTGTCAAACCAGTCTGAGATGATTCACGCTTTATGACATGGCATGTTATCCTGCTGGAAGTAGCCATCAGAAGATGGGTACACTGTGGTCATAAAGGGATGGACATGGTCAGCAACAATACTCAGGTAGGCTGTGGCGTTGACATGATGCTCAATTGGTACTAATGGGCCCAAAGTGTGTCAAGAAAATATCCCCCACACCATTACACCACCACCACCAGGCTGAACCGTTGATATAAGGCTGCATGGATCCATGCTTTGGTGTTCCTGACGCCAAATTCTGACCCTACCATACGAATGTCGCAGCAGAAATCGAGACTTTGTCCAATTTTGATGAGCCTGTGTGAATTGTAGCCTCAGTTTCCTGTTTTTAGCTGACAGGAGTGGCACCCGGTGTGGTTTTCTGGTAGCCCATCCACCTCTAGGTTGGACGTGTTGTACATTCAGAGATGCTCTTCTGCATACCTCGATTGTAACGAGTAGTTATTTGAGCTACTGTTGCCTTTCTATCAGCTCAAACCAGTCTGGCCATTCTCCTCTGACACCAACAAGGCATTTGCACCCACAGAACTTCCGCTCACTGGATATTTTCTCTTTTTTGGACCATTCTCTGTAATCCCTAGAGATGGTTGTGCTTGAAAATCCCAGTAGATCAGCAGTTTCTGAAATACTCAGACCAGCCTGTCTGTCACTAACAACCATGCCATGTTCAAAGTCAATTAAATCACCTTTCTTTTCCATCCTGATGTTCGGTTTGAACTGCAGCAGATCATCTTGACCATGTCTACAAGCCTAAATGCATTGAGTTGCTGCCATGTGATTGGCTAATTAGAAATTTGCGTTAACGAGCAGTTGGACAGGTGTACCTAATAAAGTGGCCGGTGAGTGTATATTTAAATGTCTCAAACCCTACAAAATATTATGTGGAAACTTTTTTTGTAGTACACGGTTATTTAAATGAACACAAACTGAAGTCAATAATTTAATGAATTTTAAAAACAAATAATGAATTACATATCTAAATAAAATGCTATTCTTGATATATTCTCAATTACTGCAATGAGAGATAGTGAAATTCATTGTCAATAATACTGTATAAAGCAATTATAAAATACAAATATAAGCAAAAGTGAGCTTGTGTATAATTTTTGAGATACAATTTGATCAAAGCCTAGTCTTGACAGTTCTTCTGACATTCACCTGTACACATTCATATTGGTTTGAGTTTAAATATTACACCCACAAGCTGTGAAGTTGGACCATTTTATTATACATATTTTTTGGCCAGCAAGTTTTGAAAACCCACAACATTGCACTTTTACCATTACAGCGAGAACTGAAGCATGACGGAGTGCTGTTAGTGTCTGAAGGACCATAAACACCCTGCCAGGCCATTCTGTATCATGTAATTCAGTATGTGCATGCTGTTTGTACAACATTGATGACATTTTCACAGTTGCCTTTCCATTTTCTAAATGATTTCTTCCTGAATACATTAAAACTGTTTTAGCAATAAAGTTCGCGAATACGGTCTTGGCAGCTCTAAAGTCGATTTAAATTGAATGAAAGAAAATGAAGAAGAGAAAGTGATTCAGCAGAGAGAGAGAGAGAGAGAGAGAGAGAGAGAGAGAGAGAGAGAGAGAGAGAGAGAGAGAGAGAGAGAGAGAGAGAGAGAGACAGAGATGGGGTTTGGGGTGAAGCTGCAGGAGGCTGATGAGGAGGAGTCAGAGAAGGGGAAGAATAAAAGCACCGAGGATAAAATGAATAAAGGAGGGGTGAAGAGAGACGTTAGATCATAATGTCATCCCCTTAAAAGTCATACCTTTCATGCTGATAAGCACTGCTCACGAACTACACCTTCCATCCCCCACATCCCTCTCTCACTGACACAGACGCACAAACAGGCTTTATTCTCAACTACACCTGCCATTTTAATCCATAACCCAATAATACAACAAATCAGCATTCTTCATTTCAGTGCCCCTAAAAATATCCTGTTCTGTTTAGGATTCTAAACCCACAGCTGTGGTTGTTTAATGTTTACTGTAACAATATTCCAGGTATTACTGAATGGGTATTTGTATATTAGAACCCGTGTATTTTACAACAAACTCTGCTTATGCCTTAGATTGTTCGTACTAATAACTGGTTTTCAGCATAAAATTAAATTACATCATAAAGGTAATACTGAGACAAAGACAAAATACACATTAAATTTAAATAATAATGCTATAATGACTAAATAACATTAAATCTAACACAAAACAACTGAATGTGCCTTGCAAGTTGAATGGAAGAAAAAACTAATTTATTTAAATAAACTATTCACATCATAAGGTTTTTTTTATAGCTATTTTCTATCTTTTTCTGTGTTCTTGTACTGTTTTTTTTTGGCAATGGGTTATATGCACAGCCAGTGTTTTTCAGCTAACATTAAACTTCTGGTTAAAGGTTAATGTGAGGTTCCTTTTACAGCATTGACGTTGTAATGTAATTAAAACACATTCAGTTAAATAGACTTAAGCATTCATTGAGTTGTTCAAGCATAAAACAAGATGAAAGACCGTGTGATTGTATGCGGCGTCAGTAGCATCAGGTTAGCGCAAAAACTCCATTGAAAATACTGGGGTAAAAAAAATCATATTTTAAAGACATGGAGGGGGGAAAACGAAATTTAATGCAGTGCTTCTTGTCCAGTCTGAGACCCACTTTATATAGTATATATCTATCTGGCAGTGAAGATCACAGATTTTATAAAGAAATCGGATCTTATACGTGGCGATTTTGTAATGGAAATACCAATGGAAGCGCTTGGGCTGTCTGACTGGAATTAAAAGTTCATGTGCATATAGCCTATTGTAAATAAATATAGCAATAATATGGCAATTTAATTACATTTTAATAAAAAAAACAACAACAACAACTGTTTAAAGGTCCCGAGATGTGCTTTAAAATGTGCATTTTTTATTCAATGTTTCAACTGAAAAATTAACAAAGGATGGGCGGGACAGAGTAGCTCCTCCCCTTTAAAAAAAACAGCCAATAGCGTTTTGTATATATCATAGCTCTGCCAGTGGTTGAGGTCAAGCACTTGAAGCGTCTTGAAGGGGGTGGGGCACGTCAGATACTAGAGAGCATTTGATTGGTCGAGATTTGATGAGAAACTACAGTAAGAGGTGACGTGAAATCAAAAACGTTAATCGATTTAGGGAAAAAGTGACAAACTGCAAGCTTTGGATGTTTATATCAGTTTTACATTTTATAAATGTGAATTTTGTCACTGTTTTGAAGCACACTAGCTATAAGATATCCTTAAAAGACTGAAACTAACATTAAAAATTTGTATTTTAATTTTACAGGATCTTAAATAGTGTCTTTACAGTACAATTACACAAACTATGATGCTCAAGTTTTCACCTAATACTGATAACCATTTAACAGTTTTAGTTTTTATCCTGACAAAATTCTTGTCGTTGATCCCAGTTGTAAGAGCAACAAATAATATCTTCACTTCTAGTTGATCATTAGGAAAAGTGGCAGAAGGTCGATTTTTCTGATGAATCATCTGTTGAACTGCATCTCAATCATCACAAATACTGCAGAAGACCTATTGGAACCCGCATGGAACCAAGATTCTCATAGAAATCAGTCAAGTTTGGTGAAGGAACAATCATGGTTTTGCGTTACATTCTGTATGGGGGCGTGTGAGAGATCTGCAGAGTGGATGGCAAAATCATTAGCCTGAGGTATCAAGACATTTGTGCTGCCCATTACATTACAAACAAAGGAGAGGGCAAATTCTTAAACAGGATAGCGCTCCTCATACTTCAGCCTCCACATCAAAGTTCCTGAAAGCAAACAAGATCAATGTGATCCAGGAATGGCCAGCCCAGTCACCAGACATGAATATTATTAAGCATGTCTGGGGTAAGAAGAAGGCATTGAAGATAAATCCAAAGAATCTTGATGAACTCTGGGAGTCCTGCAAGAACGCTTTCTTTGCCATTCAAGATGACTTTATTAACAAGTTATTTGAGTCATTGCAGAGATGTATGGATGCAGTCCTCCAAACTCATAGGAGTCAGACACAATATTAACTATTTTTCCACTGCACCATGACTTTATATTCTATACTGTACATTATTTCTGTTAAGTGACAAGACTTTTGTCTAAGCAAAGTCAGACCTTACTGTCCTAATTAAATAATTAAAAATCAAGGCATGATCATGTTTTATTTTGGTAAAATAAGCGTAATCTAGAGGCCTTTGCCTTTCATATTAGCCACGTCTGATACCAAATGATCAACTAGAAATCAAGTTATTATTTGTTGTTCCTAAAACTTGGATAGGTGACAAGACTTGTGACAAGTAGTGTAAATGAAAAACAAAATGCACAAACAATTTTCCAAATCACTAGTCCTTATTAATTGAATATTTTGACATTTGCCGTCAATCTCATTAGTGTTCGGGAGCAGTAAGGTCTAATTCATGAATGAACTATTCCTTAGAATGAAATCTATTAAATCAACCAATTGATCTAGTTCACAAAACCAGTCTGCATGATTAATCAAAAAGCATAATAATCTACACTCAATAATCTAATTGCAACAGATAACAGTGAACAAACAGTACATTTCAATTTGGTTATTTAAGGAAAACCGGAAATAAAATATATAAACGAAGACAGAAATTTCATTCTGGGTGAACTGTCCATTTTAAAAAGCCCCTAATCCTGCTTTACTTTGCATTTACCATTTAAGAATTACAGTTTAGCTCAAAACATTTGTACATTTCTTCAGTATTTGACTGTAATGGCTCAAGAAATTAAGTCTTGATAGTCAAGCGCAGCGTGTGAGTGTCAACAAGAGGACGACAGCCACGGCTTGAAGTTTTTAATGTCACTGGATGTCTCGGTGTCTAAGGAGATTATATCCTCCTTTGATGAAATGCCACCCAGTGCGAGAGACAGAGAAATGGAAAAAGCGACAGAGGGGTTGTAGGAGGACGGGAAGAAGGAGTGTTTACATAGAAAAAAGACGAAGGCAATATCAAGAAAACGAGATCCAGGAAGGTGTGCTGGTGAAAAAAGCTGAGACGAGGAAAAAAAAAAGGGATGGGGGTGCGGGAGAGGCTGGGGGAAGGGTGCGAGGAAGCAGCTGGTTTGATTACAGGATTATAAGGCGGTGACTCCCTACTGACCTCCCGAAAACTGTTCCTGTTCCTCTCCTTAACACACACCACCATGCAGTCATTAAACTAGAATAACAATCAGTGCTAAACAGCACACAAGCAACAATTTCAATAACAATCATTTTTTCTCTTATATTCTGACTACACAAGGTCAAACAAATACCTGCTATTACTGCAAAATAACAAGTAAATCATTTCATCACTATGAATGGTCACAGGTAGTGCACGGGTAACACACTATCGTTACTAAATCTGAATAAAACTAAACAAATTTTTATTTGAAATGATTAATGGAGGAAAATGTTATTATTATGCTGATTAAATCAACACATTCAAGCTCCCACAGAGGATAAGTCAAATATCAGCATGAGTGTGTGTGCGTGTGTGTGTGTGTGTGTGTGTGTGTGTGTGTGTGTGTGTGTGTATGTGTGTATGTGTGTGTGTGTGTGTGTGTGTGTGTGTGTGTGTGTGTGTGTGTTCTTTGTATGCAGATCTGTGCCTATGATGTCTGACATTAGCAGTCAGTGGAAGAAGTAGAATATGAAAAATTGGGATATAATTGAAGCTGCAAATATTGACTCTACACTAGGCATGGGACGATTTTGGATACGTTTTTAACGTATACCGCGGTTTGGAAAAATCGAATTTTCTGCTATACCTATGATACCGGTATATGTAAGATTTTTTATTTACATTTTCTTTTTGTTTTTTAGAAAACAGTATCTCCAGTAGAAAACATATTCAAAATGTCTAAGATTATAAAGACAAATTTAAACTGTTTTCGTATGATAAGACCATATATATCTTTTAAAGCAGCGCAAATGTTTGTGCATGCTATGATATTATCAGGTATGTCTTATTGTGCAATAATCTGGGGTCAAGCAACACAGTCAGTTGTTAGGCCTGTAATGTCACTTTACAAACAAACTTTAAAAGTGATGGATCAGAAACCAATAAAATGGCACCATTGTCAAATTCTTAAAAAATATAATTTGTTAAGTTTTGATGGTTTTTTAAAGTTTTCGTTATTAAAAACCATGTTTAAGTGCCCCTAAAGTAGTCTGTGAGTTGGTACATAAAATCAGCAGTGATGGGGCGAAGACTAGAGGGGCAGTAAGTGGGAATTGTAGAATCCGCAGATGCAGAACCGCTGTGGGTCAGTCATCCTTTTCAGTAAAAGGTTCACATCTATGGAATGCCATGCCTTTTCATTTAAAATTATTATCAGAACTCCCAGTTTTTTCTGTAAAGCTGAAAGAATGGTTGAAATCTTTACAGAAATGTGAGCATTAAATATTAATCTTTCAGGTTGGTTCTGTTTACATTTCTCTTTATGCAGATTGACTTGCATTTTGTGGTTGTGGCTCTGTATATACTGTACATTTTTGTTGTATTGTGTTTTACTCGCGATTGTTTTATTTTTATTTTTTATGTAAAGCCTAACCAGGGACGAGGGCTGCAAATTAGCTTTATGCTATATGCCCCATGTATGCAACATCAGTTATCTTTGTATAACAATGTCAAGTGTATTGTCCCTGTTAAATAAACAAGCAAATAAATAAAAAAAATTTAAAAAGATGTCATTTTAAATTGTAAAGAAATCTGTGTTTTTTGAAACTAATGAAGACAGCAGAAGACAGAAATTCATTTGAATTATTTAGCCTGACATGTTTACTGTTCCAAAATATTATAAATGTTTCTCAAAATAAAATATATTGTGTTCAAATGGAAAACAAAGTTTTTGTTTTTTACCCAGACATTTAAAAAGAGGATATTATATAGCAGTAATCACAATACCGTCAAACCATGATATTTTTATCCAAGGTTTACATACCATCAGAATCCTATGCCAGCCCATGCCTACTCCGCAAACTCTGTCATAAACTAAAGAAAGTTTATAGTGTGAAGGAGTGGATGTCAGTAAATTGTATTAAGAAAAATAATGTTATCAAAACAGATTTTTATGGGGTCAAAAGCAAATTTTTGTTAGATGTTTGGATGAGGGAAACCCAGCCTGATCTCATGAAAAAAGCATAACTATCAGTTTAGTGGCTAATTCATACAAATTTTTACAAGTTCACTCGTACGAAAATGAACGATTTAAAAAAGGAGAAGTAGCACCCAACCCTGCCCCTAAACCCAACCGTCATTGGGGGATAAGCAAATCATGGTAAATTGTACGAATGAGATTGTACGTATTCATACAAATTAGCCACTAAATCAAAAAGTAACGAATTGCCATGAGATTGTTGGGGAATCCACATTCAAAATCCTGGCACAAACAAATCCCTTGAATGCACACACATACACACGCGCACACTCAATTCAGTATATACAATAATAGGTAGCATATTGGTAGGTTTTAAAGAGGGCAATTTTCCATTTCTTTCATCTGAAATCATTTTCCTTTCTGCCATTCAAAAGCCAAGACCTGAACTCAGTGAGTCCTTCTTTCAGTTCCCCTTGCAATCACTCGTCTGCCATTCACCATCCTCCATTTCCCATGTCTCTATTCCACTTCAGTGTTTTGTCATTTTCTCTTCCTCAGTTTGTTTTCTTCCCCTTCCTCTACACAATCACAAACCCATCCTTTCTCCCTTCTTCATTGCATCTCTCTCTCTCTCTCTCTATTTCTCTCTCAGACTCCTTTAATCTTTTATAATCCCGCTCACCCAGTCTAAAGTGAACTTTATTTTAGGCTTGTTTTTGCACAGGGGGATCGTTCCAAACATCTCTGTGTGTCTGTGCGTGTGTTTGATGCCATTCTTGCCGGGGTCTCCGGAAAGCATGCAAATAGCTTTTACCGGCTCACAAAAATAAAGAAACAAACAAATAGGTTTTACTGGTCCCTACAGTATAGGCTATTCAGGTTTAACTACCTGACACAGCAAACATGACACATGCTCAAAAAATTCTCACAACAGCAACTGACACATTTGACACGCTTTTAAACATTGAAATTACAAAATCTAGCATGACCAAAACAGGCCCCCGAGTCTCACAGGGCAATGCATTAAATGCTTAGATGTAGTCGTTGCTTTGAAATTAGTCACCTGGAAATATATTTCTATCGCATTAGCTAAGAGGCACTGAACTACAGACACTTACACACACTCACAAACACAAACACAAACACACACACACACACACACACACACACACGAGTATATAAACACACACTTAATATGCTCAAACAAGCCCAGATGCTGGCATAAACAAACTAAAAGCTTGCATGAACGCATATTAAACCATCCGATCATACAAACACACACACACAAAATCTTGGGCCTGGTTTGACAGCTGATTACTGTGCTCCGTTTGTTTCCAAAGCCAGGCTTCCCCTAAGGACGTCCTATTACACTCAAAGTAAAATAGAACAGAGAGGGGGGAATGCAAGATAAGAGGACTGTCTGTAATCCTCTATTAAACTACATTTACAAGTACACACACACTTTCATTTTGGGATATATGCATTGTCTGTGAGGCCAATATGGTATACAGTGTATTGTGCATCATTAATGACCAAGCAAAATCAACATTACAGCTAATCACATACGTTTACATCGGCTCTTCTTAGGGAATAACAAGATAAAAGCAACACTGAGCTTCAAACTATGTCAGCTCATCTGAGCTGTGCTCATTGAGAATCTGTAACTGCTGTTTGTCAGGGTAAAGTGAAATACAAAGGAATTATTTAATAGGAAACTCCTTCAACTTAACCTTCCTTTTCCCTTAGGACCACACATTTCTGAAAAAAAGCCCCACAAGACAGAAGAAAGCTGCGTTTTATTTATTTAGCCGAAAAGAAAATGGCTTAGACCAAAGTGTTGTTCTTACAGTAATGTGGTGCATAGCAGAACCATTTTGATTCCCTAAAAAATATTTCGGTAATCACAGCAGATCATTTCAGTGATTCTTTCTTGGTTTAAATAATATTTAAAATACCTTTTTGTACTATAAACAACCTTTTGGAAAGAATCTATTGAATTTGAAGATTCTTTATGGACTCATAAATGCTAATAAAGAACTTTTATATAAAAGTACACTGTGAGTGAAAAATAAGGAAAGAAATGGCAGACAGAAAAAAGGGGCAAAATGTGTAATGAAGAGGAAGAGGGGGATGGAAATGAAAGTGTGCTTTCCTCATAGGAGAGAATTTTACCAGAGGGTAACTGAGCTGTCCAACACTGCAGTGTTACAAACTCCCCAACCTATATGCCTCACACACAAACACACACACATTTTTCAAGACACTTCTATACAGCTTAAAGTGACATTTAAAGCCTTAACTACGTTAATTAGGTTAACTAGGCAGGTTATGGTAATTAGGCAAGTTATTGTATAACGATGGTTTGTTCTGTAGACTATTGAAAAAATATATAGCTTAAAGGGGCTAATAATTTTATATTATATATATATTATATAATATTATCAGACATACTGTGAAAATTTTCTTGCTCTGCTAAAAATAATATTAAAAAATAAATAAAAATCAAAGGGGGGCTAATGTTTCTGATTTCAACTGTGTATTTCTAAGCAATAAATAAACATAAATTGCTGCATTGTGTTTTTACCATTTTAGTCACCATGTCTGTAAATAACAAATCACCATTTGCAACCTTTCAAAAGCCACAATTATCTACACTTCCCAGCAATGCCATCATCAACAACAGCAGCAGCAGCAGCAGCATCTGTCGTAAAGCAATGCTCTCCTCAGCACTTACACACTCTCATGTTTCCACTGAGACTCTTGAAGGGTATTGTTACCTGCTAACTCCACTAAGAAATCATTCTGGCATAAAGTAATTTACATTGATCGCTAAATGTCTTTACAGAGAGAAATGCAAGTTAAGGGTTAGCTTTCTCCAAAGATGTCCTCTTTTCTTTCTATTCTCCTCTAGCATAGACTGCCCACACTGACACACAGCCTTCAGCAAGATTTCATAATAGAGCACTGCAGTGAAGAGTTAGCAAAACCAATTTGACCTGATTTGATTTCATCCTCATGACCTTAATAGCCCTTGCCTCATTTCCCCATTTCTTCCTTTACTTCCACCCTCCCCCTCCCCCTCTCCCTCCCCTTATTGAACTTACCAGTGACGGTGACGAGCATCGGGGCCACCAGTGGTCGGTTGTTGTCCAGTTTTCGGCTGAGCCGAATCTCTCCACTTGTGTGGTTCAACAACAGCAGGTGCAGCTCATTCCCACGGTCTATAGTGTAGTAGAGGCGATCCGAAACATCAGGGTCATGAGCTGGAACTCGTCCAATGACCCCACTTGGGAAAGTGTTGGATCGATTGGATACAAAGTTGTTAAAGATGATTTGAAAGTCTTGCATTTGGGGCCCATTATCATTCTGGTCAACCAGTCGGATACGCACTGTGGCACGACTGACTAGAGGCGCTGACGTGGCCTGGACTACGATTACATACTCATTACGTGTCTCGTAGTCAAGGTCAATTAAGGAAGTGAGTTCTCCTGAAAAAATGTCCATCTGGAAGATTTCTGGAATATTGCCTTCCACTATCTGATACATAATCTGAGCATTTGGGCCCTCATCTGGATCAGTCGCTGTGATTTGAGCTACGACTGACCCAACAGCGCTATTCTCCTTTACTAGAACTTCAAAGTCATCAGCAGGGAACACTGGAGCATTGTCGTTGACATCCATGACACTGACTTGAATGTGTACAGGTGTACGCTGAGGTGGAACGCCGCGATCCACAGCAAATGCTGTCAGCTCGTAGAAGGGAACGCTTTCACGGTCAAGTCTCCTGACAGTTCGGACTATTCCAGAGGTTGGTTCTATGGTAAAATCACCATCTCCGTCCTCTCCATTCTGGAATGTATACTGAACACGACCATTGGCATGAGCATCACGGTCAGTAGCAGAGATCTGCAAAACACTTGTAAAAGGTGGAGCATCCTCACTGACTCCACCCTGATACCTGGGGCTCAGGAACTGAGGTGCATTGTCATTCACATCATTAACATTGACCTCCACATATGTGGTGTCAGATTTCTGTGGGATTCCATTGTCACGAGCAGTGATGGCCAGTGTGTAAGTCATCTGGTCCTCATAGTCCAGTTCTGCTTGAAGTGTGATCGCTCCAGATGCAGGATCTATTCGGAACTGTGGAATATTATCCTCCAGGTAGTAAGTGATGCGCGCATTTTCTCCAACATCATCATCTGTTGCGCTTATGACTACCACAGTGCTGCCAGGAGGCCTGTCTTCATTTACACTTACTGAATAATGAGCGCTCTGGAACACAGGGCGGTGTGTGTTGGCATCTGTGATGTTGATGTGCACCTGACAAGTGTCATGGAGAGTTCTGTCAGAGGCAGTGACTGTTAGCACGTAGCGACGCTCTTGTTTGTAGTCCAAAGGCAGCGCTAGGGAGACAAGTCCTGCGCCACCGGCAGTGCTAATGGCGAAGCGATTGCGTGTGTTCCCACCAGTGATCTGATACGTAACGGCACTATTCACATCACGATCAACTGCAGTTACACTGACCACACTTGTTCCCACAGCTGCATCTTCATTTAGTCTGACGTAATACTCCTTTTGTAGAAATTCTGGTCGGTTATCATTAACATCCATTACTGTGATTGTAACACTGGCTGTGGCAGAAAGAGGTGGAGATCCATAATCTCGGGCCTCAACACCAAAGAAGTAGTGCTCTACTGATTCACGGTCAAGCTCTGAGCTGACTGTGACCCAACCAGTGGCAGCATTGATAACAAAAGGGGTATCTGTGCCAGTTCCTGTTAATCTGTATTCCAGCCGGGCATTGTCACCATTATCAGTATCGATGGCTTGTATGTGGAGAATGGAGTGACCGATAGGAGCACTCTCTAGCACTGTAGCCTGAAATGGTGTAGATACAAATATTGGTGGATTATCGTTGACATCGGTGACCTGCACACTTACAATTCCAGTGTTGTTGGACAGAGGTGGTCGGCCATTGTCCTGAGCCCGAAGCCGTAGTGTATATTCTCGCTCTGTCTCAAAGTCAAGCGGGGCAACCACCTGGATTTCTCCTGTAACACTGTCAATCGCAAACTGTCCACGGCTGTTCCCACTGATTATGTTGTAGTGCACAGCAGCATTGCCATCTTTATCCTGGTCCGTAGCGCTGACTCGGAGTATTTCAGAATGTGGCCGGACATCTTCTCGAACTGCTACTACATATCGTTTTTGACTGAACTGTGGAACGTTGTCATTCTCATCCAGCACAGTGATATGCACGCTAACGGTAGCCGACCGTGGCCCTGGCTCTCTCCCCTGGTCACTTGCTTCGACAAGCAATGTGTAGCGCTCGTTTGTTTCTCTATCAACAATACCTCGTGTTGTGATCAAGCCTGACCGTGGATCAATTTCAAAAGCAGAGCGTGCGACAGCTGCACTTTCTCCAATGAATCTGTAGCGTATGTTGGCATTTGCTGTTGAGTCAAGATCTGTTGCTCGCAGCTGTAGTATAGGATATCCCTCTTCCACATTCTCCCGAATGGTCTCCCGGTACTCTGTTTGCTCAAACACCGGCGAGTGATCATTACGGTCAGCCACAGTGATGGTCACCATAGTCGTCCCAGAAAGACGTGGTGAGCCGTGGTCTGTGGCAGTAACTCTAAAGTAGTGCAGGTCCATGTGTTCACGATCCAGAATGTGTGTAGTGGTGAGAAGGCCAGTAATTGGGTCGATTTGGAAGTAATCCATGGACCTGCTGTTCATTAAAGGGGCCATGCTGTAACTGAGTCTGCCTGCCTCACCAGCATCATGGTCCTCAGCTGTCATAGCTATGACTGAGGTACCAGGAGGCTGGTTTTCAGCGACTTGAACCTGGTAGTTATACTGGGGGAATTGAGGTTGTCGATTAGCAGCTCTACGGGAGCGCCCGACAGGAGACATACCTGTCTGCTCTTCACTGTATTCCTGTCCCTCTTCCCTGAGCACTTCATCACTATGTTTATATTTTTGTTTCTCGCTGTACTGATTTCCCACCCCAACTTCGCTTTGTTTAGTCTCATTTTGTTCAGTCCACATTCCCTCTTTGTTATCATCACTCTCTCGCTCTGACTGAGAGGTGTCATTTCCTTGACCTTTTTCTTTTTTTCTCTGTAAATTTGTCTCTTCTAACACTCTCTCTTCCTTTGTGTCTTCTGCAATCACCCACTCCATGCTTTCCTCCCATTCTCCATCTACAGGCTGTCTGTCACCCTCCCCCCTTCCCTCCCCTTTCATCCCGCCCTCTATCTGTCCCTCCCTCCTACCGCACTCAGCCGCGGCTTCCAGCTGCTCCTCTTGCTGACTGACACCCTCTGCTTGTAATGACACCCGTTTACCGGATTTTAATTGCGGCCGCGTGGCTCCCCCATCGGCGTTTAAGCTGTCGTCGGTTTTGTAGTCTCCACGCTCTGCTCGCGCACCGGAGCAAGGAAAACGTGCGCTTTCCCCTTTTATAAACTCGCGCTCATCACTGTTAGGAACATTTTGGGTTTCGTTTGCATTTTGATCACCTGGACTACTGTTGTTGTTGTTGTTGTTGTTGTTGTTGTTGTTATTGTAATTTTTGTCGCAATTGTTGTTATTATTAGTGTTCCAGTTCATCAGAAACAAACTTTTAGTAAAGTCATTTGAGTAAGCGTGCTCGTGCACGGCGAAAGGCGCTGTCCACTGCCCGGGTGCTGAATCTTCTGCGCGCTCTGAGCGAGTGACTCGTTTGTGTTTGTATGAGTCACGGAAACGTTTAGAAAAGTTTAGCTCGACTAAGAGGTAGATATGCGATGCATTATGACCCCTGGGAGTGCCAGTAGCAGATGAGTCAGAGTTGTATACATCACCATTATACGACGGAGCAGCGCTGATTCCAGTTGATCTGTTGTAATTAGCCTTTCTGTCATCAAAACGAGTATCAGTCCTGATCCAGTCAACCCGTGATATTAAATCCCTTCTGAGTGCACCATGTAAACTATTCGGATCAGATTTCTTATGCACAAGTTGTACTTTCGAGTTGGTATATGAAGATGTGTTGTTAGTGTTTTCTCTCGCCTGCTTTCCACAAACACCGTAGCGCTCCAGAGAAATGTTGAACCGGTGCCAGTTACTGCTGTGCCAGGCTGTATGCCTCTCAGAACAACCTGTGATCCGGTGTGACTCGAGACAGCTGCTTGTTTCGCTTCCAAGCCCTGGAGAGAGCTGCCGTGCGCACGGTTCCGAGCTCCCGCGGACATACCCAAAGCCTGACCCGTTCCAGTCCTCTCTGGTGAGATCGATAACATTCAGGGGGGCTGAAAGAGGACGGTCCGCTGTCGCTTTGTGCAATTTATTGGCGTCCGAAGCCACATTTGAATAAGAATAGGCTTTCAATAAGGGCTGAGTTGGTGTCTTGGCAAAGGCAAACTCCCGTTTGGGGTGATATGGGCAGTGGTTAGGCCTGGGTTTGATATCCAAGGTTCGACAGTTATCCAACATGCTGTGAGCAAAGACACTGTCCGAGCCGAGGCGCGTCTTTGGCCGCGAGCGCGTTCTAGTCCTTTGTACAGTCCTCTTTTTGCCATACTGAACCGGAGAGGCGAGAACACGAGAAACAACGCCCTTCTCTCCGCTGCCACCGTCACTCCACACAGGCTGGCGATGACAGCGTCCGGTGTGCGCCGCCGGTTCTGATATCCAAACACTAGAATTCCGGTAATCAGGACTCAACGAAACTGAGGGGGTTCCCGCTGCACTGGACCGTGAGCACTGCAATTCCCGTCCACGCGACCCTACCGTCCGTGCAGGGTGGATCTTCCAATCGCCCACAGCCAAAGCCCCCGTTACCGTTCCGTCGGGCAAGGCGATTTGAGCGTCTCCGGGGGCTGGGAGGGAGCACCGGGAGCGGCAGCACGGCCCCGCTGCACTCCCCGGGATAACAGTGAACAAAGAGCTGAGGAGAAGGAGAAACAGCAGCGGCGAAAGCGAGCCCAAGTCCAGTAGCAGTGCAGCCATTAGTCTAGTGAAATCCTTTCTCTCTCTCCCCCCTTTCTCCCCTCTCTCTGTACCGAAGTGTCTCTCTTTCTCTCTCCAAACGCCGGCTAAGTGGCCAGCTCATCCACCACCGCCCGACTCCTTCCGCCGTGCTCCCCGGTCGCTCGGTGATCCCGGGAAGCTCGCATCTACTCTCGGTGTTTGGTAGAGCTCCGGCTAGCAGCTACACGAGCGCAGCATCTCTCATTCACATCCAACATGGCTCACAGCGAACCCGGTGCTACCCTCTCTCCTCCCCCTCTCGCTTCTTTCTTTCTCTCCTCCTCTCTCTCTCTCGCTCTCTCTCTATCTGAGACGGGAATGGTTTGTTCCAGTGTGCGCAAGGCTGTTTCCTCGCTCAGATGACGCCATGTCCACCGCTGGAGATTACTAGAAACGTGACAACCTATCAATATCAAAGTGAAAACAATAGCATGAATTAGATGCATTAACACTTGGAAATAGAGCAGAATTTGTTTTTAATTAAATGTACGAAATCCATAGTTTGTCAACATGTAATAACATTTCGATATAGCTTTCTTACAATATTCTACTGATGTTCCTCTTCCAATAACACCTGTAACAAAAGGCTAAAAACTGATCATGACAATAGCTCATGAAAAATAGCTATAATTAAAGAAAATAAAAATAGAATAACACAGCAATTTTTTACCCGTGGCTCTAATGCAACAAATATACAGCCAAGTTATGCATATGATAATTACACTTTTATTAACATTATATATAGTACAGTTCTAAGCTTTTTAAAACATTGTTTCCCTTTATTTACATTTCGTATCTATAGGATATGAGCAGAGGCCAGGCAGAATCTGCAGATATTATTTGCTATTTCTGCTGAGAATTTTGTAAAAAAAAAAATCTGCGGATTTATGCAGAATGATTTCTGGGGTATCATATCTGAAAACTTAATAATAATAAAATAATAGCTTTTTACATTTTATTTATTGTTTACAATGCAAATCCAGTTAGATCCACTTATTTTGTAAACAAAGCAAGTCTCTCATAGGCCTAATATCTCTACTAAAAGGCAGAACATATTATTTTACAAACTGTATTGTAAATAAATCATATGAATATTTAAATATTACTATTCTTATATCACAATAATATTCGTGAAATGAATTTAAAAACTAAATAAATATGAATTTACACACATTTCAGTCTGTTTTCTCAAAAAGTTGATGTTTTTTGCAGTTATGCGACTCATTTTCTATTTAATTTTGAGGTTCAAATGCTACAATTTAGTGTGATTTTAAGCACATTTCTTTGCTGGATTAGCTTGTCTAATGGTCACACTTTTTGATGTACCTAAACATTTTCTAAAAATTTAGAATAAAGAAATTTGAAAAACAGGCTACTTGTTTTTAGGCTGCTTTGTGATGTATCACAGGGGGAAAAATAGCAGTCTGTTAAAGTTTTAATTTTTAAAACTGTAGCCTATTGTCATTTATTAGGCAAAAAACAAACTGGCCAGCGCATTCAACCTTCATCAGTCTCAGAATTTGGCCATTTGAATAATAAACAAATAAAAAACATAAAAAAAAATAAATACAAATGTAGAGTGTCACCATTTTTCTAGCTTCTCTTGTAAAAAAGTACATTTGAAAATTCATGGATAACAACAATAGCCTAATTAGTATTAATAGATTAATAGCTTTTGGTGCTTCACATCTTTTTATTGGTAATTTTTTCTTCGAAACATAAGGTCCAAGATTTAGAATAAACGTTACTTTTAAAATGTTTTCTCTATAACAACAATACAGTGAAAGTTAACTTTACTTGCATCAGATTCTGCTTGGTCATAAAGCCTTTTCGATGGGTTATTTTGATAATTTATGATGCCATAACAGTCAAAATAGAACAAATTAGCTTATGTATGGAACAATACTGGACTTTGTCAGTGGTGGGGTGGGTCTTCCGAACCACCCGAACCCCCCCTTGCTACAGGCCTGCATTTACACAAGTGAATAGACTCAATGATGGGCTAAAAATCTGCGGATTTCTGCGCGCGCAGATTCTGTGTGGGCCAAGATATGAGTTACACACACATTACTATAGCTATATTTTGTACTTCTGGAAGAAAAAAGTAAATTAAAGTCATTTGCAGGGGACAATGGTTTTCTGAAGCTGTTATGTGTGTGTGTAGCTGTAACAATCAGTCGGTGTCCACCTGTGACGTCATTCCACATTCACCAAACGATTTCCCGAGGCGTATTCTTTTCCAATTCATAGTGAATTCAAATAAGCTTTTCTTCCGCCCGCCAGCTCCACCAGCCACACACTAGAGCCGAACTCATTTTAAATGTATTGTTTGACATAGAGGCACTTTTTTAACTATGATTTTTCCTGCCTTAAATCACACCGCATGTGGGTGAATTTCAGAAGCGCGTGTCACAGCCCTGCATGGCGGATGTGAAATCCACGCTTAAGTCAGAAATAGACTTGCGCGTTACAAAAACCAATCTGTGTCTCGCACAGTCTGCCTGCCACTGACACGGTTGGAACGAAGCCACGGATGTTGAAAAATTCATACGGCTCAATTATACGGTGCGCGCGCTCTCGTCCTCGCGCGCGCGCTCTCTAGATAAGCTGCCCTTGCGCCCCACTGTTCTTATGCACAAACCTGAGCTGACTGTGGTAAACGGCTTGTGCTTTCTGTGCAGTTACTAGTGATGTCTAAGCTTTAAAAAGATGATTTGCGAATCTTCCTTGTTGACTGTGGAGGATGAGATTCATGTCTAGTCTATCAGCGGGTGTGTTGTGTGTGTGTCTAGACGCTTGATGGTATTATATCACACAGTCACGGCAGCCCTAAATCACATTAGGTGAGGATTCCCATAACTGAGAGCTTCCTCTGTGAAAGCTGACTGATAGACTGACGGGTAACACACATCAGCCCACCTACGATTCAGCGGCTCGCCAAACAGCCTCTGGGAAGAGCAATCGTGTTTAGTGTTACTCATCATTCCCCAAATAATACAGAGCCCGTAATTCAAAATCCTGCATGTCATAGATGTATATGACCTATATTTTAGTACATTTCTCAATGGCGACACTGGAGGATGATGATAACACTATATGTTCACCATTTTTATTAGGATTTATATGCTAGAGCGTTCCTGCATTCCTCAAATAGTAAAAGATGATGCTATAGCAACAGCATGACCATGGGTTTGATCTCCAGGAAACGCATGGAATGTATTTCAGTCAGTTTTAAGTATCTAACAGATGAATATAAAAATGGATCAGATGTGAATGCAACAAAGATTGTTGAAAAATTATGGAGCCAGAAAAAAAAAATGGTTTTGCAAAAATAAAGCTCATACATGCACAGCACAATTCACATTTACCAAATCCAATTCGTAAACTCAAAACACAATTTGTGAATTCACATGTAAAAAATCATAAATATTTCCCCAAATGAATTGGATGTGTACATTTATGAATCGTGTTTTGAGTTTACGAATTGGATTTGCGCATTCATGAATTGTGTTTTGAGTTTACGAACTGGATGTTGCGCATTTATGAATCGTGTTTTGAGTTTACGAATTGTGTTTTGAGTTTGCGAACTGGATTTGTGCATTTATGAATTGTGTTTTGAAATTACGAACTGGAATTGGGCATTTATGAATTGTGTTATGAGTTTATGAATTGGATTTGCGCATTTATGAATTGTGCTTAGAGTTTACAAACTGGATTTGCGCATTTATGAACTGTGTTTTGAGTTTACGAATTGTGTTTTGAGTTTGCGAACTGGATTTGCACATTTATGAATTCTGTTTTGAATTTGTGAATTGGATTTGCACCTTTATGAAGTGTGTTTTGAATTTACGAATTGTGTTTTGAGTTTACAAATTGGATTTGCGCATTTATAAATTGTGTTTTGAATTTATGAATTGGATTTGCGCGTTTATGAACTGTTTTGAATTTCTGAATTGGATTTGCGCATTTATGAATTGTGTTTTGAGCTTATGAATTGGATGTGTCCATTTATGAATTGTGTTTTGAGCTTATGAATTGGATGTGTCCATTTATGAATTGTGTTTGGAGTTTACGAATTGGATTTGCGCATTTATGAATTGTGTTTTGAATTTACGAATTAAATTTTGTAAATGTGAATTGTAAATGTATTATTTATGAGACTGAAATAGCTGCATAAAAAACGTACTTTCTGCAAAAATTTTAAAAAACCCACTATGCTTCAGCTTACTTCCTGAATATTCAGGGGTCACCACAGCGGAATGAATTAATCAATTACTCTGGCACATGTTTTATGCGGCGAATGCCCTTCCAGCCGCAAGCCAGTGCTGGGAAACACACACACACACTGTCATTCACACACACATTCATTCACTATGACCAGTTTAGTTGGCGGACTATACCTAGTCTACGTATAGCGGCGGCACGATGGCTAAGTGGTTATCACTGTTGCCTCACAGCAAGAAGGTCACTGGTTTAAGTCCCGGACTAAGCTAAAGGAAAATGAATGAATGACCTTGTAGCGCATGTCTTTGGACTATGGGAGAAACCAGAGCACCTGGAGGAATCCCACGTGAACACAGGGAGAACATGCAAACTCCATACAGAAATGTCTCCTCAAACCAGCGACCTTCTTGCTGTGAGGTGACAGTGCTAACCACTGAGCCACCATGAAGCCCAACGCAAAAAAAAGTAGATTGCATCTAAACATGTAATATGTTGTAGCAAATGCGACTGAAATGAAGTCAAGATCAGGCTGACATAATTTTAAAAGTAAACCAGTAAAAACTGATGTAAATGCTGGATCTAATGTAAACCCAGTAAAGTCAAAATCCATTAAAATTGAGGATCAAACTAATAGTGAACATTGTAATCGTGAACATCTCTGTTGGAAAAAAGATCTGTATGAAAAATAGTGTACTAAACCAGATCTGTTAAAAACTGAATCAAATGTGAAAGCAATAACGTGAAGATCCCCAAAAAATGTCCTCATTTAAAATGGTTTTAAACCAAATCTCTGAACCCAATGAAAATGAGCGAACAACACCTGATCTTTTCATGAGCGCAGACAGTGCTCATTGTCCTGGGCTCAGTTGGTGTGCTGTCGACTGCTGAGATCTAAAGCTGGAGTCTCACAGGTGCTGATATCTGTGGAATTTTGAAAGTCAAAAAGTGAGAGAAAAAACTCAAACCTCCTATATATTTCTGCGCATGGGTCCAAAACCACGAGAACTGTGTTCAATTTTGAATATCTTTGATATCAAGCTCAATCTTATTTTATTCATGCATGCACCAGCTTTGATACACTAAACATAACATTGCACAAAATTATTAATAAGCGCCTGTCTGCTCAACACAATAAAAGACAGTCTACTCTATACAGTCTTTGTATGTGAAGACTGAAAAAAGAGAAGAAAGAGAGTGAGAGCTCTAATAGGCTGATTTGTAATCCCCAAAAATCCAGCCTGCGGATTACAGGGGTGCACACTTCACAGAGCACACCTGGGGGCCCTTACACACACACACACACACACACACACACACACATGCATTCACACACATTCAGGTATACGCAGTCAGCTACAAGGCCATAGCTATTCTCCGAGTTACCATGGGAATGGCAAGAGCAGGGGGTTCGTTCCATTAAGGAAAGGGTTTGTGTTTGTGTCTCAGCACCAGCAGTTGATCTGTAATTGCTCACACATCCTGCAGACCCCTTCCCTCCTCCTCATTCACCCAGGCCTGTCCTCTCAGCTCACCCTCCCCTGTGGCCCCAGCAGCAGGTGGCCTCAACCCGGTGAGCATCTGTCATGGCTGGGTCTGAACGGGCAAGCGGCTATAATGCATATTCACAAGAGAGAGGGAGAGTGAGAGACTGGCAGATAATGGCACACATACTGTGATGGCTATTTTTCATTCTCTAACCTACCAGGCCTTGATCAAATCACAGTAAAGATATTTTCTGTTCTGCAGTCAGGAGTAAAATAAGTTTGAAAAACACTCTCAGATATTAAAGTATAAAATCGGTCACTCGAGTGGTGCCCTTTCACAAGGTACATTTTTAGGTAGTAATATGTACCTTAAAGGCAGGATAGGTGATTTGGTACAAAATGTTTTTGTTATGCTGGTTGAAAGTCTCTTCACATCTCAATACCACTCATTAATTTAAGAGGTCTACATGTATTTGTATTTACACTAACTGACAAAAGTCTTGTCGTTGATGCCAGTTGTAAGAGCAACTAGTAGTTCTAGTTAATCATTTAGAAAAGTGGCAGAAGGTAGATTTATTAAATGAATCATCTGTTGAACTGCATCTCAATCATCACAAATACTGTAGAAGACCTATTGGAACCCACATGGACCCAAGATTTTCACAGAAATCAGTCAAGTTTGATAAAGGAACAATCATGGTTTGGGGTTACATTCAGTATGGGGGCGTGTGAGAGATCTGCAGAGTGGATGGCAACATCAACAGCCTGAGGTATGAAGACATTTGTGCTGCCTATTACATTACAAACACAGGAGAAGGTAAATTCTTCAGCAGGATAGCGCTCCTCATACTTCAGCCTTCACAACAAAGTTCCTGAAAGCAAAGAAGGTCCAGATGCTCCAGGAATGGCCAGCCCAGTCACCAGACATGAACATTATTGAGCATGTCTGGGGTAAGATGAAGGAGGAGGCATTGAAGATGAATCCAAAGAATCTTGGGGAACTCTGGGAGTCCTGCAAGAACGTTTTCTTTGCCATTCCAGATTACTTTATTAATAAGTTATTTGAGTCATTGCAGAGATGTATGGATGCAGTCCTCCAAGCTCATGGGAGTCATACACAATATTAATTCTTTTTCCACTGCAGCATGACTTTACATTCTATACTGTACATTATTTCTGTTAAGTGACAAGACTTTTGTCTAAGCAAAGTCAGACCTTACTGTCCTAATTAAATAATTAAAAATCAAGGCATGATCATGTTTTATTTTGGTAAAATAAGCGTAATCTAGAGGCCTTTGCCTTTCATATAAGCCACGTCTGATACCAAATGATCAACTAGAAGTCAAGTTATTATTTGTTGTTCCTAGGGGACAAGACTTTTGTCAGGTAGTGTATATTGTCTGTGGAATGTGTAGGACCAAAATACACTTCGTCCAATCAAAATGTTTGGTCTGAACATTACGGCTGTCCTATCTGGCTGTCAACATGTGGATTTCGCATACTTCTGCACACACTGTTCATGCAGAATGAAAATGTGACCTCGGGATAAAAGGATTTGGTGGAGACACATACTTATTATTATGTTACTACTAAAATATTATGTATTGTGAACTGTACTGTTTTTTTGCTGGTGAATGAGACATGAGGTAATCTCCAGCGTCTTGTTATTTGTGGTCTCAGGTCTAACTTTACTCTCCAAATGTATGTGTGCATTCATGTGTTTTGGAGGGATGTGGCTTTGGACATTTCTCTAGGTTGGGCAGGATCTTTAGCTTTAGCAACTACTAGCCATAAGTACAACTTGATCCATAAGTACAAGTGTAGTACTACTACACTGAAATGCACTCAAAATTAACTACATATTATTCAAAATGATGACACACCAGCTCATTTTCACACAAAATATATCTGGGGTTTGTGTGGGTTTCCTCTGAGTGCTCCATTTTCCTCCACAGTCCAAAGACATGCGGTATAGCTTAAAACATATGCCAGAGTAATTGGCAGTTCATTCCGTTGTGGCAACTAAGTGAGTATTTCAGACACTTAAAGATACAGTCAAATTTTTAGACAAATGTCAGTTGTCTACTGTCAATAGTGAAGCAATGTATGAAGCACAAAATGAAATGTCTTTCTGTTGGTCAGCTTGAAGTGTGCATGACCAACTTCAACTGCAATTTTTTTTCACCTTCACATGAAACCCCCAAACATTGAGATAGCTTTTTTGTCCAAAACCTGGCGTGGTGTAGCCATTTGTACCAATGCTTCCAGTGTCATTTGCTTCCAGTTATATTTAGCTGTATACTCAGAAATAAAGGTACAAAAGCTGTCACTGTGCCTCACATTGGTACATGGCACTGTACAAAAACAGCTCCTTATACAGCTTGCCTTGCCTCATAATGTCTTGACTGTTCATGTAAATAGTTTTAATGATGATAATTCTTTTATAAGTTTACCTAAAGAATCTTGCACAATCTCAAAAATTCACTCTGGCTTGCAAAATCGGGTGGCTATACGTGGGTGTATGCCTTCAACATGCAAGTAGCAAGGTCTAAATAATGCACAATCACTTTGTATACAAATCTCAAGCATTCTCTTTCTCCGACACCTACACTCATTCTAATCTGTCTGTCTCTCAAAATACAGCCGCCTCCTCAAGAAACACAAAGCCCTTGAGATGCGGCTGAAGGCATATGTGTCAATTGGGTGTAGTCCGCCGTGCCGAGTTTTGCTAGATGGTTACCACGCCAAATCTGTGCCTGGTGAGCGCGAATTAATTAAAATGATGCTCACGTGAGCCAAACCTGAATATTCAATGTGGCTCCACACCCAGAATCCATAAAAGCAAAGCAAGCCCCGGACGCGCCTCCGCCCGAGGAGCCGCTCCTGTCTCGGGCTTAAGCGCTTCGCGCCGCTGTTGCCCAGGAGCATATAGTGATGTCATTAGTAATTTTAGAGGATTAGGGGATTATAAACACTGTATGTTCGTTATCTGCCGCATGGTTATTGGATTTCGACATGGAGCTCTCATAATTTAACTTCTGAGTGTCTCTTCGACCGCGCGCGCTCTCCTGCATTCGGTCGCTTGGAATACAAAAAAGTTAGAATTAGCCCATCTGTGCCCACACGCGCGCGCACGCGTCCCCTTCAAAACGTGTTATCATCGCATTACTGACGCATCACTCCCATTTCATAAACAAACACAGCAGTCTGCTGTTCGCAGTCTATTACGACAAAATGGTGAATCACTGCAAAGAAAAAAGTACAAATGGCAGAAAAATGAGCTCACAAACACAGCTGGATGATAAGGGTTTGTTATAATAGTAATAACATCACACAAATGTAATGGAATTAATTATGGCATGATAAGTTAAGCCTCTACATTTCATGGAAAATATAGTAAAATAAATTATATAATGTGATGAAATAATGCAAGATTTATTATTCAATGTAACCCAAACAGAAACTAGGCTAAAGTATATACAGTTTACAGCACAACTTTACATTTTGGCTTCATGACAGTACTATACATTAACATGCGCCATGATTAATTTAATTTTGAAACAAAATAATGACCATCACAGTTTTAACATGATTTACATTAAATAGTGATTAATATATCAATAGAGTGTAATAATAGTCAAATTACTAATGAATTGTCATTTAAAACTTTCATTCTTTGCCACAATTTTTCAAATTACCAGGTTTTACCTACTTGAAAACTTTTGATTAATTTAAAAATATTGTTTATGATCACATATTTTAATAAATAAAGATAAGAATTGAGATACTGCACTGAATGATAATGAAACATTTTATTTCCACAAATGTTATTTAAAAACGTTACGCACTTTACTCGTATTTTATGTATTTTTTATGCATTCGAAATTTGACGCCAAATGGGATGGAAAACATATACACGGACTACTATAAAATAAATAAGTAAATGCAAAACATTTCACTGTTGCTTCATACTGACTGGATAATTGAACATTTACTGATGTTTTGAGCTTGTGGCAAAAGTCTTTCACATGTTGATTTTTGTTTTGACACTCTAACATCAACACATAATAAAACTAACAAACTAACATAAACTTATCAGTTTGAACACTTTGATCCAGACTGACTGCACTGCCTTAACTTTCCTACCCTGCATGTCCAAGTCAAAACAGCACATGAAAAACCAAAGATTTCTCAATACAAACATGCAAAGGATAAGAGAGTGCTCCATAAATCTCATTTTAAAAAGCCTAGCAAAACAAATGAGAATGTGTAAGAGAGAGATTTGCACTGCTGAGTGCTGGAGTGAGAGGAGATTGTGTGTCTGTGTGTGAGCTAATGCTGCTGAAAGGGGGAAGGTTGTTTATAGGCCAGCTGTGAGTTGTCTCTTAGTCAGCCAGTGACCCAAATCAGCAAATAAAAAAAATTGAGAGAATGGGGGAAAAAAGAGAGGGAATGAGAAAGGGAAAAAAGAGAGGAGAATGAACACGCAAGTTATAGTGTGAAAGTAAGAGGAAAATCGAGATAGAGACATGGAGAGAGAAAAAGTGAGAGAGGTGACATTTAGAAAAGCCAGAGAAAGAGCTATTATAATGCATGCTATAAATATATTCTTGTTTTTTGCTCACCTTCCCCCACAAACACACAACTATCACAGCATGCGTAGACTATTTGAAACTGCAATTCCCATGCCAAACAGACCTAAAATATAAAAACACCAATGTTTAAAGAGCCCCTATTAAGGGTTTTCGAAAATGACCGTCCATGTAGTGTGTAACACAGCTCTAACTGAAGTGAAATATACAGCTAAGGCTTAAATCCGAAAGTGTGCTGTGTTTATAACTATTGATTCATCTATAAAAGAGTCGACTCAGAGTGGTTCAAATGAATCATGGGAGTAACGTGTCTTTAGCCGTGTCGGCGTGACATCATTACGAAACTCAAGCCCCATTTGTTGCACGCGCAGGCCCGGGAAAATTAAAACTCCCAGCCCCGCCCACAAACACAGTAGAAAAGAAAAGAAGAAAAACACTGTAGCAGATCCCGGTTGAATCATGTGGCGAAGATGCTGTGCTCTGAAGTGTGAGGGAAAGTTAGGGTGCTTTCACATATGTGGTTCGGTTCATTTGGTCCGGACCCAAGGCAACAAATGATACATTGTAGCATTTTCTGCCGTCTTTGGGCCGCTTTCACACCACACTGATTGCTTTGGTCCGAACCAGCTGAAACGAACCAAAATGCAGTCATGTGAAGGGGCTGGAAAACAATGTTTTAATGCATTGCAATCAGCGAAAGCATTAGGAGAAGGCGTGAAATAATTTAGCTAAACTGCGACATGGTCATCTTTTGGAAATATCACCAATGATCCATCAGGTAATGTTTTTCCCTCCCTTCCTCCCTCTCTCTCTCTCTCTCTCTCTCTCTCTTTCTCTCTCTGTTTAAAACTGTTGGTAAAGCGCTGTCAACAAATATTTTTCCTCCAAACCCCATAAGATAGACAGCGCATCGCACTACGGCAGCTGGATTAGTCCAAAAAGGCGCAGTACTTTTTGCGGTTGGGTCTGTTTTAGTTTGGATCACGTTCTCACCACAAACGAACCGCTCCAGGGTTCGTTTGAAAGCGTACCGAGACCACCTCTTCAAGCAGGTCTCGGTACGCTTTTTTGGTGCGCTTTTGGTGCGCACCCGAGTGCGATTGCTACTTTCTCACCTGCCCAAACGAACAGCACCAAGAGGAAAAAACGAACTCTAGTGCGATTCAACCGAACTAAATAAGGCAGGTGTGAAGGCACCCTTAGTGTTGCTTTCCCTACCCAAAGATGAAGCTGTGAAGAGTCAGTGGTTAAAGTTTATTTTTGCAAAAATACCTCAGCATTATAGCCCAGCCTTGTGCTGTGTTCCCGTCATTTTTCTGACAAGCGCTTTTGCAATCTACATTCTTACAACAGGGGATTTGTCAGCCGTTTGTTAAAGGAAGGATCAGAAAAGACTATTGATGTATGGGACTTTGTCAGAGCTTGACAGGAACTTTACAGTACACACTTCATGGATCAGTTCCTTCCTCCATTTTACAAGTGTAAGTAACTTAAGTGTGATTAAAATGGTTGCCTCCTTGTTTTCTCTAGCTTGCAAATTATGTATTTAATTGTGTTGTGTTACTTGTAACCGCTCCACGTGGCTTATACTGTATCTGGTTAACTCCTTATATTCTCATATCGCGTCTAAAACCACGTTGAAAACATGACATATGCCACTTTGTTTACGGATTTAAATGCGTTAGTGAGCTTGCGATCCTCTGTCGTTTGTCGTTGCTATGGCCACCATCAGCTGTTCCTCAGTGTTTCCTCTAGGATTTTTTTCCAGCTATGGCGGCAGGCCTTATACACAGATCTACCAACTACCTATGGTGTTATTTCAATGACAGATGTCGTGAGCGCAATATTACAAGTCGAGATTGCATTCACGTAATATGAGCATGCGAATCTCTTTGCTTGCGCGTCGATTTCCTCTGTTCGTGCACAAAACTTCTTGCACACCCTCAAATACTGAACATGCTGCTCAAGTGCAGATTTTCTCGTGCGCTCTCAAATAAACGCTGCTGAAATGCTATTTAGTGCGTTTATGTAACAAGTATGTTTCCAACATTTATTAGATTTGCTAGGAATATTTATGAATGGCTCCAATAGACAGAGCGGCATTATGCATCCTGAAGTAAAGTGAAACGGCTATAAACTCCAGCAAGATAAAGTCATTGTATGCAGAACCATAGACCTTCATATATAAAGTATAATTATGGAAATGGTGTTTATCTTAACTGAAAGTTACATCATGTTTGCTGGCCTCACGCATCAAGCACCTGTCAGTCAGTCAGTCAGTCAGTCAGTCAGCATGTCAACTTAAAGGGTTAAACAAATAACGCACAGCCCTTCTACGGTTACAGAAACGTTTGCACTGTTATAATTCACTTACCTTTTAATACATTTTGGTGCGATTATAACCCGCTATTAAAAATTAAACAACTGAATGTTTTGAATAAGAAGCTGTAATGTAGCCGTGGCGGGATGAATTTTGGTGTGGGGCCCCGCCATGAAAGATTGAATGTAGCATTGGGCTCAACACAAGAGCCTTCATCGTCTTCCTGCGAATGAGCAACAGAGGTTTTACATTTAGCGGCCATTTGCTCTGAACACGGAGTGAAGGCAACGTATCAAAATTCGGGTCATTAAAAACAGCTGATCCACCAAGTCTTTCAGAAATCTCTCCAAAAACACTCGATTGATCTCGGCTGGCAGATCAACATTCACCACATGATCGCTCTCATCGGCACCATTGTTTATAACTTTAGTTGGGTTTGCAAACCTGTTTACTTTTCATTGCCTCTTCCTTAACTTAGCCTTTTGCATTTCCCGCGGTCACAGAAGCTCCCTGCATCTCAACTAGGTGCGGCTGGAAAGTGTGAGCGCATTGCCTCGCGTGCGTGTCCCTCCATTGGAAATAATGACTTGACTTAGTTATAGCCTCAGTCAAAGTTAATCCAGTGTGCGTGGTTATTAGTCTCGGTGTACAAGCTTGAAACTTTAAACTAGCACACAGTTGGCATAACTTTGTTTAGTTGCCGCAGTTTGAGAAGCCTTTATGATTAATTAATCGTGACGAATCAATAGTGAAACCGGTTAATCCTTGCATCCCTATACGGATGATGCCTGCATCATTACACAGCGGCTGTAAAACTATACAAAGACACAAATGATTTTGTAACTACCACTCTGACACGTTAGAAATATTGATTTTTTTAACAGTAGTCTCTGCTTGGTCTGTGTCGTACATGTACGGCTGAATGCTGGTCCTCTCACTCATGTTGCTTCTCTCTGTTTGCCTGTCTGTTGCCATACAAAGCGGGGGAGCTCTTGGCTCCGCCCCCTTGTTAAGTTGGGCGGGAAGTCAAAACTAATTTTCATGTGAAGCAACACAACCCCTAAAACAACAACCTGTGTACACGCCCACTTTTTAACACATTATAATAAAAAATCTGAATTGCATTTTGAACTGAACCTAAACTGGCACACTCAGAAGAACCATAGCATTAATATTAAATCTTAAAAAGGGTGTAAAATAGGTGCCCTTTAATGCACTCCTGCATTGGGCTCACACATACACTCTGCACTCTGACCACTTAAACAATGTTGATAAGCCATGGTGGGCATTTCTCTGTCTCACGCTGAAAGCAGTCGACCAATTGCAATAAGGGTCATCGGACCAATCAGCACAGATTAGCATTGTGCTATGGAGGGTTTGGGAACAAATGAATCACTGAACAAATCATATGGGAGTCGTTGGGATAATTATGTAAAAATCAATGTATATTATAAGACAAAATATGACCTTTTAAAATAGGGTTTTTTTTAAAAAAAGAAAAGAAATAGATGTTATGCTTGCACATAAAAGAACAGCACAAATCTATATGCAGCCAAAATCAACTCCAATATTCATCTATAAATATGTAATTATAAATTCTCAACATTCATATCAATAACATAATTATGATTTAAATAAAAAACATTAGTCTATGAACACATCTAAAATCTGAAAAAGACTCATTTATTCATGTCATCAGAGATGTTTGAATGAAAAAGAATTGGCTATGAGCCTCAAGGACCCTAAAGATTATGGCATATTATATTAATGAGTACAAATCTTACTGGATCCTATTACATCTGAAGAGGAGGAGCGCATTCATTTGCCCCAGCGTGGGATTTATCGCCTTTATGGAACAGTCATGTTTTAAACACGCTTCAGTCATGGGCATCTGCTAGCGCCTGAATCTTCTCTGATATGAATCACAGCTAATCCGGTTTGAGTGTGAATAGAATGTTTGGACTGAATTCAGATCGACTGAAAGACGCTCTGCTTGTGCTCAGAGAGAAAGTGAACTGGGATTAACGTGGATTAGCATCAGATGAGAGGGGTATCTAGCGGTCTTACTCAGGATTTAGACCTGCTTAAACTCCAATCCAGCTAGTTTCTCACCAAGCTGCTGAATCTGAAGTCTGACATACTCAGACCTAGATACGGCACATGCAGAGAATGAGATGAAATTGCAGTATTGAATGAAGAGTAACATTTTTAAATGGTAAAATTATATATAAATACAATAACAAATGACAGTACATAATATTTAACTAGATATTTTTTAAGATACTATAATATTAAGCTTATTCAGTGCAATTTAAAGGTTTAAGGTAAATTAGGCAAGTTATGGTAATTAGGCAAGTCATTGTATAACATTGGTTTGTTCTGTAGGCAATTGAAAGAAACTGTTGCTTAAGAGGGCTAATAATTTTGATCTTAAAATGATAAAAAAATAAAAAGTAAAACTTTTATTCTAGCCGGAATAAAACGAATAAGACTTTCTCCAGAAGAAAAAAATATATTATAGAAAATAATGTAAAAAAAATTCCTTGCTTTGTTAAACATCATTTGGGAAATATTTGAAAGAATTTTTTTACATGGGGCTAATACTTTTGACTTACTGTATAGTATTTTGGTTTTATTCTATATAATTTAAATAAATGCTGCTTTCAAAAATGTATTAAAAAATGTTACAGATCCCAAACCAGTTGTAATGTGAGGTGAAAATCCAAAAGATAAGATAAAATGACAACATCTGGAGTTATGATGACCACAGGAATAGAGAAACACATTGGCATACAATTATCGCATCTACCTCAACACAAGACAAAGAGGAAAGTGAAGGCTCATATACACAGAGTAATCAAAGGAACAGAGAACAGGGGTGAACTGATTAGTGATTAAGGAAACTAACCAGTGGCAGGAAAATAGAACAAATGTCAAATAAAGCACAACAAAGAACACTACAACTTTAACTTTTTTCATTACAGTTTCGGTTATCTCACATTTCCTGTAAGTTAAACAATCGACCATAGTTATATCATCAAACTATTGCTGCAATAGGTTAATAAATACGTAGAACAAACCTGTCTGCTTTCTATTGAACAACAATTACTTCACAGTTTAGGCTTTTGGTTTCTGTTAACTATAGTATCCCAGCTTTTGAACAGTATAGTCTATAAATGAAACAGATTAGGAATAAGTGACAACAGGGTGCTCGTTTATTGAAAAATAATCCACGAATGTGGTGATGAAGTGTAGCATCTTTACTAAAAGCAAACTGTAAGTTGTATTCAAAAGCAGTTTCAGACCTATCTCTCTACTTAGAAAAGCCATGAAGCTTTTCATTTGTACTTATTTTATTGATAAGATCACAAGACATCACTGACAACAAGCTCGAGGCAAGTGTGTGTCTGTACAGAGTGTGTGTTTGCATTTAAATGGGAGAGGGAAAAGAGCTACAAAAAGCATGTTTAAGGTATTAACGAGAAAGTTCACCCTAAACTGAAAATTCAATCATCTTTTAGTCACGCTTCACTTGTCGCAAACCTGTTTGAGTTTCTTTCTTAAAAAAAAAAAAAAAACATTTAGAAAAAAGTTAAAACCTGTAACCATTAACTTCTATAGTATTTGTTTTTGATTGATGTCAGTGGTGCAGGTTTAAGCTTTCTTTAAATTATCTTCTTTTGTGTTCAAGAGAACTCATAAAAAACACTCAAGGGTGAGAAAATATTGAATAATTTGTTCAATTTTGGATGAACTATATATCAATTTAAGGATTTAATTTAATTACATTTTAGAAAAACTTGTAAATAAATTATTGAACACTTTGCTAAAACAACTTTCAACAAGTTTTAACAACAAGTTTCTGTACTTGCTCAGTGTCAGACTTTTTCAGCCTAAAAGACTCTTAAAATAATTCAAATAATCTACATATTACACTTTTTAAATGTATTTGAAATATATTTTGATGAAACTGCACAATCGACCTTAAACTAATTTATATTTTCCCTGAAAATTAACATTCTGCTCACCATTTACTTGTTTCAAACCATTTTGAGTTTCTTTTGTTGAACAAAAAAGAAGATATTTTGAAAAAAGTTGGAAATTTGTAACCAGTGACTTCCATAGTAGGAAAAACACATACCATAGAAGTCAACAGTTACAGGTTTCCAATACATCACAAAATGGTATGATGCATGAGAGTGTTCCATGCAGGTGAGTGGGCTTGACAAACCACCTGTAGCACACACTTCTCCTGTCTTAACGCACCAGGCATTTTGTTAGAAATACTTCTATGCTTTATATGTTTGTTATAACTCCTATCTTCATTTATAGCACTTCATTTTCGCATTGACATTTCTCTTGTTCAAATACATTATGAACAGCAGCTACGCTAATAATTATTTTCTTTGTTCTCTATTTCCACCTGGGGATGCTCATCCAGAGGCCTCTAGAGATTGTGCAGCACCATTGATGTGATTCAACCTAACCTGTAAAGAGATGATGCCAACCATCGAAGACTTCGAGGACGATACATACGTACACTTAATACACTTAAATAAACATGTACACACATCACCTATATGCTGTTAAACTGCAGGTTAACTATGTTATAAATAATAACTTATATTTGATAGTAACTTTAAATTTAATTGTAATCCAATAATGTGCACCTTTTGTAAAGCTGCTTTGAAGCAATAATTATTGTAAAAAGCGCTATACAAATAAACTTGAATTATTTTTGGTGAACTATCCCTTTATTTGTAAACCTCAGAATGTTCATTAACCAATCAGAATTAAGTATTCAAGAGCCACCCTTTTCTCTGTGACAGTAAACCACAAATTAGGCCTAAAAAGACAAATTATATCACAGTGGTCACCCTTGCGTATTATTTTTATTACACCTGGCAACCTCTTTAAGCATTTTTTAGGTTTTGTGAGTGCAGCACTCGCAACTAGTCTTGTTATCTTCAGAAGACCAGTGATTTTTACATCTTATATATACATCTTATGTATATATTCATATATATATATTTTTAATGCGTATATTTTTTAGACTACTTTTTATAATTGTATTTATTGTATATTCTTTTTTCAACTCTAATTTCTGTACTTTTGTATTAATATTATATGTTAGGCACCTAGGGTCTGAGAGTAACGGAATTTCGATTCTCTGTATGTCCTGTACATGTGGTTGAATTGACAATAAAGCTGACTTTGACTTTGACTTTGACTTTGATTTAATCCTTTTTGTAAGAAGATCTATGAACTTGACTTATCTACCTAAAAACAGCAAAGGTTAGTAAGAAATTCTAACCAGTTTTTATCAACAGACGTGCAGAAAAAGCTGGAGAGGAGAAACAGAAGGAGAGCAAGAGGAAGCTGTTGCACAGGGTCCTTATCTGTTAACACACACACATACACAGGCCTGGATGGGTGTGAAATACACTACTGACTGTGCCATCATCTGCACTCCTCAACATAACTTGCTGTCAATCAAAAACTAATTTCAAGCGACTCTACACTAAACACATTCAAAGCATGACACAGATTCATAAAACAGGCTACTTTTCCATAAACAACCTACTACTCTTACTGATTTTTTACGGCTAAGGAATGTTCACATGAGGTTGCTGTGACACAGATTTAAATGACAGATTTGCGCAGTCTCAAAGACATCAACACATCAAGAATGATTTCAGCTCTGGTCTAAATTTGTCAAACTATCAAAAGTTTCAGCTCAGAAAATCTACATCAAATACGGTGCCACAATCTTTTAGCTTCAGCCTTTGATAGAGGAAACCCAGCGGTTTTGAGGAAGATTTTTTTTTCTAGTATGTTGTTGGAACACACAAACACACATGCGCGCACACACACACACACACACACACACACAAACACACACACACAAACAGCCTGACACACTCCAGTTTTGTTTTAATTAGATGCTGCGGAGAGACACGCTGTTCTGGCAACGCTGCAGTCTGGGCTGATATTTGACGGGATTAAGCCAGGGATTTAGATAAAAAAATTGAAGTGTGAAAATGATGATGTCATTTATCATCTTTAGATTGCCAGAGCAATGATTTTCATAACAGTAAAAGGAGAAAAACAGTACATTCATTAATATTTCTTTGGCTTACTCCCTTATTTATCGTGGGTTGCCACAGCGGAATGAACCGCCAGCTATTACAGCATATGTTTTATGCAGCGGATGCCCTTCCAGCTGCAACCCAGTACTAGGAAACACCCATACACACTCATTCACACACACTGCAGCCAATTTAGTTTATTTAATTCACCTATAGCGCATGTCTTTGGACTAGGCATGGGCTGGTATAAGATTCTGACGGTATGATAACCTTGGATAGTGTTCACGGTATTGTGATTACTGCTCTAAAACATATTCTTTTTAAATTGTCTGGGTAAAAACTAAAACTTTTTCCCCTTTAAACACAATATATTTTGTTTTGAGAAACTTTCAAAATATTTTGGAGCAGTAAACATGTCAGGTTAAATAATTCAAATGAATCATTGACTTCTGCCGTCTTCATTAGGGCTAAAACCTATGGTGACTGAGAGACATGACGGACCCTGCTGAGATATGGATGTGTTATTATGCCGTAACTGTTGCTCGGTGAAGTTGTTGGTGGTCTTTTAAAGGTGAGGTTTTTTTGTTGTTGTTCATTTTAATATCCTGATTACATGATTCCATTGTCTTTTGTAAATAGTAGCCTAAATAAACTAATGATTAAATGTGAAACATTGTTTTAATAGTATGCAGTGCGTTTAATAAATGCAGCGTGTTTCTTAAGTTGTTTGTGTTGTGACAAAATGCAGCACGTTTCCTCAGTCATTTGTGTTGTGAGAATTTGCAACAGGTGTGCTGTCAAAATGATGAAGATTGTTTCTTAATTTGCAGGTGTTTTTTGTAATTGCATGTGTTTTCTTAAATTGCAGAACGTTAAGCTCTCTCGGCCACCGTAAAAAACACAGATTTCATTAAAATATAAACGGCATCTTGGATATGTTTTCTACTGAAGATCCTGTTGATACTAAAACAGTTAAAACAAAACGTTAAAAAAACACCTTGTAAATACTGTGAAAACGATATAGCAGAAAATATTGGCGGTTTTAAAACCTTGACTTTTTAAAACGGCGGTATACCCTGAAAACGGTTATCGTCCCATACCTACTTTGGACTGTGGGGGAAACCGGAACACCCAGAGGAAACCCACACGAACACAGGGAGAACATGCAAACTCCACACAGAAATGTCAACTGGCCTAGCCGGGACCCGAACCAGTAACCACTGAGCCACCGTGATACCTAAAAACGATACAATACTTGCTAATATTTTGAGAAAATATAAACAGACATTAAATATTTCTCACTGGTCATGACATTTTGGATTACTTAATCTTTTTGGTTATTTTGAGTTTCTCCAATTTTGTCATTTTTGAATCTTAATGAATTTTTTTTAATCATTTTTATTTAAAATTCAGGATTAATGTCATCAGCCAAAATCAGTCATCAGTCAAAAATATATACATATATATATATTTAAACACTTAAACAGAGCTAGAATAAAAATTATCCAGAGTTGTGTATGTATATGTTTTTAAATGTCAACTATTATACTTACCAAAGCTGTAGCCTGGACTGCTAATGATTTATTTGACAACAAAAATGTCAATGAGAAATTATTACAATAATAAATACCTGTTTTTTATGTGTTCGAATTTGGGCTGCACAATATTTGCAAAAAACTGATATTGCAATATTTAACTTTTCTGCGATACACATTGCAATATTGTGTATATTTTCATCAGATGACTTGAATGGAAATATGGGAGGGGGCATCATTTTGTAAAGCATTTGCAGAAACCATAATAAACCAATTACAAGCATTGATAAATACAGTAGAGGAAAATTCATTCATTCATTCATTTATTCATTTTCTTGTCGGCTTTGTCCCTTGCGGGGTCGCCACAGTGGAATGAACCACCAACTTATCCAGCACGATTTTTACGCAGCGGATGCCCTTCCAGCCGCAACCCATCTCTGGGAATTTCCACACACACACATTCACACTCATACACTATAGACAATTTAGCTTACCCAATTCACCTGTACTGCATGTCTTTGGACTGTGGGGGAAACCGGAGCACCCGGAGGAAACCCACGCGAACGCAGGGAGAACATGCAAACTCCACGCAGAAACGCCAACTGACCCAGCCCAGCCGAGGTTCGAACCTGCGACCCAGCGACGTTCTTGCTGTGAGGCAACAGCACTACCTACTGCGCCACTGCGTTGCCTAGAGGAAAATTACAAATAAAAAAAACAGTGCTTTATAGTTTTCTTGAATTTTAGCAGTATTCAGGTACGCAAATTGTATAGTCAAAAATAAAATAGTGTGTAAATAAATACAATTAATCTTTATTAAAAGTTAAAAACATTATAATTCATAATGTCCGAAAGCTTGAACTGGCTTAAAATGCTAACATGGGCCTTAAGACATTGTAAAGTCACCGCAAAATGTAACCATAAATAACGTCTTTTTTAAACAGTGACTCCAAATCCTGCAATGTGACTATTGAAACGATATATTGTGCAGTCCTAGTATGAATACATTTAATATACTGTGTATTTTTAATATAATTCACGTAATTTATACCTGAGGTGGAAAAACTAAAACACTTTTGATGAATTTCTCTGAAATACTATCTGTTTTTTTAAATATTTTCAGTTTTGATCAGTATTATTTCTTAGTTATTTCTTACCAGTAGAGTGCACTTGACCATACACGGTTTAATGCAGGTTGTTGTTGTCACTGCATCATATACTTTTGTTCCTCATTTATGTTTCCCTTAAAAAAATCTTTAACATCCATGAAACCTTACATTGCACAAAAGGTTTTTATAGTAGAAAATGTTTCTTGATGTTCTATCTAAAGCAGGGGTGCCCACTTTATATATATATATATATATATATATATATATATATATATATATATATATATATATATATATATATATATATATATATATATATATATATATATATATATATATATATATATATATATATATATACACACACACCAAACTGTATTACATAAAGTCTGCCATGGATAATTTCCTAATTTATTTGCTTATATTTAAAAAAAAATAACTAGAAAAACATAAACATAAAAAATAATCCCATTTATAACACAATGGAGTTCAATTCTGATGACACTAATTGAGCTGCTCCTGCCTTCACCTTGATTTGCTTACTGTCTTGTGCATTAAGCTTTATCGGTCAAGTGACAGTAGGTTACTTACATTTTAAAAGTCAGAATAATTTACAACATTTAATTGAATTTAATGTCAGTTGGCTTTTTGTAGCTCAGCAATAAAACAAAGAATCAAAAGGTTACATTAAATTCGAACTCACAATCTCTGTCAAAGGCATTCGCCTTAACCACCTTACCATCATTCTCCATTTCTTTTCAGATGGGATGATGAGCCAAATCAAAGGTTACCATGGGTCAACTTTGGCCCGCGGGCCCTCTTTTGGGCATCTCTGATCTAAAGGATGATTCTTTTACTGAACCAAAAATGTTTCTACATTGCTATGAAATCCCCATTTTGCAACCCTTATTTTTAACAGTATATTCAAGATGAGAGGGTCATTGCATCTCTCTGGTCAATTTTCTACTTGAGTCATTCAATAAGTTTGAGTCTTTGATATGAATCGTTCACAGTATCATTCGTTGATTTCAACATAAACCATGTATCGATTCCACTTCTGTCAGCAGCTCAAGGACATGAGTCGACTTCGACCTTGATATGAATCACTGAACTAATCCTGTTTCGAGTGTGAACAGAATGTTTGAACTGAATTCGGATTTCCTGGAAGCCTGTTAGCTGTGCTCAGACTGAAAACGAACGGGGATTAATGTGGATTAACAGCTCCTAATAAAATTACCAGCCAACTGGCGAGATGCTCAGTTTCATTAAAGGGATAATTCACCCAAAAAATGTACATTTTGTCAGTTACTCAGCCTCCACTTGTTCTGAATCTGTTAGAGTTTCTCTGTTCGGCTTGAACACTGTGAAAGGTGTTTTGAGGAATGTTATAAAATAGTTAGCCAATGATTACCATAGCATTATTCACCATACTGGAACCAATGACTACCAGTTTCCAAAAATCTTAAAAATATCTTTCTCCAAGAACAACGGTAGAAAAAAAAATGTTCATGAAAGTTTGTAAACGCTTGAGAGTGAGTAAATGTTGAGTACATTTGAATTTTTCTGCAAACTACCCCATTTAACTCACCAAATCCAGTGTCCATGTTGCAAGTCAAACACAAACCCCCTTTTAATTTAGACTTTAAGCCCTGTGTTTCTATTACAAACGACATTATCTCTACAAGAGTGACATTCACAGATACAGCATCAATCTCCACGTGTCATTTCCCAGCAGCACTCTACAAACTACACCCACCTCACACTGTAATTTCCTATAGGCTTCCATGTCAGTCACCAAGAACAGCATTCATCAATATCCCACTCTCCTCCATCATCTCCACCCCTCCTCCAGCCACCTTTACCTCCCTCTCTCTTTCTCTTCCTATCCCTGGCAGCTACAAAAAAATCATTCAATTCCCATGGGCACCTCTGACCTCATTCATTCATCTCGCTCTCACACACACACCTCCTGAAAACACAGCAGTTTTCCTTGTAGCGATTACACAGTGTACTCTGCTTCATCCTTTCAGCTCCACTAGTGTCCTTTTTACCTCTCTCTGTCGCTTTTCATCTCTCCTCTGTCTTTTGTCTTGAAGGTAGAGCGATGCCCAGCGGTGATGACTGACAGCCTGACTAGCCTTGAACAAAATAACGAAAGATTAGGGAAAAGGTCGTGATTGCTCTCTAGTGGTTGAATGGTAACATTACATATCCTTTAACTGAATGGCAATATATATATCTGCGTGGTTCCAATGAAAAGCAGTTTACAGTAGGCTGTTATCTGTTTTAATGCTACTCGCGGTTTCATGCTAACACGTTAAACTAAGATTATGTTTGTAACTTGTTTTTTTAAGTTATACAAGCTGTTTAAGCTAGTTTTATAACACAATATGTGCACTTTACTTTGCTAGTTCTGTGCAGCATTTTGTAAAAACAGTATTAATACAGTAGTAAAACAGTACTAATTTGTGTAAACTGGTTTTGAGAGTATAGGGGCACAAACCTTTAAAAATAACCTTTTAAGCCAGGGGTGTCCAAACTCTGTCCTGGAGGGTCGGTGTCCTGCATAGCTCCAACACACCTGCCTGGAAGTCTAGTATACCTAGAAAGAGCTTGATTAGGTGATTCAGGTGTGTTTAATTGAGGTTGGAACTAAAATATGCAGGACACTGGCCCTCCAGGAACGAGTTTGGACACCCCTGTTTTAAGCTATTTTATGGGTTAAAAAATACAGGTCTCTCATATAATACATTTACTAAAAAGCATACAATACCACAAAAGAATATATTAGTTTAAACACTGTATTGTCGATGAATAATTCAAACATATAAATATTTATAAATGGATTATGGATTGACAAGGTCAACAATCTGAGGAAATCTACAGTTTTCTGCAAATAAAATTTAGTGTGGGCCTGCAGGTTGATTTGATTAAACTTAAAACATTTTAACTAATGAATTAATTGAGTTATTTATTACAGTGTACTAGCACTTATTAGGCAGTGCTTATTTTTTGGAAATTTTAGAGGTACTATAGGTTTTAAAAAGATACTAGTACTTATTCATTATTTAATACTTACCAGTTCTTATTCAATAGATACTATACTAGTATTTAAATATAAACTAGTACTTATTCATTAGTTACTAGTAAATATTTATTAGACATAAATGTTTAAAAGATATAAAAAAAAAAAATAGTCTATAAATAACTTCTCTGAGCAACAAGTTACTTTGAATAAATGGCACTTCTCGTACACTACCTGACAAAAGTCTGGTCATCGACCCCAGTTGTAAGAGCATCAAATAATAACTTGACTTCTAGTTGATCATTTGGGAAAGTGGCAGAAGGTCGATTTGTCTGATGAATCATCTGTTGAACTGCATCTCAATCATCACAAATACTGCAGAAGACCTATTGGAACCCACATGCACCCAAGATTCTTACAGAAATCAGTCAGGTTTGGTAAAGAAACAATCGTGGTTTGGGGTTACATTCTGTATGGGGACGTGTGAGAGATCTGCAGAGTAGATGGCAACATCAACAGCCTGTGGTATCAAGTCATTTGTGCTGCCCATTATATTACAAACCAAAAGAGAGGGCAAATTCTTTAGCAGGATAGCCTTCCTCCTCATGCGTCAGCCAAAGTTCCTGCAAGTGCTCCAGGAATGGCCAGCTCAGTCACCAGATATAAACATTATTGAGCATGTTTGGGGTAATATGAAAGAGGAGGCACTGAAGATGAATCCAAAGAATCTTGATGAGCTCTGGGAGTCCTGCAAGAACGCTTTCTTTGCCATTCCAGATGACTTTAGTAATAAGTTATTTAAGTCATTGCAGAGATGTATGGATGCAGTCCTCCAAGCTCATGGGAGTTATACACAATATTAATTATGTTTCCACTGCACCATGACTTTATATTCTATACTGTACATTATTTCTGTTAAGAGACAAGACTTTTGTCTAAGCAAAGTCAGACCTTACTGTCCTAATTAAATATTTAATAATCAAGGCATGATCATATTTTATTTTGGTAAAATAAGCGTAATCTAGAGGCCTTTGCTTTCATATAAGCCACTTCTGATACCAAATGATCAACTAGAAGTCAAGTTATTATTGGTTGTTCCTAAAACTTGAATGGGTAATAAGACTTTTGTCAAGTAGTGTATGTATGTACTCTTCTTGTTGAATCGCTGAATACCTCCTCAATGTGTCTGCTAAATGACTAAATGTAAATGTATTAGAATATTTACTCATCAGATACAAGTATTTTTTTTTTTAGATATTGGCACTGCTCAAAACAATCTGATTATGACAGATCGCTGTAGAAGTCAATGGCAATCTATTAAAGTTTTTTTACTACAATCAAAAATAATTGCTGCTTGTTCAAACTACTTATGTAAAATGAGCTGAATTAACACACTTAAGCTTTTTGGGGGGCAACTTAATTGTTTCATGTTAAATCAACCTATATTTGTAAAAACGATTAAGTTAACTTAACGATTTATGTTGGGACAACAAAGGAATTATGTGGAACCCAGCATTTTTTACAGTGTAGAAAAATAAAACATTTATTAGTCACTATTTACATTATTACTAGTATTAATTATTAGTTATTAATAAGTATTAGTTATTAGTAGGCCCACACGGAATCTGCGTGCGCAGAATTATGCAGATTTCCGCAGATTTTTAGGCCATCATTAATTCTGTTTATTTACTTGAGTAAATGTGTGTAAATCTAAATTTATTTAGTTTTTAAATTAATTACAGTAATATTATTGACTAATATGAAAATGTTCATCTGATTTATGTACAATGTAGTTTGTAAAGTAATATTTTCTGTCTTTTAGTAGATATATTATATGAGATACTTGCTTTGTTTACCAAATAAAGTGAATCTAATTGGATTTGCATTTTAAACATTAAATAAAAGTTAAAAAGGTATTATTTTTTATTTCACATATTAAGGTTTTAGTTATGATACTCCTAAAATAATTCAGCAGAAATCCGCAGATTTTTACCAAAATTCTCTGCAGAAATAGCAAAAAACGTCAGCAGATTCCGTCTGGCCCTAGTTATTAGATACTAGAGCCTTTCATTAGATACAAGCACTTATTCATTAATACATAGTCTACTTAAATTATCGCAGTATCAAATGAATGAGTCTGGGTGGTAAATAAAAACTATACTATACAAACTATAAACTATACAAAGTATATAATGAACAAGAACTAATACCTAAAAAATAAGCACTAGCAAATTATAATGAAATATTAGTACTTAATGGAAATAAAAAAAGTGCAGTAGTAGCATGCAAATACAGATACAACTACGTTTTAAAGAGTTATTGTCAAAGTGGCTTCTTATATGGTTTCTACGTGATAAATTGACTATATATTATTATTTAAATCAACTGTAGTCACACACTCGCAGGAACTGGTGCTGTTTTCTGTCAACATAGTTGTTATTAATGTTCAGTGCCTCATTTCAGAGCTGCATATTTAACACATACTTCATACAAGCTATTATGGGACGTTTAGTCATGCCTGTCTGGGTCACAATTTTGGCTTCAACTCAAATGTGGTTAATATTCACATCACAGTGCACTGATGAGTTTGGATTCAGTATCAAAGAGCATCAGATATTAAGCAGATATTAATTGTGAGCGACAGAAATGGTCTATATTAAACATAAAAGACAAATGTCTGTGTAATTTCTGGCTGGCAAGGTTTTTACTGTTGCTTAAATTGTCGTTTTAAACATAATGTAAAGTATAATTGCATTATTAAATAACATTTCAATTTCAATATGTTTAGATATTTTAGACTTAAGTGTCACATGATCATCCAAAAAATGTTTTGTTATGCTCACAAGTACTACTGCAATTTTATTAATAATAATACTTAGTAATAATTTTCAAAATAATAATTATTAATTATTTTAAGTTTTACTTTTCAATCTCATTTCAATCCAAATGCTATCTGTTAAACTCTGACATTGATATAAATACAATTTCTAATTAGTAACCATTTAAATAAGCTTTTATACATGTATTATTGGGGGTACTTGGGGGTAATATTAGAAAAAAAATCTAACATTTGACCCCCACATGCTGACCACTGTAAAGACTTCATTTTTTCATCTCAAAAACATTTCAAGAATCCGCCCCATGCTGTCCTTTTCTGTGGCAGAAAAACTGATTAATACTTTCATTTTCCCCCGCTTAGACTACTGCAATGCCTTACTAGCTGGCGTTTCCAAAAGTAACATTAATAAACTACAATATGTTCAAAACTTAGCGGCCAGAATTCTGACAGGGTCTAAAATCAGAGAACACATTACTGTTTTGGAATCTCTCCATTGGCTACCAGTCAGATTCTGTACTGATTTTAAAATCCTCATGCTTACATACAAAGTCCTGCATGGTTTAGCTCCACACTATCTGTTGGAACATTTAACATGGTACTCCCCTTCACCTGACCTCCGTTCCTCTGAATCTGGTCTTTTAACAGCCCCCTCCACTCATCTGCGCTCTATGAGTGGCCGGGCTTTCTCATCCCTGGCTTCGAGGCTCTGGAACTCTCTCCCCTATGACATTAGACACGCTGAATCTTTTAAATTGTTTAAATCATTCTTGAAAACTCACTACTTTACACTCGCCTATTCATGAGGTGTGCATTCTTGGTTTGTTTTGTTTCATTAATTTTGAATGTTTTATTTTGAATGATTCAATTTTACTGTTATTCTAAACTGTTTTTATATCTGTATCTTTGTTGTGTAAAGCGCTTTGAGAATTAAGTTTTAAAGGCGCTATATAAAAATAAATTATTATTATTATTATTATTATTATTATTATTATTATTGTTTCTACATTATCGCTAATATCTATTTATACTAATTAAAATACTAATTATCAGTAGCCAATGTATTATAATTAAATAAAGTAGAAACAATTTCAATTAATTTAAACTACTAACGTTACCAAATTTAACCTCAATGTGAAGACTTGTTTACATGCAGAGAGTCAATTATGTGCACACTTGAACAAACAATCAGAGTTTGAAGCAGACACTCTTTTAATTATGAAGAGAATTGCTCCTTTTGTAAATACATCGAGTGAGATCACCACTAACAAAACAAACAGTCACTCTAAATGTGTTCATTGCTCTCAGGGCTTCGAATACTGAAAGCACCAAAGCACCGGAATTCTGTATGGCACACAAGAAATCTCAGATGTACATCTGTACACATTAACAGTGAGGGCAAACTCTAGAATTAAGCCTTCATATTTGGTACAGAGATAATTAAATTAATATAAAAAAAAGTGGCATCACAGATCATGACATTTCCAGAATGCCAAACGTTGACATGATTCCTAATCAGAGATTGTGACGGATCTTTTATTGTGTGCATCTATTAAACGGAGAGAGAACAACTGCGCTACACTGTCAGCAGTGGAACAAACAGAGCTGGGCACTTACACTGATTAAAGATTATTACGTACAATACATCATGCAGGAGGGCAGAATCTATGAACGTAGTGAAGGGCAATTCATATTCACTTGTTGACATTTGCAAGGGCGATTTCTCATACAATTTACTGGCTGAAAGGATGGAGCGACAGATTTAGAGGGGTCTTGTGTAGGGCATTTCAGTGGTAGAACTGTGTTTTTTCTGAGTAAAAAAAAAGACAATTGGGCTATTCGGACAGCATGGTCAGGGAATTATGGGTATGAGGTGGGTGTGTAAGATGTAATAATCAAGAAAAATGGGCGAGTGTTGGCTGTTAAGGGAGAGAGTTTGTGGCTTCTTGAGTGTATGGTGCTATAGTTGTGGGATTGGAGGAAGGTTAAGGGAGTCCAGGGCGCTGTGGTAAAGTTCTCTTAACGCTCTCAGCAATAATAAACGACAAAACATCTGATTAAAAAGATGAGGCAGAGGCTCCTAGGCAGAAAGACACAGAGAGAGAGAAAGAGAAGTAGAAGAATGTTAATTGGCTCCAACTTTGTCAACATGTCCTGCACAAATATGCAAAATACACATTATTTCATTATTTCATAGACAGGAAGTCATAATATTTTGGCTCATTTGTTTGTAAATGAATAATACTGTCTGAAATTCATTCAATGATTTCCAAACAATCACGCAGACCTATAATTTCTTACCCCAAGGACGTGAACTCTGTTGTAGTAGGAACTAAAATCTTTACTGAGAGACACCAGGAATCTGCACACCTGACAAACAAAGAAAACATTCAGTTACAGTAAGCAGTATTTAGGGCGCACTCACACTATGCCATCCGAACCTTGCCCAGGCCCGTTTCCCGTATCGTTTGAGAAGTGTGAGTGCTCTGAATCGGGCTCAGGCACGGTTCAGTTGGCCGGCCCTGGCCCGGTTGGAAGAGGTGTGCCAGAACGCGGTTCACTTGGGCTTTGGCATGGTACAATTGTAGTGTGAGTGCAAGTGCGCCCGAAAACTGAAGACGAGACGTGACTTTTAAGGGACTGTTTGATATGGATTTATTAATCATTCTTACTGTTCAATGAACGCAAACTGTCATAGTTTATTAAATATGCAAACCCCTCGCTGCACGACAGCTGCACCTTCAGCAAACCTCCTAATACCTGCAGCACGAGTACTTTATGATCATTTATGAGCGTCAAAAGTGGCTGATCTGTTTGGCGAAATATTTGACTGCGTGTCACTGCATATCAAATGACTAAAATGATATAACTAAAGAAATCTCCACTGTGCTGAGCAAGAGCGCTTCTCTTCTGTTAAACTGAACAGCACATCATCGATGACGCAAGCGTGCTCCGGCTCGAATGCAATGTGAGTGCAAGCCATGGGGGGAGAGGGGAGGGGCGACAAGCGTGCTTCGGCACGCTTCAAGACAACTCTACATAGTTTGAGCATGTCCTAAGATGCCATGACAGCAAATAGAATAAGACTAAATAGAATAAGAGTAAACAGAATCTAAATTATTCAGTTCATATTACAAAATCCATCTGAGCAACAAAATCTTTATAAACCAAAAAAAGCACCTGTTCAGTTCTTAATTGAACTCTGGCTCCACCCCCTTCATGCTCCAGAGTTTGTGCTGATTGGTCCAGAATTTCAGAGAATGGAATGAGGTAATTAAAAAGAAGAAGCCACTCCCCCTAATGATGAAATATCAACTTTAGTTTTCTTTACAAACGCCACAAAAAACAAACACAACATATTTATAAGCAGCAAAGAAAATACTTCAGAATGCAAAATAAACAGGACCACTGTGATCTTAGAGTTTGCCTGAACAAATAAACAGGATGTTTATTACGACATGTTAGTTACATATTGCTTTACCTCCTCTTTTAGAGCAGAAAAGTCCAGTTCTGTGCCTCCTGGGATTTCAGGATAAAGACCTACACATTTCAAAACAGACTGAGATATAACATCTTGACAAAAATACGGAATATAAATCGTAAGTCACTACAGTGTATGTGTTTTACCTTGTTCCACTCCTTTTTCGTAGCTGCTGAAGAGTGTATGAAGCCGAGCGCAGTTATACATGACAAAGACTCCACCCCTAGGGCCCTTCGTGGACACCCCACTGTCCCGCTGCACATCTAAGGTCACCTGAAAAAGAGCTGTCAATCATCTCTGATGCAGGACCGGATATTCAATTCAATACATGCACCAGTAAAAACACACTCACCGGACTTGTGTGCACTGTGGACAACAGTTCAAATCGCACTGTGGCTGAGGTCATGACTCTAATAATGTCATCCCACGTCTGACCTAAAGACAGCAAATTAACAGCATATATAATGACTGTTAACATTTTCACAACTTAAAATCATTCTATATGTATATGTATAATAAGACCAATATAGATAAATAAATCAAAACATGTGGGGCAAACAGTAGTATTTTCAGACATAAACAGACACAAACCAACCTTCAACTTGGTCTCCGTACTTCATTTCTGAGGCCTCTTTCATCTGAGCTTTTCTTAACCTGCATAGATATAACACTGCAGCTATTTAGACTTAGACTTAAGGACTATAGTTCTATTACAAATATACAGTTTATACACAATT